>CM076571.1:536431690-536944951 GCA_034641835.2 Pinus albicaulis | reverse complement strand
TAGACTTGTTTGTCACATAACTTAAGAGTTTTAAAGCTGGAATTTCATCCTCCTTTTACAAATAAAAAGGGAAAATGGGAAAAAAGTGATATCTATATAATAGCATTATAGATTATGGTTGGCATTCTGATTTCTAGAGGCTACTATTGGTGCATAGTAAGAACTATTGTTATCTAGGTGTTTATGTGAGTCTATTTTGTACATTAATACCAAATTGCTCAATGATTTATGGCTCAATAAAATTTACCTGCTCAAATTCTAGTTTAAATATCTACATTCTATAGGCTATCAACTTTCAACTAGATGGCACCACACATTATTGTGAAATTAGTTAATTACTACATTTAATTTTTTTTTTTTCCACAAGTGCTGTTTCATTTTCAATTAGAGAAGTTTACTGCCAAATCTTAGCAGTCTAATACAAAAAATAGATAGGAAGGCCATAGCCAGTGATGAAATATACTGTTGTTTATCCAAATATTTTGATTGGACCCTATCCTAGTCTATATGAGTAGTCCTGACAGGTATACTGCCTTATGAACTGGAATAGCAATATTGCTACCAGACAAAACATTATGACAATTAAGATTGATAAGAAAAACTGGAAAATCTCCCCATTTCAGCTCACCCATGTCTCCATTCCTATGTCTTTACTGCGCATGGTTACTACAGTTCGGTATGGAGGATTGATAGCTCCTATTGTTTCTTTCATAACCAGATCAGGGGTTCATGGAACTAAAGTCCAAGAGAAACCTTTGCAAGTAGGGTCTCCAGTGGACAGAACCAGAGGAGGAGGATGAATTACCTCTTGGGGAATCTGCAAATACCCCACTACTCTGTTAACCAACGATTTCAGTTCTCCAAGCTAAGCATCTAATTCTGGATAATGCCTATGAGAAATGATTGCGAAGGTAGAGAATTCCTTCTCAGATGCTCTCAAATCCAACAGTTGAGTTGTTGTCTCCATGGCCCAGTCCTCATGAAACTATGCTCTCTGCCTGTAACTTGTGTTCACATTCCTCTTGCCATTGAACCTATCTGATGGTGGAATTTGCCACCCTGCATTGAGCCTATAGAAGGCTGTGCTGGACCTCGTTTAGGCCATATAAAAAATAACATATATGATGACAGTGATAGTGGCCCATAGTGATGGGGGCAGGGGTGAGGGGAGGAGACAAGTATCGGACCAACAGGTATCTTCGAGAGTTTACCCAAAATTATACTAGGCAGGACTTCCCTGAACCTTGTCACCACTATGATATAGGAGCCAGGACCAAGAATGAATAAAACAGTATAAGCCACGACAGAAAAGACCACAATGTAATAAATAACAAATCCTTCCAAAAACATCTTACAGTTGTAACGTAATTTGATGCAAAATAATATTCCATCATTTGAAAGCTTTTTTATTCTAAATTGATTTTACCAGGAAATCACAAGAACATTTTCAATGATGCTGGGGTTCCTTGGTCAGAATATTGTTACTATGATCCTAAAATTGTAGGACTAGACTTTGAAGGGATGATTGCAAACATTAAGGTATGACAGTTTATTTTACCTGCCTTTTCACAGAATTAGATGTTAGGTAAATACACTGTTATATTTTTGATGGTAGACTGCTAATTATTTGGCTTGTTGCAGGCTGCACCAAGTGGTTCTTTTGTGTTGCTTCATGGTTGTGCTCACAATCCCACTGGATTTGATCCAACTCCCGAGCAGTGGGAGAAAATAGCGGATGCCATTCTGGAAAAGAATCATACTACTTTCTTTGATGTTGCTTATTAGGTTCATGATGATTCACTGATATGGAGGTTAAATTTACAGTTTTCATATTTTATATGAATTGCCTAGTGTGTAGATTATTTTTTGCAATTCGTTTGTATGCATTTTTCTACCTTGCCAGTTTCTTTTTACTTCGATTATTTTTTAAGTTATACTGCTTCTTCATTTTGAAGCCTTGATGAATTCAATGGAAATACCTTCAGAATTCAATGCATTAAAAGCCCTCTTTAAATGGAAAAAATCGTTTGACATGGTTAGTAATCCTTTATTGAATGCAATTATTTTTATGAAAAAAACCTCCAGAATTTGGGTTTTATTGATATGACCTTATGGTTATTAAATGTATATGAGTTCACAGTTCTATTGTTTATACTCATTACATTGAAAGAAGCTAAGTGATCTTACAGCCCAAGTGGAAGAGATCTGTGATGTTATAGTCTTAGAAGCATTTCCAAAATGCCATTCATGAGGTATTGGCCTTTATGCCAATGGGCATCCATAGAGGCCCTCCCTGGGTGAATATGCTTGCTTGGTTCACCTTCCTCTCTCCTCCTCTGTGCAGCCTCTCTGTTGTTGTGTGTCTAGTAATCCTTTGTTGTAATGAACTGACAATTGGTCTGAAAGGACCCCTATTTTTGCAATTTAATATGCAATTTTACCTGAACTTGCAGGGATTTGCAAGTGGCAGTCTTGATGTGGATGCATCATCTGTGAGGCTGTTTGTAGCTCGTGGGATGGAAGTTTTTGTTGCTCAATCCTACAGCAAGAACCTCGGTCTCTACACAGAAAGGATAGGAGCTATTAATGTTGTGTGCTCCTCATCAGATGTTGCCAATAGGTACCACTAATAAACTTTGGATTGTATTCTTTCTAGTGGATATGTTTATTACTGGAATATCTTCAACTTCCAGCATTATTTAAATGGAATGCTAACTGCATTTGTCCATGCACTTCTGGCAGGGTGAAAAGCCAACTTAAAAGGCTTGTTAGACCAATGTACTCGAATCCTCCAGTTCATGGGGCTCAAATTGTGGCAAATCTTGTAGGAAATCCTGCCATGTTTGATGAATGGAAATCAGAAATGGAACTTATGTCTGGAAGAATCAAGGGTGTGAGGCAGCGACTGTATGATAATATTTCTGTAAAGGATAAGAATGGGAAAGATTGGTCCTTTGTCCTCAGACAGATTGGCATGTTTTCCTTCACAGGTCTTAACAAGGCTCAGGTAAGAAAGGTCGTAGTCTATCTAGCTTTCAAATTTGTCTGGAAAATTATGGAAATTCTTACCGGATTTTGATAAAATCTAGCAAGAATTTTTGTAAATCCAGGTTACAGCTGTCAAGCTTAAAGATTTTGGGTGTCCCAGGAATTTTTTATGGTGTTCAATCCATTTCCACCCTTAAAAACTCATTCAAACATTCCTACTGTCAGATTTTTTGAATTTTTTTTACTGAGTTCCAACCATTTTTGGCCACCTGGGCAAATTTGAAGGCTGGGTAGACGACGCCATAAGAAAATGTTCGGTAAATTTTCACCATTTCAGAATTCCAACTTTTTTTAATCAGTGTTGGTTTTACCGTTTCTTGCCCTAATACAACTTTTCAATTCGAACAGAGTGAGAACATGACAAAGAAGTGGCATGTCTACCTAACAAAGGATGGGCATATCTCCTTGGCTAGGCTGCCTTTATCCAAATGCGAATATCTTGCAGATGCCATAATTGACTCCTACTAAAATGTCAGTTAAATAACAATAATATATCAACAATAAAATCAATTCAATTGTCTATGTTAGAAATCATTTTTAATATTGAAACACTTGAGGTCACAGTTAAGTGTTGATGTATTAGGCAATCTCATTAACCTGTAATCCACAAAATTGTGTCTCGTCTACCAATCTTTCAACGCTTATCTTTGTTACATAAAGGTCGACATTGGCCACCACATGGTTGGCAGAGTATTTTGCAAGCATTTTCTGCTTTCTACAATAGCTATCCTTCTATTTTGTTAATGCAGGTAACATTTTAAGTTGACAAAATATGAGCCTGGTTTTCGAAATCTGGAAAGACTTCTATATTTAAGGCTTCATAAAAATTTAGATTTATTAAACTCTCCTGTATGGCACTGATCAGTATTCATTTCAGATAGGTTTGCAATTTAATGAGTCACCTGTTGTAATTACATAAGTACAGCTACAGAGGAATACATAATAAAAGGATGAGATTGAGATGGATTCCTTGGTAGAACTACTTATCATTATTGCCTCAAATACAACATTCATTTTCAATACAAGCATGAAACACAAGATTGATTTTGACTATCACTGTCCAAAATATAACATCCATTATTTTGATGATCACTATGCAAAATATAACATCCATTTTAATTCATTCTCAGTATTCGAAAAATAATGGTTTTCGACCCCTAAGCATAAAATGTGGTAATCTCCATTAACTTCCACAGAAATGGAAAATGATATACTTGGAGAGGGCCTCTTTGGTGGTATTAGAGATCATAATTTCCCAAGGTTAATTGTCTGTTATCAATTATTGCAAAATCTATCCAATGCATCGAGTTGACTCTATGACCCCTCTGGAGTGGAGGCCAATTATACAACAACATCTACAAATAAAAGGAATGAAACCAGGATCTGATGAAGTAGGCAACTATCCTGAGATTGAGTAAATTCCCTGATGAATTGCTGGTAATCAATGTAGATCCCAACTAGTCTGGAAGAGAGAACACACACCCACTTGACACCCCCAATACTCGTGATACCTTCAGAAAATCTGCAGTAATTGCAAAAACTGCCAATCATTCTATCATAAAGCTGCATCACACCAGAAACAATGTCCTCAAGTAGTCCAAGGACACGAAGCTGCTTGATGGGTAAATTCCTGGGAACAGTGCAGTGCCAAGAGCCTTTTGAAAGTCTACAGAGCAACAGTAAGCCTTCGAGGATGTCTGTCTGTCTAGTCTCATCTATAAATTATAATATCACAGAGTAAATATGCAATCCAATTCCCAGTTGTCTCTCTTGAACCAAGCCTGGCCCCTGCCTCTCCAATATTTCCCCTCAAGAGTCCAAACAATTCAAAAGTCAAAGATGAAAGGCTGTTATTCACCTTAGCCAAACCTTTTTAGCAGTGATGCATCCTATGTTCATATTTAGCAGATTATTCTGACAATAGTCACACTGTATTCAAGTTAAAGAATAAGAAAGACACTGAGCATTAAAAAATCAAGAGTTTGTTCTTTTTTATAATTGAAATATTCTTTTTATTATTGTCTTAAATGTACAAAGTTGTTGCTCAATAAAATAATAGAACCACAACTGGCAAGCCACAGGCTTTCTGTCTGACCAAACATCAGACGGGTAGAAAATGTTGAGAAATTTAGAGGGAAGTAGTTAGGATGATTTCTCTTTTAATGATAACTGCTTGTGGCTTCTTCCCTGATGCTAGGAGTTCCTCTTCAATCCCTACTAGTGTCCATTATTCTTGTTGAGCTTCTATGGTAGAATCTGTGCTAAAAATGCATATCTTTACTATCTTCTTGATCCTTTCCAAATTTTCTTTTACCTGAGCAGCTATCATATCCTCGACTGGACACGTTAAATTTACTGTTTCTTTGAAAATAGATCTCTAACTTCTGGTATTCTTCAGGTTAATGAGAAGATTAAGGGTGTCCAAAATCCTCTACACCAAATATCTCTCTTTCCTCTATCGCTCCTATGTCATTTTATTTTCACTCTTAGAGGAGAAGGGTCAACAGCTTCATAAACTGTTTGATGGGCTTTGTTACACACCCAAGTGGGTAACCCTTAGGAGAAAAATTTTGTCCTATGGATGGATCACTGATTGAACAAAATTATAGATCATTTTTGGTTGTATTCTTGTTCCCATGCTTCACCTTGGTGGTTTTTACTTACCCCTAGTCTAGTGTGATCTTCCCTGAGGCCTTTCTTCCATGATCTATTTTGTCAAACAAAATAATGTACATCAAAAATTGCTCAAGTTTGCATATTTTGTGTCAGTTCCTGCATTCAAATTTAGCTCTTTTGCCTCGGTTTTGTTTCCAATATACTTCCAAATTTGATGAGTTTTAGTTTTGGATATAAATTTTATGGGTTTTGGATTTGAGATCGAGTTCATCCTCAAGATATATGCGATTGGGATTTTTCTTTGTTTTTGAATTCTCACATTCAAGTTGTCTGTTGTTCAGGCGGGAGCAACAATTCTGTGGGACCTCATAGTTGGTGGGTGGGATGTTTCCTATCGGTCAGAGTTTGTGTTGAGTGCATAGGGAAGCTATTCAACTCTAATTGACAAGAATAGAAAGTTGTCTTCATCTGATGAGTCAATTTGCAATTCCTTCAAGGCATCAGAGGTAGGGAAGGTAGTTCTGATAATAGACAACTCCTCTTCAAACAAGAAGAAGGCTACAACCTATAGATACATGGTAAAAAAGAACATAGTCTAGGAGTTCAAGCCTCACAGTAGATTAGATGTACTTAGAAAGCTTTCTTACATTCAACAATCAGAAATGTTAGTAGTTAAGAATGTGCCATCATGTTGGAGAAGCAAGTTTGTCTCTTTGCAAGCTGGAAATTTTATCTACATATGTGCTACTATATAAAAGTTAACATTGGTAATAATAAAGGTTGGTTGTGTTTCTAGAGTAGATCATCACTGTGAATTCCACAACTTTTCATGTTTGTGATTGATAGGTATATGATATACATGGTAAAGCAAGTATAAATAAAATTTATAAATATTGACCACCCCAAGGATAGTTAAATTTTTTATTTATTGTTTACCCCATACACAAATCTATAGAAATAATATTTTTAGTTCGAAAATTGAATATTGTATTAAATTCCTCATCAATAAAAATGTTCTTCAAGGAATGGTCTACATTCAGAGGGTTACCTATATCTAAATGAAATCATTCTATGTTCCATCTATGTTCCATTATTTTATAGATCATTACACGTTAAACCGACTTTACTCCTTGACTGGCATTGCATTCAACATTGTGCACAAGTATGTTTTAAATGGATCAATCAAAAGTATGATTTTATCTATATTTGATAATGCAAGTTGAATACATCATACAATACATAGGAGTGCTATGGCTATGAATTTCAATATGAAATAATCTATTGATTGCTACTATTACTATTATATAAGGGGTGCTCTTCCAATGGCCATTTATTAGCTATGTGAAGAAGGCTTTGTGGAATTTTTATTTACTATAAGATTATGTATAGCTGAGTTGCGGACAACTAAGTAGAATTTGGTAGGAAGTTTGGAGTATGTGTAATTCATAATGATCTTGTCTTCTCTTCATTGATGACTTTTCAATGTGTGAGTTTTGACCTAAGCCATTGCATTATCAATGTGTCAAGGCTCAAAACTCGACCTATATGCCAACTACTTCTTATGATCGTTCCTAGGAACATGAGTCCTAAGTTTTGTAGGTTTAAAATTTATCACAAGTTTTCTCTATTGTGGTCAAATTTGTGGAGGTTATTTCAAAATTTATTTAAGGTACCATGGATCTAAATTTCTTATGAAATTTCAACACTAACAAACTTTGGTGCAAATTGTTGATCAATTCTCACTTGGTTAGGGTTATAGATGTTAATGAAAATTTTGTGTGCATGCATGAGAGTTGGGTGCAAATGCACAATGTTGTGTAGCATTAGTGTGATAAATATAGGATAGTGCAAAGCATAGTTTTAAAGATTAGTCTAAGTTGACTCGTACCTAATCAACTTAGTCAAGTTGATTGTTGGTTGAACGATTAATTGTTGGTTCAATGGACAGAAGATCTTGCGGGCACAAATACCAAAGGGAAAAATGGAGCCCATCATGGGGTACTCTTTGTAATTCTCCACCACTGCTACCTTCCATGCTTCCTCAAACTCCTCTCCAACCTCAATATCAGTGCTAGTAGTAGCATGAGCAACAACACTACGCTTAGCAGAACTAGAAGAACACGTTTTCCAAACTACACGAGAACTACTTCCCTCACGAGTCACCATGTGGCATGCTTGGTCTCAGTGGTTCTCTTCCTTCTACTCCTGGTTCAACTACCATATCTTCATTGGAACCAACACTCCGAACTCCACTAGACAACGATTCACTATTTTGTAGTAGTGATTCGCCATTTGTACTGGTGATTCGCCATGATTTTACAAGATAATATAATCTCGTGAGAGATTCGCCAAAAAATTATATATACATATTATATTATTAATAAAATCACCTTCCATTTTTCCTATGTATCATGGGGATTCACCTATTTATTATATATATAAATTTAGGGGGGTTCTTAAAATTTTTCCCATTTCTCAGATTGCTGGGTAAATATCCTTGTCATTATGTGTCTTATATGGTTTTTCTATGCTTGTCATTTCTGTTGTTTATATGCTAGTTATGAATGTGTTCTATGACAATGATGATGTATGGCTCTCATCATGTTTTTATTAGTAAATTAATGAATAATGAATATATGACCTAATAGATGATAATGTAGTTAATGTGATGAGGAAACAATGCTTCTTAGTGATTCCCAGATAAGTATGAGACCCCTATGCTCAGGTATGTTGTTTAAACTCGTAGAATACATATTTGTGATATGTTTGACAACATTCCTATCATGGCTAGTAGGGGTACAGTCAAGTACTTGTTCAAGTGATTGTATTTGTATCATTATTCCACTATTATTTTTCATTCTAGAAATTTTCATGGAGTTTTGGGCAGTGACCTAAGCTCTAGGCCTGAAAAAGTGGCACAAAAATCAGGCTCGCATGTTCAAAACTATTTGTAAAAGTCCCTAGTCGCACGCATACCCATGTTGTGTGAGCGAACGAAGGTTTCTAGTCACACTCTTGACTATGTCAAGGGATCGACTGGGGGATTGATGCACTAAAATGTCACTTTGATTCAGGGGATAACTTCCTAGAAGGCCTCCTAAAAGGTTTAGATGGCTCATGGGTGTCCTGTAGTAGGTGAAAAAGGTATGTGTTGTTGTGTTTAGTCAATTCCACTTCCTTAACTGACACATAGGAAGTTGAATCATATCATAGTAACTCTTACTCACATGTTTACCCCAGTTGGATGGTTACTTGGGTAGATGTGGGAGGAGGGTTTTATAGAGTGGTATCAGGGCATGGTTCACCCCTCAGGTTGGATGGGAAGTGTGTTAGTCATGCATTTATGTTGGTTGCATATGTGTTACTCATACTTGTGGTCTATGTGCTTGATTCATCCACATGGTGTTGGTCATGGTTGTAGTGATGTCACCAAGTGAATGTTGATGGGGTTGTTGTGGAATTTTTCGTCATGAGTGTATGATCAGTTATGTGTTGTTTATACATGTCAAGTGCTTACATGTTGTAAAATGTACATTGGTATGGTTGTTGTGGTCATTCATGAGGTCATGGTATATGGTTGATATGGTCATGCATTGATGGTTGGAATCCAGAAGAATGATGCTTATTTGTTGATATACCTATGTGTTATAAGTATATATGTTGTTATGATTATGTTTGTACATGTTTTGTGTTTATTGGTTGATCTTTAAGCTAAGATATCCTCCCTGAATTATGCTAAGGTACATTGGTTTATTGGGATTTGGTTTAGCTGACATGATATGCCATACAGGAAGAAATTAAAGAAGACTAGAAAAATGGTAGACTAAAGAGATTCTCCCTATGAATTATATGATCAACATGGTTTTGGTCACTCTTATGACTTAGCAGAAACTTTGAGAAGTTTGAAGGAATAAATAAGGAGTTGCAAAGAATATAATGGTAGAATCATACAGGCACAAGAAAAAGTGAATGCAATAAACCTTTGGATTTTTTCAGAGATGCAACGACAGGGACCACTCCGAATCAGTTATGGACAAGAGGATGGAACTAACGGGTCATATGGAAGTATGTATCATGGTGGTTATAGGTTAGATAGAGAGGACACGATCAAAGATGGCAGGTTCTTGGACACTCCAGATAGAAGAGGCGATAGACACAGGTACTATTCTATATCTTTTCTTGACAGGCACTATGATCATCGTCATTATCATCCTTACAGGAGGAGTGACAGGGGATATTTTTTAGATGATTTTAAGAAAGAAAAGCCACCTACATTTTATAGAGAGATGAATAAATCATAGGATTAAGAAGCATGGATTCTTGGAATGAATAATTTCTTCAGGATACATGATTACTTAGAGAACATGAAGGAAAAAATAGCTACATTCAGTCTTAAAGGTAAAGAAAATATCTAGTGGGAAGATGTAAATAACGTTAGAGAAATTCATGAAGAGGAGTTGAAATGGAGTGAATTGGACAGACTATTCAGGAAGAAGTATCTATCATAGAGATAATATGATGACAGATAAAAATAGTTCTATGAGCTAAATATGGGATTTATGACCGATGAGGAGTACACTAGAATATTTATATAGTTGTTGAGGTATGTTACTTACCTCAAGGAGGAGAAGGCCAAGATTCAGAGATTCATCAGTGGGTTGTCGATAATATTAAAAAACATGATTTATTTTGATGAGCCTAGATCATTGGAGGAGGCCATCCGGAGACTAAAGAATTGTTATGAGAAATCAAAGTGCATATCTGAGACTAATCATGACTGGAATGGTAATGATAAGAATAAAAAAAAATGGGACAAGAAGCGAGCAAGGCCTCAAGGTGCAGGTAATAAAGAGAATGCAACTCCATCTAAGAAGTTCAATGCATTTGAAAGAGGACAGGGAATTCTATTTGAGGAGCGGAATAAGGATTAAGAATGGAAGCCTTTACAGTGTTGAAATTGTGGAGGAGAGAATCACATGAGAGATTGTCCACAACATCAGGGTGGTAGACATCAGATCTACAATGCTCAAGAGGCACAAATAGTGGGAGATGTTGGAAAAGTATTCTTAGGATCTATACAACACTAGATAAAAATCAGGAATATCACCAGGTGTCTATTATCGAGATGGATGGTAAGCTTTGTGATCAAGTTGTTTCTATTTTGATTGACCCTCAAACTAATTATATTTATGTTAATCCTCACCTGGTGGATAAGTTTGGTTTGAATAAATAAGTGCATGAAGAATCTTGGTTAGTGCAGTTGGCTATAGGTACCAAGAAGAAAGTTCATCATTGGGTAATATCTTGTGCATTTTACTTGAATGGTATGCCTACATCAGAACATTTGAATGTATTGTCAGTGGTATCATATCACATGCTTTTGGGTATGGAATGGTTGTATATTCACCAGACCAAGGCATATTGTTATGACAAGGCTATTGATTTCTTGGATGACAATGGGGATAAAAGATTCTTACAAGGTAAGAAGAAAGAAACATCGGTGAGAATGATTATAGCTAAGCAGGCCAAACGTAGTCATAGGAAATGGTGTGTTATTTGCAGTGAAAATTTCTAGTGACAAGGGTAAGGAAGTTGGGGATGCAGATGTTTTGAGAAGGTACCCAGTTCTAAATCATTTTTAGGATGTATTTCCCGCAGATATTTCATAGTTGCCACCTCACAGGGAAGTATACTATTCTATTGAGTTGGTACCAGGGGAAGTGCTAGTATCTAAGGCACCTTCCAGGATGAGCACACCTAAATTGGTAGATTTGAAGTTGCAGTTGAAGGAAATGATGGACAAGGGATACGTTAGGAGAAGTGTATTACAATGGGGCGCACTGGTATTGTTTGTGAAGCAGAAGGATGGTACTCTCAGGTTATGCATTGATTACAAGTAGTTGAACAAGGTGACCATGAAGAATAGGTATACGTTGCCTAGGATTTATGATTTGTTAAATCATTTAAAGGGAACAACAATGTTCTTGAATATTGATATGAGATCTAGACATCATCAAGTACACATTAAAGAATAAGACATCTACAATACAACTTTCCAGACCAGGTATGGGCATTATGAGTTTGTTATAGTTCCTTTCAGTTTCACTAATTTTCCAACTACATTTATGTGCTTGATGAATAGTGTGTTGCATACTTATTTGGACAAGTTTGTTATTGTGTTCATTGATGATATATTGGTATATTTTAAGAATGATGAAGAGAATTCCAAACATTTAGAAGAAATGTTGATATTTCTAGGAGAGCATTAGTTGTATGCTAATATTAGCAAATGAAGTTTCTTTTAGATAGAGGTACATTACTTGGGGCATGTGGTTTCCAAGGAAGGCATAATGATGGATCCAGAAAAGATAAGGGCTATCATGGATTGGCCAACTACTAGGAATGTGGATGAGGTAAGATCATTTATGGGGTTAGCCAGTTATTACAAGAGGCTCATCAGGAACTTCTCACAAATTTCTTATCTTATCACATCATTCCAAAGGAAAGGTAAAAAGTTTGAATGGAAAAAGGAATGTGTAGCTAGTTTTGAACATTTAAAGCAGTTGTTGGCACATGCTCTAGTGTTAAATATCACATATATAGAAAAAGAGTTTGTGTTATGTAAATATGCTTGCAAGAGAGGGCTTGGTGGAGTCCTTATGCAAGAAGGATGAGTGGTATTCTATGAGTCACGAAAACTAAATGAACATGAGAAGATCTATCCAACACATGATCTTGAGTTGGAAATGATCATTCGTGCATTGAATATGTGGAGGCATTATCTTATGTGTAGATGATTTATATTGATGAGTGATCATAGTGTATTGCGGTATCTATTTGACCAACCAAATCTAAACTTCAGGCAAGCTAGATTGTTGGCCATGATCAATGAGTTCAAATTTGAGATCAGGTATATTAAAGGTAAAGAGAACTGGGTTGTATATTATATTAGTAGGCGGATACATGTGAATCATATCATAGCTTTGAGTTCCTATGGGACAAATATACAATATAGGATCTTGTAGGAAGGTCAAAAAGATGTCAGGTATATGGAGTTTAAACACAGATTGCAACAGAGTATAGGTACAGGTAGTGGTATAGGTATAGGTACAAGTATAGGTATAGGTAGTACACATATAGGTGTAGGAGCACAGGATGTGTACTATCGTCTAACAACAGATGGATTGGTAAAATTTAGAGACAAGATATATGTGCAAGATAGTAGTGAGCTCAAGAAGGTGATTTTGAGGGAGTTTCATGCGAAACCATATTTAGGTCACCGAGGATATCAGAATACATTGACTGCAGTGAAGAAGTTTTACTATTGGCTGAATTTTAAGAGAGACGTAGCAGGGTTTGTGGCTAGGTGCTTCGATTGTGAACAAGTCAAAGTACAATGTAAGAATTCAATTGGACTACTACGATCGATTACAATTCCAGAGTGGAAATGGAAGGTCATTTCCATGGATTTCATCACAAGTTTACCAAGGACATCTCGGCAACATGATTCCATCATGGTTGTGGTGGAAAAGTTAACAAAGGTAGCGCACTTCATTCTAGTAAAGTCTACATACTCAACGAATAATGTAGCACAGGTATTCATCAGGGATGTGGTAAAATTGAATGGTGTCTTTAGAAGATTGTCTTAGACAAGGATGCTAAGTTCACTTCCAAGTTGTGGAAGGAGTTGTTTGCAGGTTTTTCCATAGAGTTGGCCTTCAGTACAACTCATCATCTGCAGAAATATGGATGGAGAGAGAGGGTCAATAGGATACTGAAGGACATGTTGAGGATGTATGTGATGCATCAAAAATGCAAGTGGGAAGAGTACCTTCCACTGGTTAAGTTCTCTTACAACAATGGGTATTAGGAATATTTGAGGATGAGTTTGTTTGAGGAATTGTATGGGCAGAGTTGTAATACTCCCATCAATTGGAGTGATCTAGTTAACGTGGTGTTTGTTGGATCGGACATGTTGGAAGAGATGGAACAGGAAATGTAGGTGATCAAGAATAATCTAAAGGAAACACAATATAGGTAAAATATCTATGCGTATTGTAATAGGTTGTTTAAGGAGTTTCATGTTCGGTAAAAATTGTACTTGTGCATCAATCCCAAGAAGATATCCTTAAGGATTGGATCGCATCCCAAGTTGGCACCTCAGTTTTTTGGACCTTTCAATATTCTTGAAACCATTGGACCAGTAGCCTATTGAATTGGACTACCTATGATAGTGAAATTCCATGACGTTTTCCATATTTTATTGCTTACGAAGTATGTTAAATATGTTGATCATGTGATTGATTGGTCTATATTGCAGGTGGATCTAGAAGGATAATTCCAACTAGAACCTTTTTTCATTTTGCATATAAATATGCTCATGCTCTGGAACCAAGAAATATAGCAAGTTAAATTGCATTGGAATCACTTTGGTCCCGATGAAGCTACAAGGGATATTTTGGATCAGATGCGGTCTATGTATCCTTCCTTATTCGCTCGTTGAGTGAATGTTTTGGCATGTGTTTTGGTATATGTTGGTATGATGTTTTGGTATGTGTACACATGTATGTGGATGTAAATAATGCCATGAGATATGTTATAAAGCTCCAATAAGTGGTATGGATTTCATGTCATTATGATGTTATATTGGTCATGTTATGTTGATTTTCTTCTCAGCAGGTTGGTCATTGTAAATATTGCAATGAGATAAGATATAAAGCTCCATGGGAAGTATGTTTTGCTACAAACTTCTTGTTGGTTGTAGGTTTCATTGAACATTGATGATGGTGTTCGCCCAAGGGGGATGGTTCTATAAAAACCCTGGTGAAAATTCCATGTAATAAAAGTTAATAAAGGAAAAATAATAACCAATTCCATGGGACACGTATTCCAAGATGAATTTGGGAAAAAATATCCTAGTGTGGGTGTTAATATGGTTTATTATCGCTAAGGAAATTGACAAATATAGTGGCTAAGGATTTGGAAAGGAAAAGTGGAATTTATTGGCATTTATTTATGAAAATAATGGAAAATAGGAGAAACCCTTCCTTAGCAAATGGAAATGACTAAGGCTTTGGAAAGGAAAAGTGGAATTTATTGGCATTTATCTATGAAAATAAGGGAAAATAAGAGAAAATGGAGGTGAAGTGTCACATGTTGCATGTGAGGAGGAAAATGAAGGAAAATAATGGAAAATTGAAGAAAATAGAGGCCTAATTAATAAAAGGGATTATGAGGAACAATTCACAGAATTTTTTTAGTTCACTTTTGGAGCTCTCATTCCATTCTCTCTCTCTCTCATACTCTTGGACACACAGAGTTTTCTTAGAGCACTCTTGGAGAGTGTGGCATACTAGGAGTTTTGGAGCAAGAAGGAAAAGGAAGAGCAGGAAAGCGCAAGAGGACATTGATTAACTTCTACAAGGGGTTGCAGGTACCGATTTGCATGTATGATTTCCTCACTATTTTTGGCATGCATGACATATGCATGTGGTTATTGGTTTATGATCTATCAGTAAAGTGGAGGATTGTTTGGATTGAAAATGGTTATTCCTAGCCTTTATATTTCTTGGATAGCCGTGGTTTTTTGGTTTTACTTCTGTTTTCTGGTTGTTTTTCATGTGCCTTTCATTGTGGGTTAAGTTATTAGTTCCTAGAAGCCTTGGTTAGAAAAAAACCTAGGAAGCCCTGTAACAACTTGGTTTGAGTTACTAGTCCTGGAAATCTTGGTTGGACAAAAGCTCTAAAATCCGGATGAAAACCGTGGGTTGAGTTACTAGTCCTAGAATCTGTAGTTCGAACAAACATTCTAGAGCCCTGGATAACTTGGGTAGAGATCAATCTGGTGATGGTTATTTATATCTGACCATGAGGTGGAATCACTGGATGATGTTTGATGTAGTTTGGCCTCTTAAACCCTTGGTTTGGTTTTTGATAGATGTGTTTTATGATACCCCACATTCATGCTTGGAATATGGCATGGGGGTGACTGGCTAAAGAGAGATTTGGCTCAACCATGTATATGGTTGGGTGGTATGTGGAAGTCCCAAGCTTGTTTGCATCTTTATTATGGAAATAAGAGGTTTTTTCCTCTTATATTGATGGGTAAATATTCTTGTTATTATGTGTCTTATATGGTTTTTCTATGCTTGTCATTTTTGTTGTTTATATGTTGGTTATGAATGTGTTCTATCATAGTGATGATGCATGGCTCTCATCATGTTTTGATTAGTAAATGAATGCACAATGAATCTATGAACTAATAGATGATAATCTAGTTAATATGACGAGGCAACAATTCTTCTTACCGATTCTTAGATGAGTATGAGACCCCTATGCTCAGATTTGTTATTTAAACCTGTAGATTACATATTTGTGACATGTTTGAAGAAATTCTTGTCATGGCTAGTAGGGGTACAATCAAGCCCTTGTTCAAGTGATTGTATTTGTATCATTATTCTGTTGTTATCTTTCATTCCATAAATTTTGATGGAGTTCTGGGTCGTGACTTGAGCTCTGGGCCTCAAAAAGTGGTAATGAAATCGTTGTCGGAGGCGTAGAAATACTGGGAAATGTCCTCAGTTGCACACATACCCATGTTGTGCGAGTGATTGGAGGTTTTCAGTCACACTCTTTCCCATGTCAAGGGAGAGACTGGGGAATTGATGCAATAAAAGGTTAGTTTGATTTAGGGGCTAGCCTCCTGGAAGGTTTGGATGGATCCTGAGTGTCCTGTAGCAGGTGAAAAAGGTCCATGTTGTTGTGTTCCATATATTCCACTTAAATGACACATAGGGAGTCAAATCATATCATAGTAAATATTTGTCACATGTTTGCCCCGGTTGGCTAGTTACTTGGATAGATGTGGGAGGAGGATGTTACAACCTCACTAGATGTGCACCATGGAAAATAAATTAGGAAGAAACTCTAGGGTGGAAATCCTCTGAGTATTTTGTTGGCTCCTTGCACATCGAAAAATTCTGACTGTTGAAAGTCTTTCCAAGCAAGGAGTCAATGGCCCCTCTATATTCCCACTATCAAGAGCCCAAGAAGAAGAAATTTCCCATATTTTCTTGAAATGTGATTACAAAAAATAGGTTTAGAAGAATTCCATTTCTCCTTTGCATGCATGACTAGAGTGTCCTATAGATCTACTATAATTCTTCTTTTATTGGATGAAAAACTATAAAGGTACTCTTTCTCTAAAGCCTCTCTTCATAACATATTGAAAATATTTTCCCAAATTCTTAAGCTTGAAGATATATCTTTCCATAAATGAAGCTATATTCAATGAGAAGCCTTCCCTCTACCTAAAATCACTATTATGAAAGCATCGGCCTTGTGCACTAAATTCACTACCCAAAAACAGGTTCATTGTCCCCCCTTAATATAATTAGATCGACTAGAGAAATATTGGCTTTAGAAATTTCCAGGGGGAAATCTTGTATGCATTTAAGTTATCTAGAGTAGAAAAATAAAAAGGAAGGTTGGGAAATCAATATGGTACAGATTTAGTTTAAATCTTGGCTCTTTACTCGCCAACAATGGACCCTTTTTTTTATGGAGCTTCAAAACGAAACCCAGGGGTGGCATGAGGGGGAGGAAATTTCTACTAATATAAAGATGATACAATAATAAGATGTGCATGAGGCCTTGGACATATGACAAACAATCAAATTGAACTCCAAGGGACTTTCTAAGGCCTCCTAATAGCCAAGGAAAATAAATTTCAATAAATCTTCATATTAGGAGATTTTCTCCTCATAATACAACATCTAGTTTGATATAGGCTTCCAAAGGAAAACCCTTTGGAGAAAATTATGAAACGTGTCTCAAAGTTTTCAATGTCCTTATCTTCGAAGGCCTTTTTCCACATCCTTTGAAATAATAATATGGAACTTGATAAATTAGCAAATGAGGGTTTCATTATGAAACTTGAAGCCCTCTTGATCAATTTTCACTCCATATATTCATCCATCTCCTAAATAAAATGGAAAGCCATCAACTACAATCCATTAAAAAATTCAAATATAAATTAATAGGTAGGGGGTTTTTTTCCATGTGGGTAGATATGGTGAAAAAAATTGTGTTCTTCTCTAGATCTGGGGATGCCTCTTCAGGCAAGATCAACAAGCCCAACGAGAGGAGTGAGAAGAGTCAAGCAGACTGAAATACCAAGTAGCCTAACAATAGGTTGAGTTGGATGCTTTGATTTATGAACTTGATGAGCTGAAGGACAAGCTCAACCGACATATTTAATCTGTCAATAAAATTGTCAATCAAAGCTTCCATCCCATAGATACAACCCTCAAAGAAGTTGATCCTATTCAAGATGGATAATAAGGAATTTATATACATATCAATTTCTCTTCCAAATAGATCTATTTCTATGGGCATAAAATTGAGAGAGTGTCTAGTGCCATCACAAAAGATCAAGATGTTATCAATGAAAAGAATATGTGTGATTGAAAAGGTATTAAATTTGGAAACTAGGTCCAAACTCCACTTTGTATTTCTCATGTGATGGATATGATATTTTTTTTGGATTCCTCTTTCGGAGAGGTGCAATATTAATCTAAATATAATCTTTTTTGGATGTGAAGAATTTGGATTTTGAATGTATTTTTCACACATGTGCAATTTTTCAAGGTCAACTAGAATTGTAATGTAGGATCACAAGCCCCAAAATATGTTTCACACACCCTCATTGATTGATATAAATGGGAGAGACTCAAAATTAATTTTGGATATCATGTCCTCACAAATTCTCTCTCCTTCTGATTGGTTCGTACAACCTTAGGAGAGATTCTCTCTCCTCCACACGTGTGAAAGGGTAGCAAGATATTTCAGATTGTTTAAGGGTTTTGGCAACAACGTTGATGAGCATTGACCTTGGGTAAAATCTCAAGTTTTGACTTTGATCTTTGGGCCGAAATACTATTTTTGGAGGCCGATTTTGGTGGCTTAGAAATCAAGAAATTTTGAGTTTTTTTTACTGTTGCATTTATTGCAGATTTGAATGCAGTGTTGACCAGGTTTGACTGAGAAGTTGTGGACTATTTTGGGATAAATTTGGCTTTTTCATGAGGTCGAGTTTGATTGAATTTGATCAAGCCCCATTGGGAGACATTTTTCTAGTTTTACCAATGTTGATTTTTCTCGCTAGGGCATCATGTTGACTGCTAAAAATTTTACTTTCTCTCTCTGTTGAATTTGAAGAATAATAAGAAGATTTGATCGAAGGGTTTTCCCCGCATTGGGTCTTTTCCTTGGCATCCACTAAATTATTTTTTCCTCTTGTCTTCTGGTTATTTTTTAATGTTCTATCAACATTTACTGTCAATGTTAATGTGATTACTAAATAGGAAATTGAATTGGGCTAATAAGAAAGATTGAAGTAAATTTATCTAAGCATAGAACATACCATTGTTAACTAAAACTAACATGGTATCAAGGTTTAGGTGAAGACAAATCCCAAGCAAGAGTGATAGGAGAAATCACTGAAAGTTGATTACAAAAGGACCAGGGTCAATGGCTTCCTCGTCATACTTCAAATTTGATGACAAGATCAATGATAAGTCTGATTATCATGCTTGGGAAATGTCCTTGGATCTAACATTAGAGGAACAAGATGTTATGGATTATGTGTAGGGAAATATCACTAAGCCTCCATCAAATGCACCGGCTTCCACTAAAACAAAGTACAAGAAAGGGGAAAACAAGGCGGAGAAGATCATTAGGGATTGTATTCACAAGCACTTGGTTGCTTATATCTCCAAGTTGGGAAAATCTAAGGAGATGTATGATAAGTTGGTTGGAATGTTCAAGGGTAGCAATGCTAATCAAATTCTCTTTCTAAAGAAAAAGTTGAAGAACATCAAGATGGACAAGGGAGAGTCCATCCAATCCTACTTCATGAGGGTCGCCGAAATAAAGAATGATCTCTTAGCTATTGGAGAGGTCATAGATGACCGAGAGCTCACTGTCATGGATCTTGGAGGACTTCCTTGGCATGGTATGTATTCAATACCGCTATTATCAACAATAATATAATTCCTGATTTTGATGAATCGTTGACAAGATGCACTCAAGAGGAGACAAGGATGATGGAGAGAGTCCATCCTTCAAATGGAAATGGAAGTGAATCTATTGCCTTCACCTTTTATGCAAAGAAGAGGAATAATGCTGGTACGAGAAATAGAAATCAAGGAAGAGCAGGTCCCAAAGGAAGAAAGGGTAGATGTTACACATGTAACAGGTTTGGTCACTATGCTAGAGAGTGTCCCAATAAAAGGGACTCTCCCTGAGATGTTGAGTACAAAAAAAACAGCAACTTCAGTGGGAATGGAAATGAAAGGAACAACAGGTTCAAAGGAAAGAGAAAGGCTCCCTCTGATAGAAATGGAAATGGAAATGGTCAACCTTTCAAGAGGTCAAGGAATTCCAGGTATGATGAATCTAATGTTGTTGATAACAAGAGAAATGAATATATTCTTATATTTTCCCTCTATGTTGCATCTCCTCTTGACACCTTGGATAACTAGTTGATAGATAGTGGTGCCTCAAGGAACTTCACTGGATATAAAGAGGCCCTCTCTGATTTGTTTGAAAAGGTTACACATTTGGAAATTATCAATGGATACAATGCCACCTATCCTATGAAAGGGATAGGGACTGTGACCCTTCATCTAAATCAAGGTCAAGTCCTCCATTTGCAAGATGTGTTTTATGTACCTGACTTGAAGAAGAATCTAGTGTCTATCCTCGTAATGGAAGAAAAAGGATTCAAGGTGGCATTCATCGATGGAAAGGTACAAATTTGGAGGATGAATTTCAAAGAAGCATTCACTCTTGGTTTAAAGGTTGATATACTCTATAAGGTTGGAGGAAGTTCGTTTGGAGCGATGACATGTAATACAACTCTTGAATCCAGCCTATGGTATTAGAGGTTTGCGCACCTTCATTATAAAGACCTTCCCACAGAAAGGAAGGTGGTCAAGGTATGTCTGATTTCAAAGATGATCATGAAGGTGTATGTCAAGGTTGTGATAAAGGAAAGCATACAAGGGAACCATTCCCATAAATTATCACCAAGACTTCTGATATTATACAATTGATTCATTCTGATCTATCTGGTATGTTGCCTGTAACATCCTTGGGAGGATGCTTATATTATGTCACTTTTATTTATTACTTCTCCCACAATACTTGGATATACTTCTTGAAGAAAAAGGATGAAGTATTCAAATGGTTCTGCACCTTCAAAGCCTTGGTTAAAAATCAAACAGGGAAGAAGATCAAAATTTTGAGACCGATAATGGAACCGAATATGAGTCAAATGAGTTCAATTACTATTGCAGGGAAGCTAGTATTGAGAGGGAGACCACTACTGCATATACTCCTGAAAAAAAATGGTGTTTTCGAAATGAAAAAACGAACCATTCTTGAAGTTTCCCATGCCATGCTCCATGACCAAGGTTTTTTGAAGTTCCTATGGGGAGAAGTTTCCAACATCATTGTGTATGTTAAAAATAAATGCCCACATTCAGAATTGGACTCCAGAACTCCCGAAGAAGTCTTCACTAGAAAGAAACTTGATGTTTCTCATTTTAGAATTTTTGGAATTCCCATATATTTTCATGTGCCGAAGGAAAAGAGAAACAAATTGGATGCTTTTTTAATGAAGGGAATGTTTGTGGGCTACAGTGAAAATTTGAAGGCAGATAGAATATATGTGCCTTGTCAAAGAGAAGTGGAGATATGTCATGATGTCACCTTTGACGAATATGTTTCCCTCGGGAAGGTTAGAGATCTTCCTATCTCAAAGTAAGAAAAAGAAGAAGAAGCAGCAAAGTAGAAAGAACCAAAGGATGAGCATATGATCGTTGTTGAAGGTCCAACGAATCCTATAGATCCACCATATTCAAATAAAAGAAGACCCTCATGGCTTAGAGACACTCTTGAAGATGCCGAGAGACATATTTCTCCAAGGGGAACATTCTGTGAAAGTAAGAAGTCAAATAGGTACCAAGGGTACAAGCAAGAGCACCATTGTCTTGTACAATTTGTTTCTCCGAAATTGAAGAAGTCGGAAAAACCAATTTTGCAAGGGATGTGCTAAGTGTAAGTTAGGGCCCTCATGAAATTTCTTGATATGGGGTTAGGGCTAGATTATTTTGGAGACCTTCAAGGAATGCATCTCCCCTGAAGACACATCATCCTTGAGGTCTCTCTGTGCTTTGCCTTATACAAGTCCCCTCTGCTGATTCCTTTCCCTAAGGCCTGCATTTACCCCTTGTACCCCTGCAAATGTCCCTTTTTCCCCTCCTTTCCCCTTTGACAAAGTCCCTCTTTTTCCCCTTTTTATTTTCCCTACTAACCCCCTATATCCCCCCTAAAAATCCCTTCACCCTTTGTTTTCCCCAAATTCCCCCTCCATATCCCTATCGTTACCCCTTATAGCCTCTAATTTCATTTAAAATGGCTTTAAACCCACTTTCCTACCTTATTATAAAGCCCCGCCCCTTTCTTTTCCTGTTACATATTATATCATGAACTCTGTGATAAAACTTTATATTATAAAGTTTCCGATGTTAACCTTTTCCCCAACCATACGCTGCATAGAAATTTATTATAAAGTTTTATATATTTTATTAACCCATTGGTCCCCCGCTTGCATCTCCACCGTTCATTTGCCTCGCCAGATCCAACGGCTGTTATTCACTACGGGGGGTCGCTCCAAAGTTCTCGTGTCCGTACACCTTAGTCCCCCGCATTACATCTCCGTCGTTCATTTAAAACCGCAGATCAACAGTCCGCTGTGAATCCATATCGAGCGCGATCTCGACCGTTAATCTGTACAAGATCTGACGGTGTGGAATCCGCCCGCCGCAGTGGTCCCTGCCCGCTTTCACTGTTCATAAACCACGTTGTTTTCATCGCACCGCCTTTGGGCGGAGGGTGGTTTTTCTCCATCGGCCCACGATTCCACTTAGCGCCTGACACCTGTCCTCCTGTACGTCTTCAAAACCGCCAATCCCGCCCATTAACTCCATCCGTCGCGCATTATTGTCCGCACACGGATGCCCAGCGAAATGGCCGTTGACCGTCCGATCTAGAGCGGCCCATCCGATGGCTATCGCTCGTCGAAGATGCACGTTGGATAATCCAGTTGCGCACGCGATAGCTCATGCCATGGCACGCCAACCATCGTCCTCCACCGTCGATCTCCGCCACGATCGACGGTCCTGATTCGTTCGCCCACTGTTGACTTTTCCATTGTCTCCCGGTCCCGCCACGTCACCCCCACGTGTACCCGCCGTACGCACGTCCATTCCATTACCTATAATTGGTTCATTTTTATGTTTTTTTTAATTTTTTCATTCGTTTTTCACGTATATTTGCTCTGTGTTCCGCCAACCACCCACCAGAGCGTTTTTCACCATTTCCTCTGCATTTTTTTCGCCATGTCACCGATTGCACGACCATTTCCTCCATCCACATCATCCGCCACCCCGTCCATGATTTCCTTCGCAGGTTTTGTGTTTTTGCAGGGTTATCAGAGGCGAAAAACCACCATGATGCATACGTGCCTCTTCGATGGAATGTTGCGCAGACAGAGAGCTGATATGGGAGCTGGTACGCCAGTGAAATGTCAAGAAAGGTGGCGGAGGTATAAATTTCATCAAAGGACAGGTTTTGAAAATTCGCAACCCTATCCGGCACCATTAAAGCCTAGATCTTGCAGAATCGAAACATTTATGGAGCAGTAGAAAGACCAGCCTACGATTATAGTTTTCGGTGCTCAGGCCTGGAGATTTGGATCCATAATGCGGCAGTTTCAGAGGCAAAGTACCAGATTCAAAACCCCGAAGGTAAACCAGAAGTGTAATGCACGAGAAATCGCACTACCAGGGTTTTTTTTTACAGCAGCAGAATGTTTTTTCTTCAATCAGAGGACAAAGTACCCATACTGTCTTTATTATACATCGTGTTCCCGAAGTCTCTTACCTGACAGCAGTCCTACACAATCAGAAGCATTGGTGACTCAAGTAGGGCAGTCCTCACTGTTTCTTACTTCATTTTTGTTATTTCACCAATGGTACCACACAGTACTACAGTCAGAACTCCTAAGCCATACCATAGATAAATGCAGAGTTTTAAAACAGGATGGGTTTCGGCCCTCCATTCATTGTTGCGTTGAATGTTTCATTTAGTGTTCACCTACCTCCTCAGTCGATCTTTTGTTCATCCTCTGCTATAAAACACAGAAGGAAATTATTGTAAGGGTTGTTGGTAAGATATCAGAGACATGCAAGCATTTTCCTCTTGAGACAAGTTCTCTGTGTAATATTGTAAGATAGGCTGAGGTTTGATGTATTTAGACTGAATGTTCAAGCTGTGGGCAATGATGTACCTGATTGGTGTTGTTTTTAATATGACAAGAAAATTTCTTTGGATCCTGATCTAAAGCAGCTGGTGATGTTTCCTTATCTCTGTGTTTGATTCCATTTCTACAGGCTCGCATCAGAAGTTTGGCATAAGATTTACCCTTGATAGGTACCTTATGTTGCTGCTCTCCCAGCCTTTTATGTTTTCTGCTTATATGTGTATCTGAATATTGATTTCAATTGGTTTAACCAGTGTAGTGGATGTTATTGCCCGCTCTCTGATGTATGAATTAATGAAATCTATGTTTAGATGTTCTTGTTAGGATTTAGTTGGATGAGTTGAGAACACTGGGAGGTCTAGAACCCTGTCTCTGCCTCACTAGGATCTTTCCATCTCAATTAAGCCTTTCTAAGATCCCTTTTCCTGCCTCTAATTTTGTCCAAGTAGGTCTGGAGTTAAATGACCTCTGACCTGATCTATAGAAAGGATTGGCTGGTTCCCCCTCACTCATTTTCAGTCCTTAATGTTCCATTCCATCAACCATCTTTTAAGATCCAAATGCTCTAGATGACTAGCCCAACTGAAAGCTTGCACATTGAACACAAGTAAATCCTTTCTTTACTCCATTGCCCAATGGCCTTGATGTTTTCTGAGTTATCTACCTTAGCCTAAATTTTCCTCTTTTCTCATCCTTGTCTTATATTGGACCCTTCTTTCCTGATTCCCAACAACCAAACATAAACAATCAAACAAACAAACCCTGAGCCTATAACTAGCCTAAAATCTAACCTTGAGCCTTAAAAGACATATACCGTTGGAAAATATAGAGAGATCCCTCTCTGGACCTAGGAGGGCTATATCCTATGGTCTGAGAGTGGTTCTATGTTGTCTCATCTTTTGGTCTTGTCAACCTGGCCAAAACATGAGAACCCCAACATAATGGCGACTCCACTGGGGACATTGAGTGCATTACACTTTGAACATCGCTAGGCATTCAAAACCCAGAATCTCTGGTTAGGTTGGCAGTTAGTCACACCTCTTCTCGGACAACCTCAATGTCATTTGTTGTGTTCTCTTGTACTCTTAGACAGAGCCTGGACAGGGCTAGGTAGCCTCCGGATCTCATCCTTTTTTGGAGGTGACATATCTGGTAAATGCCCTCCCAGTCAATCTCTGGTTAGAGTTTGTTGTGTTCTGAGGTTATCCCTGAATGGTGAGAGTGACTGAGCACTGTGGTGGAAAGTGTGACCCCTTAGACATATCCTAAAACTTCCACCTGGCGACTCCATAGTTCCTAAAAGATCAAAGACTCCACTGGTGATCAGTAGGCCTGCTAATTATCTTGGTTTCACGTAAGACTCCACTGGGAGACCTGCCTTCATAACAACATCAACCACGATAGAAGTAACAAGTAGGGTTAAGCTTCCTTGTTGGAGAACAACATTCTGGCTTTCAGAACCATTCATACAAAAGCTTTCCCGAACCCTAACCCACCTGAAATAGTTTATAACCCTGAAGGTATCCTCAAGAGATAAACTACTTCTAGTCGCATCTATAGAGCTAATTCAGCACCTGAAAACCTTACAGCTCTGTCACACTTTCACCCTGACCTAGGCCTACCTAATAGACTATTAAGAACTAGGTCATTCAATCATCTAGACCAGCCAGACCCTGAGCTTCACAGTCCACCATCCAACAGTGGTAAACACACTAGGAATAGAAGGACCCCTCCATCTACACCACCTGATATCCACTTCATTCATAACTTGGGGCTCTCCCACCCTAGATCTACCCAGCAAGCCTCTGCTGGTCATAATATCCCTGTCGTCCATATACCAGCTGCTCAAGTTAACCCTTTACCTCATCAGAATATCATCATGGCAGCCTGGTATGCACCCCTAGTTTTTCCCCAGCCCTTGTTACCCTTACCCAATGACTATCAATAAAAGATCCCTCACTTCACTACAAAAGAAGCCACAACTGCTCAACAACATGTATATAAGATGGAGGATTCCTTTGACTACATGGAAATAGATGATGATACAATAAAAATGAGAATATTTTCCCAAAGCCCAGGAGGTGATGTGAAGAAGTGGTTCAAAAGCCTAACTCCAGGCAGTATCCAAGACCTTCCTGCTTTATACCAGACTTTCATCAACAAATGGGAAACTAGGGAAAATCCTTGCCAACTCCTAGATGAATACATGAGCCTTAAAAGAAATGCGGGAGAGAGTGTCCGTGATTACACAACAAGATTTAACAGCATTTACAATGCCCTCCCCCCACACATGAAACCCCCACAAGGTATGGCCCTAGCAAAATATCCCGAAGGTTTTGATGATGACATGGCCTATGAGCTTAGGGATAGAGAGTACACCACCTTGGAGGACATGCAGAAAGGAGCTGTAAACATAGAGGCCAATTTGATTGAGAAAAAAGCAAGACAGAGAGCCGAGAGGAGGGTAACATATAGGGATGACAATGTAGCCTCCACATCTAATCCAAATTATGACAAATTGTCTAAAAACATGGAAGAGCTACAAAAAATGATGAAGAGAATGGTTGTCACTGTCAATAACCAAAATAGAAATCAAAACCAGAACCAAAACTTTAGAAGGAACAACAATGCCACTCCCAACAGACAAAGAGAGTCAAACCAACAAGTAATTCCCCCATTCCAGGAAAACTTTCTTGATGAAGACGAGGGAATCATAAAAGAGTCTGAAGGGAATGAAATAAACATGTTTGAAACAGAAAATTCAGTCCATGGCTACTCCACAGAGGAGGATCAGCCCTTGTCCACATACTGGGATGAGGAATGGTCAGGATCTGAGGATTATAGACTTGGATTTGAGAATTCTATCATGCAGGTCAGGGAAAAGTATGAAATTAGGAGCAAAAATAACCAAGACACTTCCAAACCCAAAGCTCCTGAGGTTACCATCAAGAAAAGGCCTGCAAAATCTTCTAAAGTGACTGCTGAAAGTAGCAAAACAGCAGCCGAAAGTTTTGGGAAAAACAAAGAAAAAGACAACCAAAACACTGAAAAACCAAGCCAACCAGCTATTAGCACTAGCACTGCAGTTAGTGCTCCTGGTAATACAGTGCCAAAACCTGTACATAGTGAGAAATCGCAAACTGATGCATCCACTAAGACAGTGGAAAATAAAACAAAGTTGAGCATTACAAAGGGCCAGTCCACTTTCAGTTTGGAAAGTGAGATTGCAAAAATTAAAATCTCTGTACCATTATCTGAGCTGGCCACTCAGGATGTATATAAGGGCCAAATTTTGAAAGCCTTGAATTTAGGAGAAATAAATGATTCTGTAAACCTGAATGATGATCAACCGGCTCTACTCTTTGGTCCAAAGATTGAGGGAAAGTTTCAGGAAGGAGTAGTACCACCTTTCTATATTAGTCTCAACATCCATGATAAGATCCTACACAATGCAATGCATGATTCTGGAGCATCCCACAACTTGATGCCTAAGGTAGTGATGGAAAAGTTAGGCCTAGAAATCACCAGGCCCTACAAAGACTTATATTCATTTGACTCTAGCAGAGTAAAATGCCTTGGCTTAATCAAGGATTTATGTGTGAGCCTAACCCAAATCCCATCTAAATGTATGGTCATGGATGTGGTGGTGGCAGATGTGCCACCTAAGTATGGCATGCTATTATCAAGATCATGGGGAGCCAAGCTGCAAGGAACAATGTAGATGGATGGCTCATATGCCACTGTCCGTATCTTTGGCCAGCTTAGAAGACTATATAGAGAGGCCCAAATGAAATTTCTGGTCAGTAGCCCTGAGAAACTTGAAAATTCACCTCTATACTCTGTACATACAGACTTGGATTCTTTCATCCTTTGCAATGACCAATCCTTAGGAGAACCAGAGTCAGAAAACAGAGAAATAGAGGCTATGGATCTCAACATAATGGCTACCCTATATTTAGAGGAAAACGAAGAGGAAAAAATCACTGAAACCTGTACGATATGCGGTGGGCCTCTAACTCTGAGTGAAGAAGAAACAGGGGGTGAACAGCTGACTGGACATTCCCCACAAACCCATATACCACACGAAGAAAAATGTCGAACACCCATCGTAACCAAAACCTTTAATGAACAAGAAATGTACTAATAAATCACCAACTAGATACCGATCATCAAGTCGGCGTTAAAAAACAAGACAACCCACAACTCGGTGTGGCCCATAACGTGAATATGGATGCACGAACTTCGTGGGAAATGAATTTCGATGGGTCCCGCATTAAAAACCGCCGGGAGTGGTGAGTGTGGGTACATAATACAAAGAGTGATTACGCAGAGAGTTTTCCACAACCCGCACTTCAAATGCACGAACAATATTGCGTATTTACGGCTCGATCCTAGGCTTAAATTTGTTGCAAAAAATTAGGGGCCCGTAGGATAACCATACATGGATATTCCGAGCCGATTATCAAGCAAGGTAAGAACGGGAGTATTGTCACTAAACACCCTAGGTTAAGGGCATACAGGAATGACACTATGATTTATTGAAAACATTTGTCGAATAATTGGTGTTTGTCCCTAGGAGTCAAAATGTCATTGCAAATGGATTAGCTTGCCTAGCTAGTTCATATCCTAAGACTCCAGCTGACCAAAAAATCATCATTCAGACCAAATTCAGACATGCAGTGCCAGACAATGAAAAATATTGGTAGGTTTTTGAAGGAGGCAAGCAGATTGAGGATTTCCTGATAGGCAGAAATGAGTTTGAATTTGCTGATTTAGACCCTAAATCTGAGGACAACTGCCTAAGTGAAGAATCCTCTGATGAATAATCCCCACCTTGTAACATAGAAATAAACACTCTGACTCAAGAAACTGGAAATTTGAAAGAAAACAGTGAGAACGCAGAAAATGAAGAAGTTGAGTTGTTGCGTGCCAAAGACAAGAATATACCTCGAGGCTTGGCGCCGCTAGAGGATCTTTTTGACTTCAATGATGTGGCGAAAAAGCCTACCGTAGAGCACACAGACTCTGACATGGAAGAATGCAATATAGGCACAAAGGAAGAACCGAAAATGATTAAATTGGCTAAGTCTCTACCCAAAGAAGCGAAAAAGAGGTACATTGACCTTTTTAAGGAATTTATTGATGTGTTCGCTTGGGGTTACGAAGACTTAAAGGCTTATGACATGAATATTATACAACACAAAATACCTTTAAAGGAAAATCAGAAACCCTTAAGGCAGAAACTTCATAGGATAAACCCAAAGCAGTTGCCTGCAGTTGAGAAAGACATTAAAAAGATGTATGATGCAGGCATAATAGTTCCTGTGAGGTTTTCCGACTGGGTATCAAATCTAGTAGCTGTAAGAAAGAAAACAGGGGAAATCAGACTATGTATAGACTTCAGAAATCTCAATAGGGCCTCACTCAAAGATAACTACCCTCTGCCAAAAATGGAACACATTCTACAACAGGTAGTAGGCTCAAAAATGATTTCTCTTTGGGATGGTTTTTCCGGATAAAGCTAGGTGTTAGTACTCCCAGTTGATCAACTAAAAAAAGCATTTACCACTCCTTGGGGCACCTTCATGTATGTTAAAATTCCTTTTGGACTGATGAATGCTGGAGCCACCTTCCATAGAGCCATGGATATAGCTTTTGCGGATGAGATAGGACACTTCATCATCATCTATTTAGATGACATAACAGTCTACTCCAAGACTGAAGAAGAACACCTAGAACATTTGAGGAAAGTTTTCGAAAAGTGTAGGAGGTTTGGTCTGTCACTAATTCCAAAAAAGACTGTTTTTGGGCTACAAGAGGGCAAACTTCTGGGCCACATTATATCCGAGAAGGGAATTAGGATAGACCCACAGAGAGTTGAGGGAATACTACAGATCACACATCCCAGGAACATCAAAGAATTACAGTCCTTCATTGGGAAAATCAACTTCCTTAGCAGATTTATTCCCAATCTAGCTGAACACCTTAGGAACATGAATAACATGCTGAGGAAGGGTGTGGGAGTGAAATGGACTGTTAGAGCTAAACAATCTTTCGAATCTGTAAAACTTGCACTCACACAAGCTCCTATTCTGATAAGCCCTGATTTCTCGAAAGACTTTCTAATATTTTCGTTTGCCTCAGAGCATACAATAGCTGCAGTCCTGCTGCAAAAGAACACAGAAGGTATGGAATAGCCAATTTCCTTTTTTAGCAAAGCACTAAGGGATGCACCCTTGAAGTACAACATAATGGAGAAACAGGCTTATGCTTTAGTCATGGCCTTAAAGGATTTTAGGGTGTACGTTTTACACTCTCATACCATTGCTTATGTGCCTAACATTGTCGTCAAAGATATCTTGTCCCAAGACCCTGATGGGAAAAGGGGCAAGTGGATTTCTGTGATTCTAGAGTATGATCTTGAGATTAAACCCACTAAGCTGATCAAAGGACAAGGTTTAGCCAAGCTAATGACTGAATCAAATCTACAGGCCCTTGATATTAACATGGCAAATGCCTTGGATGAGCAGGAAAGCCTACCTGATCCCACTATAGAAGAGAAATTCTAAAACTCTCCATGGTATTCCGATATCCTTTATGTCCTCGCCAATCTAAACGCTCCTCCAGAACTGTCAAAAACTAAGGCCAGATTCACAAAACTCAAAGCTAGAAACTACTGCATCTTGAATGAAAGCTTATATTGGAAAAATCCAAATGACCTATTACTAAAATGTTTGTCTGAAACTGAAGCTGAAAATGTTAAACAAGAGTTTCATGCTGGAGAATGTGGAGGCCACCTGAGTTGGAAAGCCACATCAAATAAGATACTAAGGGCTGGTTATTATTGGTCTACTCTTTTTTATGATGTCCATAAAATGATAACTACTTGCCACAAATGCCAGATATTTGAAGGAAAAATAAAACTTCTTCCCCTCCCTTTACAACCCATTACAGTTGAGGGTCCTTTCATGCAATGGGGTCTAAATTTTATAGGGGAGATTCATCCAGCCTCCTCAGGACAACACAAATGGATCTTGATAGCCACTGACTATTTCACTAAGTGGATAGAGGCCATACCCACTAGGAATGCCACTGATTCAGTCATCATTAGGTTCCTAGAAGGTCATATCCTCTCTCGGTTTGGTTTCCCAAGGAAAATAATCACCGACAATGCTGCTACTTTTGGATCCAAGAAAATGGTTGATTTTTGTCACAGGTACCATATCACGCTTGGTCATTCAACTTCCTATTACCCTCAGGGTAATAGCTTGGCTGAATCATCAAATAAGAGCCTAGTGGAAATCATCAAAAAGCTATTAGAAGAGAACAAAAAATCTTGCATGCTTTGTGGGCTGACAGGCTTACTACAAAAAAATCCATTGGCATGTCACCATTCCAGCTAGTCTATGGGACAGAAGCAGTCTTTCCTACCAGCCTTGGAGTTCCAGTAATCAGACTTGTCCAGGAGATCCAATCCAAGGAAGACAGCATGATAAGAATGATAAATCAGACAATCCATCTTCAGCAAACTAGGGAGGAAGTATATAACAGAGTTGTTAGAGTCCAGGGAAACATTAAAAAGCTATTTGACAAAAGAACCAAAGCTGCTTATTTCAAAATTGGTGACAAGGTTCTAAAGTGGGACTCAAGAAGAGAGGACAAAGGTAAACATGGCAATTTTGACAGCTTATGGCAGGGTCCATACATTATCGAAGCTACTGTGGGCCCAAATGCATTTTTTCTACAAGAATTTGATGGCACAGAGTTGTTTGGGGGTCCTATCAATGGCAGGATGCTCAAACACTACTTCAGCTGAGTTTTCATTTCTAGTTTCATTTCCATTGTACATACCATTGCAGTTTTTCATGTTTAAGAAAAAGAAGAAAATGTTCCAAAAAACAGAAAGAAAGTAGAGGTTCAGATATGTTCAAAACATGAACCTCTGAAGTACAAAGATTGGCTCTAATAAACTCAAAACTTGAGCCAAAGAAAAGAAGACAGTTGGTCCTAACATGCTCAAAATCTGGACCAACAAGGAACAAAGAAGAATCAGCTCTAACATGCTCAAAACCAGAGCTGGATTGAAGGAAAGGAGTGACACTAATTTTCTCAAAACCTGAGTCACAAAGAGAGAAGGATGTTTCACAACTGCAGATTTCATGCCTTCACAAGTTTCGTTTACAGTTTCCTGCAAGTCTTCACTTCAGCAAGTCAGACAGTCTAATCCTGGCTTGGTTGTTTTCAATTTCTTGTCTTAGAATGTAGGAGAAGAAATCTGTTGGACATTTTAATCCCGGCAGATGTTAGATTAGGTAGAGAAGCATATGAGGCCAACTGTTTAATCTAGTCTCATGGAGCAATAAGGGTAGATTCAGAATATGTTGTTTTTGTTTTGAAAATAAAATGTAAAGGGTCTGCTAGCTCAAATGCACCCTAAAGGGAGAAAAAATGTTAGGATTGTAGTGTGGGTAGGTAGTGTGATTGGGAAAAATGTTTCTGCTGATGTAAAATTTTCATATTGTGGCATCTAATCAAAGAAAGGGATGTACCAAGTAGCAGGCAACTGGCCTACTCCAAAGATCATTTATGGTTTTTTGCCTCCTTCAAGAAGAAGCCATCCCCATGTGGAGCCACTGTTAGCCCCCCTATGAAATTCTTGACAAGCAAGCTGGGGGCTATATTGTTTGGAGACATTCAAGGAATGCATCTCCCCTGAAGACACATCATCCTTGAGGTCTCTCTGTGCTTTGCCTTATACAAGTCCCCTCTGCTGATTCTTTTCCCTAAGGCCTGCATTTACCCCTTGTACCCCTACAAAATGTCCATTTTTTCCCCTCCTCTCCCATTTGAAAAAGTCCCTCTTTTTCCCCTTTTATTTTCCCTATTCACCTCCTAAATCCCCTCTAAAAATCCCTACACCCTTTGTTTTCCCCAGATTTCCTCTCTATCTCCCCATCGTTACCCTTATAAGGCTTCAAAACGCATTTAAAAGGCTTGAAAAACCCACTTTCCTACCTTATTATAAAGCCCCGCCCCTTTCTTTTCCTGTTACATATTATATCATGAACTCTGTGATAAAACTTTATATTATAAAGTTTCCGATGTTAACCTTTTCCCCAACCATACGCTGCATAGAAATTTATTATAAAGTTTTATATATTTTATTAACCCATTGGTCCCCTGCTTGCATCTCCACCGTTCATTTGCCTCGCCAGATCCAACGGCTGTTATTCACTACGGGGGGTCGCTCCAAAGTTCTCGTGTCCGTACGCCTTAGTCCCCTGCATTACATCTCCGTCGTTCATTTAAAACCGCAGATCAACAGTCCGCTGTGAATCCATATCGAGCGTGATCTCGACCGTTAATCTGTACAAGATCTGACGGTGTGGAATCCGCCCGCCGCAGTGGTCCCTGCCCGCTTTCACTGTTCATAAACCACGTTGTTTTCATCGCACCGCCTTTGGGCGGAGGGTGGTTTTTCTCCATCGGCCCACGATTCCACTTAGCGCCTGACACCTGTCCTCCTGTACGTCTTCAAAACCGCCAATCCCGCCCATTAACTCCATCCGTCGCGCATTATTGTCCGCACACGGATGCCCAGCGAAATGGCCGTTGACCATCCGATCTAGAGCGGCCCATCCGATGGCTATCACTCGTCGAAGATGCACGTTGGATAATCCAGTTGCACACGCGATAGCTCATGCCATGGCACGCCGATCGTCGTCCTCTGCCGTCGATCTCCACCATGATCGACAGTCCTGATTCGTTCGCCCGCTGTTGACTTTTCCATTGTCTCCCGGTCCCGCCACGTCACCCCCACGTGTACCCGCCGTACGCGCGTCCATTCCATTACCTATAATTGGTTCATTTTCGCGTTTTTTTTAATGTTTTCATTCGTTTTTCACGTATATTTGCTCTGTGTTCCTCCAACCACCCACCAGAGTGTTTTTCACCATTTCCTCTGCATTTTTTCGCCATGTCACCGATTGCACGGCCATTTCCTCCATCCACATCATCCGCCACCCCGTCCATGATTTCCTTCGCAGGTTTCGTGTTTTTGCAGGGTTATCAGAGGCGGAAAACCGCCATGATGCATACGTGCCTCTTCGATGGCGTGTTGTGCAGACAGAGAGCTGATATGGGAGCTGGTACGCCAGTGAAATGTCAAGAAAGGTGGCGAAGGTATAAATTTCATCAAAGGACAGGTTTTGAAAATACGCAACCCTATCCGGTGCCATTAAAGCCCAGATATTGCAGAATCGAAACATTTATGGAGCAGTAGAAAGACCAGCCTACGATTATAGTTTTCAGTGCTCAGGCCTGAAGATTTGGATCCATAATGCGGCAGTTTCAGAGGCAAAGTACCAGATTCAAAACCCCGAAGGTCAACTAGAAGTGTAATGCACGAGAAATCGTACTACCAGGGTTTTTTATTTACAGCAGCAGAATGTTTTTTCTTCAATCAGAGGACAAAGTGCCCATACTGTCTTTATTATACATTGTGTTCCTAAAGTCTCTTACCCGACAGCAGTCCTACACGATCAGAAGCATTGGTGACTCAAGTAGGGCAGTCCTCACTGTTTCTTACTTCATTTTTGTTATTTCACCAATGGTACCACACAGTACTACAGTCAGAACTCCTAAGCCATACCAGAGATAAATGCAGAGTTTTAAAACAGGATGGGTTTTGGCCTTCCATTCATTGCTGCGTTGAATGTTTCATTTAGTGTTCACCTACCTCCTCAGTCGATCTTCTGTTCATCCTCTGTTATAAAACACAGAAGGAAATTATTGTAAGGGTTGTTCATGAGATATCAGAGAAATGCAAGCATTTTCCTCTTGAGACAAGTTCTCTGTGTAATATTGTAAGGTAGGTTGAGATTCGATGTATTCAGAGTGAATGTTCAAGCTGTGGGCAATGTTGTACCTGATTGGTGTTGTTTTTAATATGAAAAGCACATTTCTTTGGATCCTGATCTAAAGCAACTGGTGATGTTTCATTCCCCCATGTTTGATTCCATTTCTATAGGCTTTCATATCAAGTTTACAAGATTTACCTCAGTACCTTACAAGTTGCTGTTTCCCTGTACCTTTATGTTTTCTGCTTATATGTGTATCTGAATATTGATTTCAATTGGTTTAACCAGTGTAGTGGATGTTATTGCCTGCTCTCTGATGTATGAATTAATGAAATCTATGTTTAGATGTTCTTGTTAGTATTTAGTTAGATGAGTTGAGAACACTGGGAGGTCTAGAACCCTGTCTCTGCCTCACTAGGATCTTTCCATCTCAATTAAGCCTTTCTAAGATCCCTTGTCCTGCCTCTAATTTTGTCCAAGTAGGTCTGGAGTTAAATGACCTCTAACCTGATCTATAGACAGGATTGGCCGGTTCCCCCTCACTCATTTTTAGTCCTCAATGTTCCATTCCATCAACCATCTTTTAAGATCCAAATGCTCTAGATAACTAGCCCAACTGAAAGCTTGCACATTGAACACAAGTAAATCCTTTCTTGAATCCATTGCCCAATGGCCTTGATGTTTTCTGAGTTATCTACCTTAGCCTAAATTTTCCTCTTTTCTCATCCTTGTCTTATATTGGACCCTTCTTTCCTGATTCCCAACAACCAAACATAAACAATCAAACAAACAAACCCTGAGCCTATAACTAGCCTAAAATCTAACCTTGAGCTTTAAAAGACATATACCTTTGGCAAATATAGAGAGATCCCTCTCTGGACCTAGGAGGGCTAGATCCTATGGTCTGAAAGTGGTTCTATGTTGTCTCATCTTTTGGTCTTGTCAACCTGGCCAAAACATGAGAACCCCAACATAATAATCTCTTCCCTTTTATTTGATATAGTTTACAATAAAAGCTAATCATTTTATACAAAGTTTTAACCTTTCTGAGGACTGTAAAATTTTGAATGGAATAATCTCTCGAATTTTATTTGATATAGTTTTCTAAATTGTTTAAGATGAGTTTTGGTTTTATGATTTTCCTAACTTTTAAGATTTTTTATGAATTTATTATTATTATTTAATTTAAATTTTATAAATATTTTATAGACGGAATATTATTAAAATTTTGTTTTTATTTTACTTAATGATAATAATTTTATAAAATCATGGTATAATTAATTTTACTCTGAAATTATTAATATAATAAATAATAAAAAATTATATTGAATTAAACATTCTTATTCTAATTAGAATAGGATTTTGGCTTATAACGATATATCTTTAATTGTGTAAAAATAAAGCCATCAATGGTTTATTAGAGAAACACAACGACACATCTATCCTTTCTCATAGTTACTACTAGCTATCCTTTCCCATGGTTACCACTAGAAATTGCAATGTATGGTGCAAAGGAAACACCGTCGATAGTATATGGAAGAAAATAATAGGTGAAGAGAGATGTGATATGTTATGTGATCTAGATGTTTCCTAATAAGGATAATTCCATGTCACAATAGATTTTGCCTAATAATTATCATATGGAAGAAGAGAATAGGTGAAGATAGATGTGATATGTTATACGATCTAGATGTTGCCTAATAAGGATAATTCCATGTCACAATAGATGTTTCCTAATAAATGTAATTCCATGTCACAGCCTGGGAGTTCATCTATTGTATGTGATTTGAAAATTGAATGACTTCACTGCATTTAAAGATTAATGTCTTCACTGCATGAGGTTTTTGTAAATATTAATAAATGAATCATGAATTTCATGATTGGTGATTATATTAATCAACATGACTTGGATATTTATCACACACTTTTTCAAGCACCCGAAGATTTATTCATTCTTTACATCAATCATTCCATACCTTCACAACATGGTGTTGCCAGTGATCTGAATTGGTGACCTAATTGGTATCTCTTCTAGCATGTTAGAAAATGATGTGTTGGAAGAATCTTTTGTAGCTCAACCACTAATGTGTGCAACTTGCTAATTCACATTAAAGGTATTGTAAAAATTATTGACGACACATTCCATCTGTTATAGGATTTTAATGTTCTATCCACCTTCGAGAATCCACTTGCAATTAGGTGAGTAAATTGTTTGACCAAACATCCACGAGTTGAGTGTGATGGGCCGTGGAAAAAAATAGTGTTTTGGATTCCCTTAATTTTGAGGGTGTTTTATGGATCCCAATTTCTGAATTCCTATTTGAAATGAATAAATTTAATTGGTTTTGGTACAGAACATGATGAATGAATCAAATTTTATTATTCCAATAGTTCGACCAAAGTAAACTATGGTTGATTTTTGTTTTGAATTAGTGAATATGCTTGTAATCTGTAAGCCTATCATCACATCACATCATAGTCAAATCCAAAACTGAGGCAACATATTTGCAATCAACATAAAAGCATCTGGGAGTAAACCTTTTTAATCCAAGGGGAAGGAACCAGAGTCAAAGAGAACCCCACCCCAGTGCCAATAGGTTTTGGCTATAATTTTATTTTAAAAATTGCAGAGTGATGTGAAGTAAGATGTGTGAACCTTTCTAAGGAGAGGTGAACGTTGATCTTAGAACTATAAACTAATTCTTTATTTCCTTGATTATTTTCCCAAAATGATCTAAAATTGTATATCCTACATTTTTTGAGAGAATTCTGCTAAGAAGTCATTTTGGCCCTAGTGCTTTACCTTTCTTATTTGAGAAAACTACATGATGCAATGCTTCTTTGAAATTGCAGCCACTAGTCTCTTACTGCGATGAATTTCAAGATTATATTTGGAGTATTATATAGGATGATTTTTTTAATATTCATATATATTAGTTTTATATCAAGAATGGGGACTTAACATAATCCAAAGCGTGTACAGTGGTTTTGGCCATCTTTAGTGATTCTATTTTATGAGATTTTTTAAGGATATCTTCTTATGGGCTCTTCAAATCTGGAAAGCTCCATAAAAGATAAGAGGATTTAGTTAATGTCAAACAAGTGACCAAAGAAGTAGGTAAATGGAGCTATCTTAAAATCTACGTGTATATATAATGCGAGACTACAAAAGTGAGCCCTGGATCAATACTGATAATAAGAAGTAGAGAGAAGAGGAAAAGGAAAGCTAAATATTTACCTAGGAACTATAACATAGTCATCCATGAGAGAAGGAAAATGATTGTGCATTGTGATTATTGAGTTTGATGGAGGTACTTACATGTGGGCCCATTATGTAAATCACTATAAAAGGTCCAATGATTCAGTGGATGATTGTTGGAGCGGGGTCCCCTGAGGTACATTTTTTAGTATCTTTTTGTATATTTTTGCATATGTGCACTGCGCAGAGAGGTCAAGGGGCTTTGGGGTGGGTCAAAGTCCCTCTTTTATGTAATTGGGTTTTAAGGGTAAACTGTGGGCCTCAAACCATGGTTTGAGATAATAGTATCAGCATGCTAAGATGGATATAAATAGATAGATCGAGTCTAAGTAGGAGGTAAGATTTGATATGATATTTTTTATGTAAGCAAGTATGTGATACGCTTTGTCTGGGTTTTTGGGTAGAAACACTCCAAGTGGCTGTGTGCGAAGGGATATAGTCCTAGTTGTGTGCATGGAAGGGTAATTATAAGGGAAAGTTTGTTGTACTGAACTATTGGAATCTAATACAAAGATTGGTTTTGGCAAAAGCACTGTGTCATATGAGTTATATTATGTTATTGTATTGCGATCGTTGTACTTCTTTTATGATTAATTGTATCTACGCAAGTAGATCTATTATTTATGCATGAATAGATATTGATGGTTGAATACATGGATAAGTCTGCTTAATTTATTGCATATTACATAGATCTAGATTTGTTCTTATACATTTGCGAAGAAGTGGATCTGCGATCTATCTATTTATGCATTACTTGTGTCTGTGACAAACCGATATGATAAGTATTGTTCTGTATTTGTGCACATCTATTTCTAATCTGTATAGGTTGTGCAATCAACCTGTTTAGGGCCACCACATTATTTTCTCCCTCAGGGTGCGGAAACCTAGTTCCAACACCCCCCATAATACCTCGGGTGAGACTTTGATCTGCGCAAGCAGGTCATTGCCAAAGGGCCAGTGGTTGGAGGGTTTGTTGGTTGTGCGATAAAATCTAATCCTGGTGTAGGACCCCTCAAGCCAAAAAATGGTTCTATTGCCATGACCAGGATCATTTTGAGGGAGATTTGATGTTGTGGTACCCTACGTAGAAAAAATTGCAAGATTGGCTCGATAGAAAGATCCTTGAATTCGCGATACAAGAGAATCAAAGTTCTAAGGTATCACCTAAAAAGTGGGTTCAAAAGTACATATATACAAAAGTTCATGAGATATTATTTTGTCCCCTTGCAACTGAGTTGCATGAGTGGTTGTCACGATTGAAAAAATTCAATACCTGCACGAAGGACGACACAGTCACTGAGTGGACTCCTAAATTGATTTAATAATTAGAAAAGACAAACAATAATATCACCTGCACGATAGATCATTGGATCCATTGCGCCTTGGGAGTATTTTTGACTGAATTTTCCATTGATCAGTTTGTGTCATACTCTGAAGCAGAAAGAAATTTTTTCAAGGGTCCTAGAGATAAGTTCCTACGCTCTTTGAATTTATTACTAAATATTCTATTATGTGAATAGAGCTCTCTATGCCAAAAAATTGCTTGAATATCCCGAAAAGGATTGACTACATGTAGTGGAAGACTTTACCATAAAGACCCAGAGAAAGGATTTGTTTATAGCCCTCTCAAGCATAGATCTGATAGTGATGGTGAAAAATAAACTAGTAGTTCTAGTGATCTACGCACTCTGAAGAAGAGGAAGTTTCCTGAGAATAAGTTTCATCAAATCAAAATGATCAGAGATCCTTGATCCTCTTTCAGATCCCATCCACTCCACTTCCAAACTCATCTCACCAAGCATCCTCTCCACCGCGCAGTCCATCTCCACCTCCACCTCCCCTAGGCACAGATATGGTAGCGTCCGTGAAGCTACCTACTTTCATAGGTATTGGGAGTGAAGATACTGAGCACTTTTGGTTTGTGACGAATGTTGTATGGACATATCAGTAAGTTAATAATGATGGTATTAAGAAATAACAGTTAGCCAATGCTTTCCAAGATCGTACTTTAGATTGGTATATCAGATATGTCCAAGCGAACCCTAATGCCACTCTGGATGAAGTGAAAGATGCCCTAAAAGAACAATTCAAGAAGCTTAAATCATATGCGCATTTGGTTATAGAGATGAAAGAGATTCATTAGGAGGTAAGCGAATTTGTGTGGGAAGAAGATCAAAGGCTGAAGCGCACTATCAGAGATGGTGGATTTACTATCGATGATACCCAACTCAAGGAGTGGTTTATTTATATGTTGCTCCCACATCTGAGTCAACCATTGGGCAAACATAATATTGCCACGCAGGGTGAGCCTTGTGGATATTGCGATGATATTAGAATCTACCCAAACACCTGTGGCGCTTGGAACTTAGCAGACTCAAATTCAATTGGAAGCAATGCATTTGGAGATTCAGAATCTGCGCAAAGATAAGGGCAAGGAGGTATTAAAATTTGTTGGGCATCATAAGGATCAATGTCCCGTATTCAATAATTATCTGAATGCTGGAGGACCTAGCCCACTGAAGAGCACATTATGGTGCACAATCTGTCAAGTTGTGAGTTTGCATGAAATAGATTTAAAGCACTGTCGAACTTATGATATGATGTTGGAAAAAGCTTAAATATATAGAATGCAGGCTGAACCTACCTCACCATCATCCCCCTCTGGGCATGGTGGATTTCAGGGTAGAGGAAGAGGAAGAGGAGGTGGATCAGTTGGTCGAGGAAGGGGGCAGGTTATTTGCTACAATTGTGGAGATGATGGTCATTATGTGCGCGACTATCCAAATCTGGAGCGACAATAATGCAGGTATTGTAGACATTTTTACCATTAAATAGAATATTTCCCTATTTTGATTACTAATATGCAAGAGAAAAAGAGGCAAACTCCGACACAAAATCTTCAGTTGGTCAGAGCAGAAACCTGTGAGGAAGACCCTAGCGTGAATGTGGCCACTAGGAGCATTGTAGTCACTCATGAAGATAAGGGAAAGCAGCCAAATACTAAACTTTGGATTCGTAAGGTACCTGAGAACAAAAATGGATTTGATTTACAATGCACAAAGGAGACTTTTGTGGAAGCCTGAAAGGATTTCGCAGAAGGAAGTGTATCAACATCAGGTAGACCAATGAAGGAGGCAGGGGTAGATGAAGAAATTAAATTGTTTTTACAAGCTTTCATTAAGTTACTACGCAAAAAAAAGGCAGCAGAGAACCTTTAGGCTCTGATAGATAACTGCACAAAAAAGGAATAGCCATTGGTAGAACAAAAAGCTATCAACAAAATCTATAAGAATAAGAAGAGGACAAGGTGAGAGATGCATATGACCATGCAGATTGGTTATTATGAGATGGATCAAGTTATTCTCGATCTGGGGTCTGATGCAAATTTCATACCTAAGAAAACCTGGCAGTGCATCAGAGAACCCAAGCTGGAATGGTCTACCATTCAACTGTGCATGGAAAATCAACAAAAAATCATTCCATTAGGAAGGTTGTCGTAGTTCATGGTGAGTATTGAAGGTGTTAAGGTGCTTGCAGACTTTGAAGATATAAAAATTGTGGATGATACTGATCCTTATCCTGCACTGTTGGGATTAGACTAGTCTATTGATATGGACGGTGTCATAAACCTGAAGAAAATGAGAATGGAGTTTGAAAGAAATGGAAATAGAGTCATCATTCCCCTAGATCCCGCAGAGGGAAAAATATACACAAAACCTGTGTGCACTGATGGTTATATTGATAAAATCTATAAGCTAAATCTACACGAGGAGGATTGGATCAACCCAACAACTGATGGAAATCTTAATTTGTAAAAGGAAAACGCTTGTTTCTCATTTTCTGATGAAGAATTGGAAAACTGGCAGAATCGGTTGCATGAACTATCTGCATTGTGTTGTAATCATGTGAACAGATCTCTACGATGCATAGCATCTGAGGTACGTGAATTACCACATTATGATGGTTTAACTTATGTAAACATGTTTTTAGGAGAGTTTGAAATAATTTTCCTAGAAGGACAGGGATTCCATGCCCTGTATGTCGGACTACGTGCTACTCCTACAAGATGGCAGGAGACTCATAAAGAATACATGGGAAAATGGGATGAATGTGCGTGCATGATGAGATTACACTTTGAGTGCCCAACTACCAAAATGGAAGACATCTACTCTGGAAAGGATTATCCACGTAGACATTTGGCTATATGGAATGAGGTATGGGGAATAGACCCAATATCGAATGGGTCCACATGTTCATTCATACATTGGGGAAGGTACCTACTGATCGGTATCTGGAGATAGAGTTGCGTCGAGGTACTAGTGAATGGTCTGCGCTAAAGGAGAGTTTCATTATAATATTCAGCTTTGACAGTGGGTTTGAAAAGATTGGTAAAGCATTGCATAACATTCAAGAAGTTATCTTTGACACAACAAAGCCCATGATAGAGTGTGCTTTGCCAACATGGGATGCGCAGATGAAGGATATTGTGAATTGTAAAAATCTGACGGTAGAAGAAAATGAATAAGATCCAAGGAATATCATAATTCTAGAATCTAAGGGACATCCTATAGTTACTAGGCCTCGATCACTTCGCTAGATGTGAAAAAACCTCTAAATATTTGGCAACTGAATATTGGGTCTGAAGAGCAACCAAACTTGAAAATATTAGAGACTACTGGGATGATGACACGGTAGGAAAGGTTGTTGAACTAATGATATAATATCATGACTTATTCCCTACAAAGTTCTCATAATTGAAAGGAATAATTGAAGAACTTCGAGTCATGAGGATCACTCCGAAACCTGGTGTGCGCCCAGTGAAGCAGCGCCCATAATGATTAAATCCAAAGTATAAGAAGAAGGTAAAAGAAGAGTTCGATAAGATGGTTGTTACAGGCATCATAGAGCGAGTAGAAGAATCTGATTGGGTGAGACCCATTGTAGTGCAAGATAAGAAGAAAAAAGGATAAATCGGGATCTGTGTAGACCTACACAAGTTGAATTATTCTTGTGTGCATGATTCATTCCCACCTCCATTCTCTGATGAAATCCTGCACAATGTCGAAGGACAAGAAGCTTACTCATTCACAGATGGTTTCTCAATATATTATCAGTTCAGGATTGCGCCAGAAGATCACAGTAAGACTACCTTTGCCGCAAAATGGGGATCTTTCCAGTATACAATCATGCCCTTTGTCTTGAAGAATGCACCTGTCATCTTTTCACGCATAGTAGTAGCTGCTTTCAAGGATTTTATCCATAAGTTCCTAGAGGTATACTTTGATGATTGGACTATTTTTGGGTTGTTGAAAAAGCATGTCTCAAATATGCACTTAATGTTGGATACCTATAGAAAGTATCATATTTCACTGAATTTGAAGAAATGTATATTCTGTGTGCCATTCAGCATATTGTTGGGACACATTTTCTGCCAGCAATGGTTTATGGTAGATCCTACGAAGATCGCATTAATAGCTAATCTGGAGATACCTGAGAATGCCAAGTAACTGCACTCCATATTGGGACACATTGGGTACTATCGAAAGTTCATTCAAGGATATGTGTTGATAAATGCACCCATGGAAAACCTGCTTAGGAAGGATTTGGAATTTTTGCTAGGATGAGGAATGTCAAAAGAGTTTTGAACTATTGAAGGAAAAGATGGTCACTGCACCCAAACTGGTCTTTCCAAATTGGTCAAAGGTGTTTCATGTGCATGTTGATGCCTCATGTATCATGCTCAGAGCTATTTTAGCACATGAAAGAGCTTGAGAGATTTATCACCCTATTGCCTATTCTAGTAGAAAACTCTCAAGCGCATAACAGAATTATTGAACTACAGAAAGAGAAGGATTAGCAATGGTGTATGTGCTACAGAAATTCTGCCACTACCTGTTAGGAGGACATTTCAAGATGTTTACGAATCACTCTTCTTTAAAGCACCTAGTCAATAAGCCTGTGTTGGGGGGGAATATCTTTAGGTGGTTGTTGTTATTCCAGGAGTATGACTTTGAGATCATTGTGAAACCAGGAAGATTGAATGTTGGGCCAGACCATTTGTTGTGCATTGAGACTAGTGAAGAACCTATGAACTTGGAGGATTGATTTCGAGATGAAACATTTTTGGTGCTCAAGGTAGCTGATGAGAATTTCCCTAATATTATTCAGTTCTTGACTACTAGATGCCTTCTTGAATAATACACAGTATGACAAAAGAAAGAGCTTGTGGCGCGCGCATCAGAATTCACTATTATTTTTGGCAAGTTGTACAAGATGGGTGCAGAAGGAGTTATACGAAGATATGTTTTGGAGTATGAAAGGCGTGCAATATTAGATGAAGCTCATGGAGGGGTTCTCAATGGTCACTATGCAGGGAAGGTAACCACGCAAAATATTTTGCGAGCTGGGTTATGGTGGCCCACATTGCACAATGATGCTTATGCGCATTTCTGTGCATGCGATGTGTGCCAGAGGATCAAAAATCCATCACGCAGAGATGAGATGTCCATATCCACATATGGCACTGCAAGCATTTCAGAAATGGGCCATAGACATTGTCGGACCTATTAGCCCTCTAGGTAAGAAGAGTGGTGCATGTTACATAATCACTGTGACTGAATATGTAACTAGATGGGATGATTCTAAGCCTTTTACTACAGATTTAGTTGCACAGTTCATATTCAATAATATTGTGACTCCCTTTGGATGTCCTAAGATTCTAATAAGTGATCAAGGTACGCATTTCATGAATGAAACCATTGAAGCATTGATAGATGAATTCTGGATGCATCATCAGAAGAGCATGCCCTATCACCCATAGGCGAATGGTGCAGTGGAAGATTTCAACAATATATTGGAGAGTGCGCTTACCAAGGTGTGCAATGCCAACTGGAAATATTGGGATGAGCACATACCCGCAGTTCTCTAGGCATATTGTACCACATGTACAACGTTGACCAGTAAGACTCCATTCAGGATGGTATACGGGCAAGAAGTTTTGTTTTCGATGGAGTACATTGTTCCCAATATGCACATTGCAGCATTCAAAAATATGGTAGAAGCAGATGCTACGGAGGAATGGTTATCGTCGTTGGTCGCACTTGAAGAAGATCTCTTTATTTCTAATTATCACCAGCAAGTTCAGAAGGTGCGTGAAAATTCATGGCATGATAGGCACATTAGGCAAAAGGTGTTTAAGGAAGATGATTTGGTCTTGTTGTATGATAGAAAGTTTGCGCGCCACCTAAGGAAATTGAAGATGCATTGGCTAGGGCCATATATTCTTAAGGATATCACTGATGGCGGCGCAGTACACCTGGCCACGCTGAGCGAAGAATATCTTCTTAGGTATGTCAATGGAATCCGATTGAAGCCATACACTGATGACCCTGTGTGGACCAAATGATTATATGGACGAAGTATCAGATCTGTGCAGTAGGGATGGAGGATGCATGTGAAGGTGTGATGCAAGGAGGTTGAGTGGGTCGAAAAGGTTCCAAAATCTAGCCGTTGGAACAGTAAATATGGAAAAGAGAAATTTATTACCATTTATGGGAGCATCTAGATTGCATTTAATAAGGGGATTTTGCCAGATTTGGGACCATTTTTTCATTTATGGAGACACATTAATGCATAGGGGATCGTTGAAGACGTGAAAAAACTATAAATATGACATGTTGGGTCGCAATTGTTCCCTTAGCTTTCTGAGTGAATTTTCTACCCTGAGCTCTTTGATTTCTGCAGCTTATTCAGTTTCTATGTCTAGTTTGGATCCGAGATTTGAGGAGGAGTTGCGTTGTAGGTGTTTGGGTTATGTAATTTCCCCCAGCATGAAACCTACACACCCAGGAGAGGATCCTACTGCACTAGTTGGTATGATGCCTGCACCTGAAAAGATGAAGAAGGGAAAAATTTCGGGGACCCGTAAATTCCCTAGGGAGAAGACTCCAAAGCCACACTCCATTGTAGTTGAGTTCCAGAAGAGACCCATGGTGGAGCTCCCTGATACCATCATAGAGGAGGAGGAGGATGTGGTCAAAGTGGCACCATTCTTGTGGTTTTCAAACTATGTCACATCGTGCAAAGAATCAGTCGGAGTTCCAAAAGATCTAGACAAAGTGTGGTTGAGTATCAATATGCCCTTAATTCCTGAAAACGTACCAGTTGAAGGTGATATGTTCGCCAAAGTACCATAGCTGAAGATGGAAGATTAGGACATCACAGATGTGGAGAAGTTTCCTCAGCTCGCACCTAAGCGTTGTCTTGATCATGTGCCATATGAAGGGGGCCTTGTGCACCTTGAGTCGCAGCAATGGGTGTTGGGCCTGCACAAGTCAGGGCTTCTGAAGTTATTACAAGTCCCGCACTTCGGGTATAGCCTGATAAATGACATATGTGTGAATAAATTTCTTTCTCTCATGCATGATGAGGAAATATGGTTGGGAGAGCGCATAACCATTGAGGTTTCACTAATTCATCAAATCATAGGCCTACCTAATCATGACACAGATCCCATGGCGGATTTTGGAGGAAAGGCACAAGAAAAGTGTGTGGCCGACAAAATCAAAACGAAGTACCAAGTGTCACGCCATAGTAGAGGTTTCATAGTGAGTGATATCAATGATCTTGTTGTTCAGTTTTGGATGCTCATATTGGCCTAAAATATGATGCACTAATGTCAAACTAAGGAGGTTCCTATGTAGGTTATTGCACTGGAAGGACAGTGTGAAAAATGAGTCATATATAATTGGTCTCAGTATTTATGCAAAGAGTTTTTAGAGAATGTGTGCAAAGCACAAGAGGAGGGAAATCATTTCTATTACGCTTGGCTCTTGCTGCTAATAGCCCTCATTGGTTGGACGACCCTAGAGGAAACGTAGTTTCCGGAGATAGAGTCGCAGATGTGCGAAGCTACATGGTACGCTAAATTGTGGAATTCTTCCATCCCTGCATGCATTATGGAGAATAATATATTATGGGTGTTGTTTGAGGCCTCACTCTTTCAAGCTATACAATCCAAAACAAGGTTGTCTCATACTTTGTATGACCAGTACAAAATGATCGCAGACTTTAAAGAGACTTTCCACAACATGCACATCCGTGCGAAGGGTGTACTCGAAGGAGTGTGGTATGAACTGCCCTATCTCGTCACTGAGGATGATTTTTTGCATGTCACCACAGAGTGGCTGCCAGTGTGGTTAAATATTGGTGCATCAACGTCTATTCGTAAGATGCCTACCAAGCCTTGCGCTGGTACGTAGACAATGGAGAAGGAAACGGAAAAATAGGCCACGCTGACTACAACTGATGAGACAATTGATTTGGAAATAGACACTTCACCTGAGAAGAATGGTGTCACGCTAAAAGAAACTGAAGAGAAAGTGGAATCTCATACTTTCAAGGGCACAAAGCATGGTTCTCAGGCCGCAAGAGGTTTGAGAAAGAAACAAAAAGGTTCCAAAGACATTGGAGAAGAGATCCTGACGCTGTCTGAAGATAGCCTCAATGAAATACCAAACACAGTCATGACCACCACAGAGGACAGGTGGAAATACATGGAAACACAGTATAATACTGCACTTCAGGGGGTGGAGGGTGGCATCTAGGAGCTGAAAGTTCAAGTGCACCTGATTCAGGCGAGTGTTGCACAAGCGAGCCAGCAACAAGTAAGCATGCATACAACCAGCGTGCAGCCGCTCACTATTCTCCTACCTGTAACTGGATACAGTCGCTTGATTTAGATTCCTAAGCTGGCCATTCATGTCAAATCAACGAGTCAGTGTGCATAGCTAAGAGGTTCCAGAGATATAAACATTAACTTATCTATTTTTCTTGCAGGAAAATTGCATTTGATACACAGTATGATTACAGACGAGCTCCAGTTTTGCAAAGCCCATGCTCAGATGACTGTTATAGAGTCAGAGTAGTAGGCTGCCAAGGCACACCAAAAACAGTATACAATGGATGCATTATGTCGTGCAGCCGAGGCTCAGCATGCTACGCTCGAAGAGAAGATCAATCAAGTGTGCAGCGACGTACCAGCTGTCCTTTCCACAGCTGCCCTAGAAGAGAAGTTAGAAGGGCTGGCTGCTGCATTAAAGGCATCATGCATAGAAGTAAAAACAATCAAGGCTGAATTTGAGCACCAGATTTCTGATTTAGAGCAAACATTGTAGCCAAATACCCTACAAGAAGTTAGAGCAAAGAGGGATGTTGAAGTAAAGCAGGCTATTGATAGCATCGCTATCGCGATACAATGTGATCATATTTTGGATGAGGTCATGGGTGTCTGGACTTCAGTAAAGAATGAACCTACGGTATAGAAACTGCCCAATGTTTTGTGCATCAAGGAGTAGCATTTCGCTAATATTAGGATGGCGGCACCTACTCTCGTTCTTACACATCACTTCATATGCTTACAGGAGGGCTGGGTAATTCAAAATGAAATCGAGGACCTGCACTGGAAAGAACAGTTGCTTGAGGCAAGAATGCAATCATGGGCCGAGGAGGCTCTACAGCTGTTGCAAACATTGGATAGCACGCTGAAGGCCATTCAACAAACACAGAGAAGCATTTAATTTTCCACAGAAGGGCCCACTATAGATAAATTGGTAATTGAAGTGTAGGGAACTACTGCGCAGAGTATGGACATGGTGTTGCCACCAAAATCTTTTGTCGCTGCACTCCAAGCCAAGATGAAGGAGCAGGCACCATAGTGACTCAGGACAAGTCACATGTGTTGAATCATGGAAAAAGTATGTTTTTTTCCCTCATATTAGCTTGATTAATCATTTACTTTTATGTATTTATCTTCGTTTTTGGGAAGAATCTAGAAGAAAAGATTGTGAAAGATGAATAAAATCAATTCTCAACAAATTGTGTGATTTTAGCATAAAAACTAAATTTTTCTTGCCTTTATGTGCAGAAATCAGAATTGGACAATTGATGTTCAAACGATGGAAAAAGAGCGGCCAAAGAAAGAAAAAAGTTCATTTCTTTATTGCACGGGCTAGCGGAAGAAAAGGAGAATCGAGCTAGTTATATAGTGGAAATCCGATTATTAGTTGTGAAATCCTCAGGATCTCCTGATCTTGAGGATTCGATCTCATCTATTAGTTTACCATTTGGTTATATAAAGTTGATAAGTGAATAAGAAGTTAGTGGTTAATTTCCGCGTTTTAATTTTCATTTGGATATTATCATTTGTATTGAAGACAAATTATTTTCACTACGGTGATTTTGTATATTTACTATTGTGATTAATGAGAAAAATTGTGCTTTCTTCGTAATCATGTTCTTAGTATTCTCAGTAGTAGCTTAAGGAGGCTTTGGGCTCGGTCGCTAGGAGACTTGATGCTTCTTTTGTGCCATAATCATTTCTTTCATTTATTCGATTATTAATTACTGTATCTTGTCATTTCGATTATTGTGTGATGTTAGAATTCATTTTCGTAGTTTACCTTTACTGTTTGAGATAAATCTTAGATGTTGTTACTCTTATAGTTGCATATTGTTCTTTAATGAATTGTTTAGATTAGTTCAAGGTGTACATTTAATTGTTGTTCCTTTCAAGTGATGTTATCATAGATATCCAGTGATTGATTACTGTTATTCTTAATTAAAGGCTTGAATAGTCGATTGTTGTTCATTCACTGTAATTTCTCTTTTCAGTAGATAAATCATTGTTAGTATCAGGCAGTAATTCTTTAAGTGTGATTCATTCAATTCATGCATTTGGATTCAATTTCTTTATAAATCAGTTGAGCTTAGATCAAGATTTATGGTTTGGAAATTCTTTAAGGTTTTCTTTTGAACTATTTCAGATTGAACTTTGAGAATTAGATATTAGTTATTGCAATGATTTAGCATAAATTATTCCTAAATAGCCTTTGATCTCACTTTGCACAGACAATGACAACACAATTGAAATAAACATACATATCCTTGGTTGATAATTAATGTAGGTATTTAGATTAAGTTTCATAGTCATCTTACTGCACCAACAACATGTTTTTGTTGGGGACCTGTTGGAGCAAGGTCATCTGGGGTGCATTTTTTAGTATCTTTTTGTATATTTTTTCATATGTGTGTTGCGCGGATAAGTCAAGGGACTTTCGGGTGGGTCAAAGTCCCTCTTTTATGTAATTGGGTTTTAAGGGTAAATTTTGGGCCTCAAACCATGGATTGAGACCATAGTATCTGCGCGCTAAGATAGATATAAATAGATAATTCAATTCTAAGTAAAGGGTAAGATTCGATATGCTATTTTTGATGTAAGCAAGTCTATGATATGCTTTGTCTATGTTTTTGGGTAGAAAATCTCTTATTGGTTGTGTGTGCAGAGACCTAGTCCTGGCTATGTTTGGACTTTATTGGTTGTGTGCGCGGAAGGGTAATTATAAGGGAAATATTTTTGTACTGAACTGTTGGAATCTAATACAAATATTGTTTTTAGCGAAAGCAACATGTTATCTGATTTATATTCTATTATTGCATTGAGATCTCTTTACTTTTGTTATGCTTAATTGTATCTGCGGAAGTAGATTTGTTATTTATGCATGAATAGATATTGATGGTTGAATACATGGATAAGTTTGCTTAATTTATTGCGCATCTGTGATGAAGTGGATCCGCAATTTATCTGTTTATGCATTATATGTGTCTGTGACAAGCGGATCTGATAAGTATTGTTCTATATTTGCACGCATCTATTTCCGATCTGTATAACTTTTGTAATCAAACTTCTCAGGGCCACCACATTATTTTCTCCCTCACGGTGCGGAAACCTGGGTCCAACACCCCCCCTACTTCTTCGGGTGAGACTTTTATCTGCGCAAGCAGGTCATTGCCGAAAGGGCTAGTAGTTGGAGGGTTTGTTGGTTGCATGATAACTCTAAACCTAGGTTAGGACCCCTCAAGCCAACAATGATATCACCTTGTCAAGTGACCAAGGATGGGGATGTAACAGTGTGATCTTTGGTCTCAGGGGTGAGCGACTGAATGAAGAAGCTAAATATCTAGCTAGGAACTATTACATATGTGTCAAGCCAAAAAAAATATGAAATGTTATTGTATCATTGCAATTTTGAAAATTCAATGGAAAAAAAATTATCAAATATTATTTTTAATTTGTTTTGAACCAGATTCTTATGAAGAAAAAAGACCCTTTTTATTGAATTTTTTCCCATTACTGATAGGTTTTTCTATACAAATTTTCGATGTCTTTTGGGTCTTTGTGTAAGTTTGCTGCCCTTGATAACAAAAATTTCATCCTCCTCTTGACGTGACAATGATATAAATATCATAGGCAATTGAAGCATATCCATACCAATCATCGAGGAAGGATGTAGAAAGGATTCAATCTCTGAAGGCATTGCACAATCGGGAGCCATGCAATCCCCTACAGCCCTAGTATTGAAACCACTTCGAGGGACCATTCTATTGGGCTTCTCAAAAGACGGAGGAGAACTTCTATCTGACATCTGATTAGAAGAGAACCCATTCCATGCAGAAGCACGTAGGTCTTTAGATTCCCTGGAAATACCCAAGTAGAATAATTTAGTACCCAAATGGAACAAATATATTCTAAAAAAATATAGTTCCTAAAGATACCCAAAAACTGTAAAAATCCAATACCCTGACTCTAACTTACGTTGAATAATTTCCTAATAGTCACGGTTATCAAGATATGTTTAAGGAATAAGATAAATTAGAAAATAAAATATCATTCTACATTCGTGTATGGCTCATTCCCATAATATCTTATAGGGGAATTTCTCGCTTTTTCTTATAAAGAAGGCATACATTTTATTACGGGGCTAGCTTTGTTTCGGGCCAAATTGGTGCTCTTCCTCATCTGGATTATGCAAAAAAACAATTCTAGTAGTTAGTATTGGACAAAGGGATCTCTCTCAATGTTATTGGTATGGGGTTAGCTAACTGGCGGAAGTATGGGTGGGATATTCTTTATAGGTGATCGGTGATGTGAAGGTATCTGGCTCCATAGAGATCAGTTGTCACCTGAAGTTAGAAAATTCAATTTCTAATTCAAACCAAAACACTTCCATCAGGGTTGGAATTTGGATTTCTCTTTACCCATCACACAATTTCTTTTTGACATTTTGGGTCATTATGCTTCCTGTCAAGAAATTTTATGTTTAGAATTTTTCCCTTCATTAGTGATGTTCTCATAATAAATTAACCCTTCACAAATAAAATTTTGAATAAAAAAATTGAATTCTTTCCCTCATTTTATTTGGGTTTTGGAGTGCGATGTATTTGTGTGACGATATTTTAATAACTAAAATTTCAGGAGTAATTATTGACTCTTCTCAAAGTCATATTTCCTCAGTGTATGTTATGATCTACTCAAGATTACTTCAAAAATGAAGGAACCTTCCAATACAAGGAAATATCATGAATGAGATTTCCCTAACTAAGGCAGTATGAAGTGGCCCAAAAAATATGGCTTTAGAATTTCCTTTGCAAGTTTACTCTGTGTAACCATTATAAGAAAAATATTAATTGGTTTGGATAGTTTTCTTTAATTTCTGTTTCTTGTATATGTTGATATTCTCATCTAAATAAATGAGTTTTAATATGGAACTAATGTTCCTTTTATGATCCATGAACCTGAATGTATTCATTGTTGTTGGATAAAAACAATTGGAGTAAATTTATGTTTCTTATTAATATTGCATAATCTGTTTCTTATAAAAAATTCATAATCGGAATGAGAAAAGACCCTCAATCCAAATTTTTTTGGTTATGATTAAAATAATGAGCCAACGAAAGGTAAGGCGTGCAGAGCAATCAGTCTCTGTATTCTTTCTCACAAAATCATGTTGAGTAGTGGAGACTAAGTGCTAGATCCTCTTCTATCCTGGATCCCTCTATTAATTAAGTCTATGTGGTTATAATAATAACAAGAAAGATAAATCTCATGCTTGGAGAGAAATTATTCTTTGTGCTCAGAAATTAATGATTAGTGTTGACTAAATTCTATAGCAACTATGGGAAGCAATTGAAATTGCAGAGGGAAATTAATATGACCATGATGTAACATTTATCAATATCTATTTTCTCATGTATGAAAGTTGATGTATCATTGAAAGTTTAATCATTTTATTAAAATTTTAATAATTATAGTAACTAAAATTAAAATTTCTGAAAACTTAATAATTAATAATAATTAAATTAAAATTCTTGAAAGTAGAGTGAAAACCTAATAATCAGGAACAATTATGATCATTGAAAAATATAAAACCCACGAGCAAGTTGCATAGAGTTACAAAGATACAAAGAAGATATAAGTGCATGTGCATGATAAGCCCCCCTTCTTGGCAACCTATAAATGTCATCCTCAACACTCGACTCGACTCGACCGGACTATGTATCAAAATAATAGGAATGGATCAGAGTTCAATGAAGGAATAGTGTGACCGAGAAAATTTATAGGGAATGGTAACTTGATTGTCACTCTACTAAACCTAACTGCCATGATAAATAACACCCCCACCTTCTCAGTGGCACCATCATGGTACACCATATCAGCAACATCCAACAAATATGATTTTTTATATATGTTTGCATGGCCATTGGCCAATGATTTACTATGGTTTTCCTACCAAATTCCAATGGATCATGATTCAAAAATTTCGAGATTTATTTTGGTCTCAAGGCATAGCCAATAGTCTTATTGGATAATTCTAGGTTACCTCTCCATTGGATGATTGTATATTTTTAATCTAATTTTTCACGTGAGTCTTGGTTGATGCTAGATCTTTGTATTCTATTTCTTTAGTGAAACTGATATTTAACTTTGATATTCAATTAATAACTAGGCTTACATAAATATCCATAATTTTATACTTCCCTATAGTGGTCAATGTTGATGTATGGCCTTGGCCCTTTGATCTTACAATTAGCTCACTAATCATATTCAATTTTCTCCAGTTCAGCCCAACGGAATAAGGGAAATAGAAGATGAATTATTGATTTTTCTTTCCAGTGATGCCCACATAATACAAATACTCTTGAAAAAATATATATAGATAAATTTTCATCATTCACGCTAAAAGCAATTTTAATTTTCGTAATGAATCTGCTTACAAATAATATATTATATTGCTCAGAGAATAGGAGTTAATTTGGAACTCTAGTTTCACAGAAATGAATTACCCTAGCAGTTCAAACTTCCAACCTATGTTATGAAATTAAAAGCTTGAAACAACTCAAATCCACAAGAAAAACACTAAATACATAACCTGGTTTCCTAAGCCAATCTCTTGTTGGGTGTAAGTTTGAATGCCTTGAGGGTGCGAGTGTTAGGAACTAGACCGCCAAAAGCTTATGTTTTGTGCTTGTGCAGTTTAATTTTTGACAATGAAGCTAAGAAACCAGCTATATTAACACTCCTTCATGTTGGAGCTTATTGACATTCCAATTTCTTAGTGCTACAGTGGTACTTCTGCGCTTCTTCACGAATCACGACCTTGGAAGTTCATCAAGCAACAAGATTTATTCTTTCTTTTTTGTATTCTATAAAAGGAAGGCTTGGTGAAATTTCTGTAATAGGCAGCAAAAAAATGAGAATAATTATAATTTTAAAATATCAATAATGATATGTGGTGATTATGTTATTAAACTACTAATTTTCAGTGAGCCAACAAAGTAACCTTCCCTTACAGTTTGAGTCCAGCCTTGCAGTTGCGCGGAGCAGTCAAGTTGCAAAAATACTGGTAAATGGAAAATAAAGGGCTTAAGAACATTTTTGAAAAAAATTTAAACGTCTAAATTGAGTCTTCCATCCCTCCTAGCACAACAGGGAAAATAAGCATCGACAAGTTCCAACCGTCAAATAGGGGAAAAATGCCCGTCAAATTCCATCCTTAACTGCCATCAACATTTGAGAGCTCAGAATAATTTCATAACATATTTTTAAATTTTATCCCATTGAAATGGGAGTATTGCATACAATTTCTAAATTTGATCATACTGACATGGTAGTGATCCCAAATAGTAATTGAAAAACAATGGGAGAAATTGAAAACCTTTTGTCAATAGTAAATCGAGGACCAGTTGAAACAATTGAAATTATTTTTTTGTTCTTGTTAAAAAACACTTTTAAAGGTAACTTAATAGCAATTTTATGTTTTAATCAACTATGTATTATATAGTTCGAAATTTCTCACAAAATTTAAATATATTTAGTTAATTGTTTTAGTTTTGACAGTTTTGGCTTACAGTTTTCTTCTGAAAAGAAAGATACCACAACATTACACAGTAGCATCTGATGTGTGACAAAAATTGTATGCAATCAATCTCAATGAGAATTTTAGTCATAAATTACTTTAAACAAGCATGCAATTGACTGAGTTATCAAACAAAAGTACAATATTGTAAAATATTGTGTACAAAAGGAGGAGAGGAAGACTACTAATTTGGTATTGGATTTTAACAAGCAATTTCTACAACCAATCTCAATCAGCACCGCCAAAATTGATCTTTTTAAATCCTCCATGGAAGGCATATATCTATCCATTGAAGTTTATGGAGGAGGAATTAGCTTCCAAGTGTTCAGTGATATCAGATTAGGCGAAATGTCTAGTTGAATTTCATCTATATGCTTCCAGTATTCCTTCGAGCAACAAGCGCAGTTCAGCATCAGCCCAATCCTGCAACATCCACCCCATCGGTGAATATGGTAGTCAACATCGGCCTAATCCTGCTGCTTCCACCCTACCAGAGGAACACTCATCAACTAATTAGGTTGGGAAACAAATTACTAAATCATCACTACTCAAGACTCTATTGAAAAATATGTTAGATTCCTCCAAGAAACAACATGAGCGAAGGTGTGGCCTCCCTTTCTGTAATTTTGACCTCCCCTTGAAAATCATAATAAGAGGATTTATGAGGAACTCCATGGAAGCCTAGCTCTCTAAATGGAATATTGAACAGTAACTACATGAAATAGAATCATAAAACGAGAAATTGGGACCAAAACTACATCATTTTTTTTATAAACTTGAAGCATAAGATCCATTGCAGAAGGGATATCATCTACATTTTCGTAGGAAATCATCTAACTAGATGGCTTAGAATAACTATGCGCATCCCCTACACCAATACCGCCTGTAGCCAATCTCCTTTCAATCTCCTCATTCTTTTTCCATGCAAGTTCTTCCTGGTGTTTCTGCGGTCGCTCCTCTTTCATCATCTCATAGTTATCATACCACAACATAGTTCTCGAGATGAACGACTCTATTCCATTGGCCTTAGCCTTGGGTTGGAGTTTATCTTCCTCCTCCTCATCATTAAATGAATACCCAACATCGGTATAAGCCTTAGAGTTATAAGTAGTCGCAATTTCAGAACCTTTATCCCTAACTAGCAATTAACAAAGAATAATTTTGATTTTTGGCCTCAGCTTTGGGGTGCAGTTTATATTCCTCTTCCTCATCATTAAATGAATATGCAACATTTGTGTAAACCTTAGAGCTAGCAATAGTCGCAATTTCAATACCTTTATCCCTAACTATAACATTATCAACAATTGAAAAAGAATAATTCTGAGTTTTAGGATTACCATTTTGCAGCTGCAAATTCTAAAGCCCAAGTACAACATTGAACACCATTCCAGCTCTAAGGAATTTTTCATTCTTCACATAAAATATCAAACTGAACTTCCTGAACTCGATTCTGAACCCTATTCCTCCAGAAATTGTCAAACTGAGAAGAAACTCTAGTCCATCTCTTTGAACAACTTCCACCGCAACCTTATAAGTAGTGCCTATAAAATTTCTCAGCCTGAGCGCATTATGCCTTAAGCAACGCTTGCAATATATATATATATATAGAATAAAATACTTGTAAAAATAAATAAATTTAAATACAAAAATGATAAGATTTGTGTGAACATATCATTTAAATTTTTTTTATTAATTTATTTTTAATTATATTGATTATTATAATTTTAATAATTTTATTATCTTATAATCTAAATTTATATAAATAGATGTGAGGAGATTCTTCCATTGGAAACTTTAAAATGAAAACCTCATTTTACTCTAATCGCCTTAATTTCACCTTAATTTCATAAAGTAAGAATAAAACTAATTAGAACGCAAAATTTTAAAATAATTGATTATTACGTGTGGGCTCATTCTGTAAATCACTATAAAAGGTACAATGCTCCAGTGGATGATATCACCTTGTCAAGTGACCAAGGATGGGGATGCAACTGTGTGATCTTTGGTGTGGGGGGCGAAAGACTAAATGAAGAAGTTAAATATTTAGCTAGGAACTATTACATATGTGTATAGCCAAAAACAATATGAAATTATATTGTAGCATTGCAATTTTGAAAATTCAATGGAAAAAAATATCAAATATTATTTTTATTTTTCTTTGAATGAGATTGTTATGAAGAAAAAAGACCCTTTTTATTGAATTTTTTTTCCCATTATCGACAAGTTTTTCTACACAGGTTTTCAATGTATTTTGGGTCTTTGTATAAGTTTGTTGCCCTTAATAAGAAAAATGTCATCCTCTTCTTTACCTGACAATGATATAAATATCCTAGGCCATTGAAGCATATCCATACCAATCTTCGAGGTAGGCTATAGAAAGGATTCAATCTCTGAAGGCATTTCACAATTTCCAGCCATGCAATGCCCTATAGCCCCAGTATTGAAACCACTTTGAGGGACCATTCTATCGGGCTTCTCAGAAGATGGCGGAGAATGTCTATCTGACGTCTGATTAAAAGAGAACATATTCCATGCAGAAGCTGGTAGGTCTTTAGAGTCACTGACAATAGCCAAGTAAAATAATTTAGTACCCAAATGGAACAAATATATTCTAAAAAAATCTAGTTCCTAAAGATACCCAAAAACTGTAAAAATCCAATACCCTAACTATGACTTACAATGAAGAATTTCCTAGTAGTCACGGTTATCAATATCCGTTTAGGGAATAAGATAAATTAGAAAATAGAATATACATTATATATTCTCGTATGGCTATTTCCCATCAGCTCTTATAGGGGTGTTTCTCGCTTTGTCTTATCAAGCAGGAATATGTTTTATTTCAGTGCTAGCTCTGTTTCGACCCAAATTGGTGCTCTTCCTCATCCGGATTTTGCAAAAAAAAATTCCAATAGTTACTATTAGACAAAGGGATCTCTCTCGATGTTATTGGTATGGGTTAGATAACTGGCAGAATTATGGGTTGGCTATGCTTCTTAGGTGATCGGTGATGTGAAGGTTTTATGTTTCCCATCAAGAAACATTATGTTTAAAAATTTTCCCTTAATTAGTGATGTTCTCATAATAAATTAACCCTTCAGCAATAAAGGTTTGATTCAAAAAACTGAATGCTTTCCCTCATTTTCTTTGGGTTTTGGAGTGTGATGTATCTGTGTGACGGTCTTTTAGTAACTAAATTTTTAGGAGTAATTACTCGTTATTGTCAAAGTCATATTTCCTCAATGTATGCTATGATCTACTGAAGATTACTTAAAAAACGAAGGAACCTTCCAATACAAGGAAAGATCATGAACGAGCTTTCCCTAACTGAGACAATATGAAGTTTCCCATAAAATAAATCTTTAGACATTCCTTTTTAAGTTTACTCTGTGTAACCATTACAAGAAAAATATTAATGGGTTTAGATGGTTTTCTTTAATTTCTTTTTCTTAAGATATATTGATCTTCTCATCTCAATAAATTACTTTTAAGATGGAACTAATTGATGAGCTCCATCATTAGACATATTTGGAGGGGTTAATGGTCACCTTTTTTCCTTCTTAAGATCTCGTTTTCTTGCAATTTTATTATTATGTGGTTTTATGATGCTATTATAGGTGGTGATTAAGTCTAACATACTCTGAGTGCCTAATATGAGGTTGAGTGCAGAAAATCATGAATTATTAAGCATTTTTACAAGGATTTTGTCATAACGACTTGGAGTCAAGTGGACTCAATCACACCAAACATTCTCTCCATCAATTTGAGTTCCATAGGTAGCCAAGCAACTCCAAGAGGAGTGCACTCAATCTTTGTTGACTTGGAGTCAAGTGGACTCAATCACCCCAAAAATTCTCTCCATCAATTCGAGTTCCAGAGGTAGCCAAGCAACTCAAAGAGGAGGGCACTCAATCTATGTTTACTTGGATTCAAGTGGACTCAATCACCATTTTCAATGGAGCTGTTGTTAGCTGTCGTGTACAATAAATAGAGCAGAGCTAGAGCGAGGAAGGATCAATCAATTCTAGTCAAAACTTTGTTGCAAGCTATTGAGATTTTTATTATTTTACTTAGTGATCAAACTTTCATAAATTTATGATGTTATTATTTTATGAAATGATCAGACTCATTTCATTTTACTGATTTAAGTTTCACAAATCTAGACTCGTGGGTTAGGGCCCAATCCATGTGCCTCGGCCTCTTTGTTGTATTCGTTCTTTGCTTTCTGTCATTAAATTAGTTCTGCTTCTGATATTTTCATTGTTGTTTAGTTTTTTTTTTTTTTTTTTCAGTGTGATGTTGTAGGTTTCATTTGCTTATGAGTAATAGAATAAAGGAGAAAAACCAAAAATTTGTGGATCAAGACCCCCTTCTCATCTCTGTCAATAAAGCTCGAGGAGGGTGAACCTTCCCACAGACCCAAAAACTGATCTCTGTTCACTATTTTTGAGATTAGAAGTACAGTTGAATTACCATTTTCCAGTATTCCTTTTTGTATTGCATTTTCACGCATTTCACTATTTTTTGTGCATAGACCAGCAGAGTTGTTTGCAAGAATTAGAGATAAATCCCCAGAGCATATTTGTGGTGCTTCCCCGCCTCATTTTCCATCTCTGTGTTACGCTACCAAACACCTCTGTTACGCTTCCAAACACCTCTGTTACGCTCCATTTCCCTTCTTATTTTCTCTTCCTATCAACTGTCACACCCTTTTTATTTCATAGAAACCATTAAAGTTTTGTGTCTTCTCTTTTACCTTGGAATTTCCAGATTATCACATCTCAACCATCGCAGACCCCCTTTCCTTTCTTTTGTTGATTTTTCAACATCTCAACGATTTTCCCTTTTCACCTAAACTTTACCTTTTAAATGAAAAATGCTTGAAAAACCATCAAAACTCAACCTCTGCTTTGCTCCTCGAACTTCCCACTACCGTACATCGCAAATCACAAATCACAGTGTTTAGTTTCTTCCTTTAACACTTATTGCTCCTTTTCGCCGTTTGCGATATTGTGATATCGCATATCTCCATTAGGGGAATTTTGAGGTCTAAAATGGGCCTCCTAAGGAAATTATAAAATAATAGTGGAAATAATAAAATAAGATTTGATTACATTATCAAATTTTAGAGGGAAAAAAGAAAAAACTACTTTTTCAACTCGTATTTTCAACTTATCTCCCAAATTTTTTACTCAAATTTCAAGCAGGAGTACTCATTGGATGCAAAATTTAAATACTTATCCAAGTAGTAGTCATGTTGCATGCTTTCAATGGATCCTTCTACATGAAAAATGAGAAATACATGAAAAACATGATTGCAATCACGTTTTTTCATGTATTTATCATTTTTCATGTAGCAGGGCCCATCAAAAGTATGCAACATGCGTACTACTTGGATGAGGAATTAAATTTTGCATCCAACGAGTACTCCCACTCGAAATTTGAGTAAAAACTTTGGGAGATAAGTTGAAAATACGAGTTGAAAAAGTAGTTTTATAATTTTATTATTTTTTTACCCTTTTGCTTAAAAAATGGTGAATCATCCCCCATGGTTGACATCATCATCTTGAACCCTATTGGTTCTTATAAATTTTATTTTGGTTGTACATTTTTCTTAGGAGGCCCATTTTAGACCTCAAAATTTACCTAATGCACTTCGCACCTTTTCCCTTTTCTTTTAAGACTTACCTCTATCCCTCCAACTTTGCGATATTGTGATTGCGATATTGTGCTTCGCACTTCATAAATTTTCCTTAACAACACTTCTGCTATCCCTCAAACATTGCGATATTGTGATTTTGATATCGCCCTTCGCACTTCGCAACTTTTACCACATCGCAAATTTTTTCCTTTTCTTTTAAGACTTACCGCTCCTATCTGCCGATTGTGATATTGCGATTGCGCTCCGCCACTGGTCCCACCACCATGTCACCCCTCTCAAATCGCATTTCACAACCTTTTCCCTTTTCTTTTAAGACCTACCGCTTTTTTTTCCAATTGTGATATTGCATTGCAAACTTTTCCCTTTTTGCATTTCACATTTCACATTTTTTTCCTATTGCATTTCGCACGTAGCAACTTTTAGCTCGTCGCACTTCGCAACTTTTGCACTATAATAAAGATTTAATCATGTTTAAACCCCCGCTTTCCACTTCTTAACCTTGTTTCATGTGTTAAGTCCTCCATTAACCTCTTTAGCCTTTTTTTTCCTCCAAGCAGCAAATCAACACTTTTTCAATCAGAATTAAGTCATGGATAGCTTAGCTGCATGGATAGAAGAATGGTAGATAGAGCATAATATAAGTAGGGTGTGTTTAGCCAATTGGCCATGTTTAGTGTGGTTTAAATTAGTTTCCTTTCAACAATTTAATTTAGTTTCATTTTGTCATTTCCTATATGCACATTAAATTAGTTTAATTTCCGTCATTTCCTTTCTACAAATTAATTTAGTTTCCTTTCTGTCATTTCCTTTCAGCAATTTACTTTTTAGTTCTTATCATATTCTAAGGAATAACACCCTTTCGTAAAGCAGAAGAGGATGTCATGAACAAAATGCATCTATTGTGTATATAGCACTGTCACCTCCAAGTTTGTACAAAACCCAGGTTGATAAAGTAAAGTAGGGCATCCCCTAGGAGTTGCAACACTCTTGGTGCAATACCAGGGCTCACCACTTTTTGGCATCATTTCCGGGGAGGTGTCTAGTAGATATTTTGATTTTGTTTTAGCATTATTTTCTGCTTTCCTTTCTTTTCATGTCATTTCAGAAATATTAAAAAAATAAAAAAATATCTAACTTTCATGCCTCGTAGGAGTAGGAATACTCAAAGACAAATATTACCTAAAACCCCCACATCACCTCCTACCCACCCTTCACTCTTCTTTAGTGGCAGTGAGATTGAACCCCCTATATGAGAGCCTTCTGAATACTTTGAGGATCTTATTAGGGAAGAAGAAGAAGACCTTGTTTCAACTAAGGGATTTGTTTCACCTATCTTAACCATGGCTGGGATATAGATAATCTTTCCCATAAGAGAGGTAGATGGGGAAACTAAGATGAAAAACATTAGCCCCTCAGCTCTCCCACACTTTCATGGACTTACCTCAGAGGACCCTGACACATTCATGTTTGAATTTGTTGTTTTTTGTAGGACTTATGAATACACCTATGATGATAAGAAGTTGAATCTATTCTCATCCACCCTTAAGGATGCATCCTTGCGCTGGTTCATGGGTCTCCTTGGGGATAGCATCACTATCTGGGCACAGATGGAAGAGACCTTCAGTAGCAAATACAAATACTACTGTAGGTCCAAGGAAACTAAGGATGAGATCTTTACGATGAATCTAGGGCTGGATGAATACTTAGAGGACTATAAAGAGAGGTTTCAATTGAACTATAAGAGAGCCAACTGTACTCTTGATCCTGACTCACTTAAACTTGTACTTCTTCGAGGGATCAGAGAAGAGATGATAGAAACCCTAAATATGTTTTCGGGAGGAGATGTCTACCAAAAACCCTATGACGCGGTCAAAACTATCTTCTGGAACCATTCTAGGGAGTTTAGGAAGAAGGGTAGAGCTAGCCAAAGTACTTATAATACCCCTCCCTCTTCCACCTTCATAAAACATGAGAATGGAAACATGCTATAGGACTTCAAGGGTGACATGTTGCACAGATTTTCTTTGCAAATGGACACAATGCAGGTCAAAAGGAAGCAAGAGGAAGCAGAGAGAGCCCTGGCCATATTTTGTCCTAGATGTACTAGGAAGCACCCAAGAAATGAATGTCCACTGAATTTTGTAGAGGTTTTCTTAGTTAGTGAGAAGAATCATGCCACATAAAAGTGTCCCTCCTTACCTAGACTTAAATCTGTATATGAAGGTGGGGAAGCAATGCCAGAGCAACTCTATTTCATCAACCAGAGAAGGCCTCAAGGCCCTAAGCCATATCAACAAGGTATGCAAGGTGCACCTTACTCTTACTATCACAACAATCAGAGTGCACCCATGCAACCTTGGTACACCCCCACTCCTCCATCCTGGTCTACACCTCCTACTTGGCCTTACAACCCTTCATATCATCCTCAGCTAGTAAACCGACCATTTCAGCAGTATTTTCCACAACAACCTCAGTGGAAAAATCCGTCCCAAGGGCAGAGGCCTCAAAAAAACCAACCACCTACTCTAATGCCTCCACCCCAACCTCAACCTCAGCTTACTCATGCTACTCCACCTAGGCGACCTATACCTGCACAACCTAATCTGAACCCGAACAATAGACAAACACAACAGGCCCCCAGTGGAGAAACATCCTATCCAACTTATGTTGTGGAGATACAAGAGGTTAATATCAAGTCGGGAAGGGTACTACCAGACAACCATCCTCCAGCTCCACCTGTAGAGGTTGATGAGGAAAAGGAAGAAGGTAACATTCAGATCCAATAACCTCCTTTTCCTGAGTGCTTGATCCAACCTAGTAAGCACACCCTGGAGGAGACTGAACTCTTGGGAGAATTGGAAAATTTGTGTGTAAAGATACCACTTCTCCAAGCCATTAAGGATTTTCCTATCTACAATAGGCTCATCAAATAAAATTGCTTCAAAAAACCTAGGAGAAGGAAGAGAGATACACCCACCATTATTGTGGTACGATAAATTTTTGACCTAATGCTGGGGAAGGTGATATTTCCAAAGTACCTGGACCGTGGTAGTCCAATTGTTGATCTGCATATAAATAGTGTCATAGTCCCCAACATGTTGATTGATCTAGGCATTTCCATCAATGTCATGACCAAGGAAACTATGTTGAAACTTAATCTCCAAGGGACTTTGAGGAAAACCACAACAGTTATGCAACTTGCAGATCAGTCCACAGTAACCTCAGAAGGAATTGTTGAGGATGTTATGGTTGTCATTCAATCTTGGGAGTATCCTATAGATTTCCTCATCCTGCAACCAAAAACCAAGTTTAATGGTTATCCCCTCATCTTAGGGGGACCTTGGTTAGCCACTGCAAATGCTTATATTAGTTTTCAGGTCGGAAACATGACTATAAAAAATGGGCCTTTTTCTAAATAGCTAGTTTTCTATCCTCTACCCATCCTTCCATTGATCATAATCTCCCTATATGGTTGGAGGATGAATAAGATGAGTTATATAACACTGCCCCTATGTGTACCATAGATGTCATTCTTAGAGGGGGGAAACTTGTTGAAGATGAACTCATCCACCATGCTATTCAAAACCAGTTGTTGGGGCCCTTGTTTTGAAATTAAATAGATTTTTGAGTTGCGGCTAGTATGTGGTGGAACGCAACCATGGTAGGCAGAAATATGTCAATGTTGCGAAGGAGAAAAGGACAGGTGTTGCGGCTGTTGCGGGAGCAAGCACAGATGGCGGAAGAGTGCGAAAGGAAATGAGCAGTGGAACTCCTAACTAACAGAAAGAAACAGAAGATAACCAAGCGAGAATAAAGGAGGAATTGTCAGTCACGCTGGCAGCAGAACAAATAGGCAGCCAGCTAGCGGAAAGAGGGGTTGGTGCAGATGGGAACAGGCAACAGGGAGCCGCAGGAGAGCTCTTTCTGTGTTGTATTGTTCTCCACTCCTCTTTGTTTCGATATTTCTCTCTGTCCAATAGGACTTCTTATATTCTGTTCTGCTCATGCTCACGTAGTTGAGCCTTGTAATAGTTTGTCATAGATAGCCGATACTGAATATAATCAGAAGTATTTTTTCGGGTGTCTGTTATGGTTTTGAATGAATGGTTTTGCAAGAACTTTTAAATTTTATTTACTGCAAGTCTGAATGCATTTATGAGAGACATATGTTATGGACAGTTGTGTTACGGTTGTTTAGAATTTTAACATAACTTTGATTCAACCGTTTCAATGTTGTTGGGGTGATACCGATCGACTCCGTACCATAGTAAGGTCTCGGCACGCCTCGGCTGAGACTCTCGGCTCTTCGGAGCAGGATGCAAATGTTGGCGTGAAACTAGACTACGACGGAAAACCTTGTTGGCCCTTAACCTGGACCCAAGTCTTCTTTGCGAGACCTGTTCTCTCGCCAACAAACGGTTCCATTGCCGGGACCCGAAATTTCATTTTGGAGCTAGATCATGGTATCTCGGATATTCGAAAGAGAAATATGAAGCTGGTGGGATAACCACCTAGATCAGTTCATTGCACAGCAAGCTGAGCTGAGACGATAGAAGGAGAAAATGATTAAAAACCTAGTTCTATTCTTCGACTCTGCTAGTGATACCTACAAAATATTTTGGCAGAAGTTCCCAGAAGGACTCTATAATTGGTTGCAGAGGCTTCAGACCAATGTCATCAAAGAAAAGTTCCGGAAGATCAATCGCAAGTGGGTGCACGAGGATCTGGTGTCCCTTCATCGGTTAAACACCGATTTAACCCGAGCTGTAGATTTTTGGGTGGAATATACCTTGGACAGATACATAGTGGAATTTGCAGTAGAGTGCTACCAGCCTTTCTCAAGAGCAGAAGATACATTCAGATCTAGGTTAAGGGGGAAGTTGTTGAAGGAGATCCCATTGTGGATTAAGGCATTGATGGTAGATGAAGGATTGATGGGGTTCCAAAAAGCAGAGATGGAAGCTTAAAACCTCAGGTGCCGGGGGAAGGGATTAAGGGAGAGATGTTACAAGAACTGTGAGAAGGGGGAGTAGGGATATGGATGTCAAGACCGCCAACAGGCTTAGGGAGCAACGAGCACATCGGAGGGCGCAGATTGCAGAAAGGTGGTGAGAGAGGGTGATGAAGGAATTAAAAAGACAGGAAAGCAGTCAAAAGAACAAAGAGGAGGCGCCTCAGATGAAAAAGGGAATGGAAAGTCAGGTGGGTCCCCACGATATAGGAGGGGCCATTAAAGAAGTGCAACAGGTGTATAGGATCCCAACCCAGATGGAGAAAGGAAAGAAGTCTGACGGAGAAGGTACAGACGTGTGCCTAGAGGAGGTGTCTAATGTGGAGATGCACGTTGCAATGGAGCAACTATTTCAAGAAAGGTCGGCGTCCATATCTCAAGGTATTCCTATTCCCCACAGTTCAAGTAGCTCTAGTCCCAACCTTCCCCTGGCGCTCTATAAACCCCTCAGTGAAATTTTTGTTAAGTTGCATGAATTAAGTAGGTTGTACAGTATTCAGTCTCTGACAGTAACACATACTAGTAGTAGGATTGCTAGTGGCACAATCTCACAACCAGGAACCAACGAATTCATTTTAGTGACGCATAATCGAGTGAACATGGTGGGATCACTTACTCGGTATCCAGAGTTCTCTAGGAGGGGTAACGACGATGTCGAACAACACTGGTACCTCTGCGAAGCCATATGGAGGGCACGACAGACTCCAGATGTTGGGAAGTTGATAGAATTTCAGACCACCCTTATGGAGAGAGCCCTACGGTGGTTTATGAAGTGGTCAGAAGCTCACTCGAATCCAGCAATGGCAGATGTAAAGTGGGATTTCATTAAGGAATTCAAACTTCCCCAAACATACCAACAAGGCCTATCAGAGATGTGGGAAATCAAGCAGCGAGAAGGAGAGACTGCTTGGGATTTGATGCGGAGATTCAAGGACGCAATCGGAAAACTCAACTATCCAATTGATCCAAACAATCAGAGGGATTGGTTCATTAAAGCTCTACTACATTTGACTCAAACTCCATTGACTCAACAAAGGATTGAGACGTTGCAAGACGCACTAGAACAAGCGATGAAGATAGAAGCTATGGTGGGTTACCCGCAAGAGTTTAAGGGTGGAGTAGCGGTACAGGAACCCTCTATAATGGGTCTGTAGCATCAAATAGCCAGATTGATAGAAAAACTCAAGGAAATGCAACCAATGCGACTGGCGAGACCGAATGTATGGTGCACGCATTGTCTCATGGAAGGACATGTGGCAACTGAATGTCCCCGGTTGCGGGGGTAGAATGTGGGGACATCGGCCGCAAGGGCACAGGGTGCTCCACCACTAGGAGGGGTTGCACAAATAAACACACAGGGGATATATCCACCACAACAGCAATACATAGGGTTCCCTACACAACAAAGTCTAGCCACTAATGAGTACTATGAAATATGCAAGAATATGGGCCATCAACCTCGCCTGTGTCCAATCTTACAGAAATATTCCAATGTTCCAAATAATATATATGTGAGTTATGTGCCTCAACAACACATGGAACAGAGCAGTGTCGAGCACTGTATGCACTGGCGGAGCAGCTGGACTGGCCTTCATACAAAGTAAACAAAGCTCCCCAAGGAAGAGGAAGAGGCATGAGAGGAGGCCGAGCAGGAGGTAGAGCTCTAGTAAGATGCTACAATTGCAACCAGGAAGGACATGTAGCCAGAGAATGTCTGCTCCCTATAATACCTTGGTGTTCTTAGTGCCAGGTTAACACACACACAATAGAAGATTTCCTGGAGCTTATCAAAAGATGGGAGGAAATATCTAGACAGAGGGGGACGAATTTAGTAAATGCACAACCCAGGTTAATGGGAACTCAAACAATGCAAAATGTGGCCATAGTAACACAAGGAGGCAAAATAATAGGGGAAGATGCACGTACTATGGACCCAATAAAAATGATCAGGCCAGCATCCCCAAAACTCCTGATCAAACCAGAACGACAAAAACAATTTTTTCAAGAAGCAGCAGAAACGTTTTCCCAACTCGGGGGAAACAAAGGAATTGAGGTAATGAAAACTCAGGAAGACAATGAAACCCAAAGTAATTCTGAAGCTTTGATCCAGGAGTGGTTCCATCTATTCCTGAAATCTGTTAACAACACACTAATGCTAGAACAACTAAAGCAGAACCTTGAAGGGTTGCTAAAGAAGAACACAGGAGCAAGAGAATCAGCAGAGGAAAACTAAAATTATGTACATAGAGTAAAGAGAAATAAACGAAGGACGGGAAAGGAATTCCAAGTGAACACGCAAGTTGTGGGTTTCCATATTAAAGACACCATACTTGATTTGGGATCTGATGTCAACATCCTACCAAGAAAAACTTGGGAGGCATTAGGAAGGCCAAGATTGACATATTCATCGATTCAACTTCAGATGACAAACTAGTATTTCATTTTTCCCATCGGCCGAATAGAGGAGGTTGAAGTTGACATTACTGGAGTAAAGACATTTACAGACTTTGAAGTCATCGACATCATGGGAGATAAATATCCATACCCTGCACTATTAGGAATTGATTGGGCCTTTGAAAATTATGCAATAATAGATCTGAAGAAAGAACTTGTGATCTTCGAGGACAGGGAGATCAGAGTCACTCAATCGCTCGACCCATACCAAGGACCAATATATACAGAGACTGTGGATAACAGAGAAGATTCTCAACTTCTAGACCATCTCTATCAAATGACCACAGGAAGAAGATAAGATTACATTAACCCGATAGCAGAAGGCTCTGTAAGCTAGAGAAGCATCCAAAGCTCAGAACTGGGATTAGAAATAGCTTGGGATGTTTGGTAGTATGGAGGATATGAAACACATACAAGGAGATGCGCCAATATTAAAAGAATTAATTGGATTGGGGCCAAGGTTCGAGAATACCCAATCTTATCTGATATGAAGGCTGTAAACCTTTTCATAGCTAACATAGAAAATAAAGTACTGGAAAGTCACAGAGTACCATTGATGGACATGGCATTACAATCCACATCCGTGAGATGGTGGAGTAATTATCACAACTCATTGATGCAATGGGACGAAGTTGCGGCAGCGCTAAAAGATAGATTTAAGGAAGAGGAAGGACCTGGAAGTAAGGACAAGTACCAAGGGGACTCAGACCTAGAAACCACATCTAGAGAAATGTGAAGCACAATGGAGAACCGATGGATATCTGGAAGAACTATGGGTCCACCAATTTATCCACTCTCTGGACATAATTCCAAAGGCCTGGTACCTAACGGAGGAAAAAAGAAGAGGGACCAACAAATGGCAGGAAGTTGTGGAAAACTTCACACAGTGTTTCTCGTTTGAAGGAAATACAGAGCCGGTTACACAATCTTTGCAGGCTATCAAGAAGGTATTGTTCTTCCCAGATATTCGACAGAGGGACGAGCAGTCATTTCAATACCAAGGTATCCAGAAAGAGATGGCATGTCAAAAAATTAATAGTGAGATGGACGATGACAATCTGGAGGATCTCAGGCACCTATATTTTGAAGAAACAGAGGGGGAGAGGTACATCAAAGAAGAACCGACGACAGAAGGGATCCATCTTCTACCTCTAAGAACCAAGAAAGTAAACATTGGAATAGAATACAAGCCTAAAATAGCGACAATTGGAGACTGCTAGGATGAAAAAACAACTAAGGAAATATTCAGTCTGCTCAAGAAATATGAGGACTTGTTTCCTTCATCAGTAGCAGATCTAAAGGGCATAAAAGGGGAGATGGGGGAAATGTGGATAATACTAAAGCCCGACGCAAGGCCTGTGAAACATAGGCCATATCGTCTGAACCCAAGAGTAGATGAAAAGGTGAAAGAAGAGATCGACAAGATGTTAAAAGCATGATTAATATTCCTAGTAGAAGAAGCAGAATGGGTAAGCTCCATAGTTATACAGAACAAAAAGGACAAATCCGAGATACGAGTTTGTGTATATTACAGAAGCTTAAACAATGCTTGTATCCATGATCTGTTTCCTACTCCATTTAGTGACGAAGTCCTAGACAACGTTGCGGGGAACGAGGCATACTAATCACCAATGGATTCTTAGGATACCATCAGGTAAGAATAGTGGAGGAAGACAAGAAAAAGACAACATTCACCACCCAATGGGGCTCTTTCGCATACAATGTGATTCCATTCGGATTGAAGAATGCACCAGCAGTCTTATCTCACATTGTGATAGCCGCATTCCGAGAATACATCCACAAGTTCTTAGAAGTCTACATGGACGACTGGATTTTTTATAGCATACTAAAGGATCATGCGAGCCTGTTGAGAGTAATGTTTGATAGATGTCGACAACTACAGATCTCGTTGAACCTAAAGAAGTGTATATTTTCTGTACCATTTGGAACACTGCTAGGACACGTGGTATATAACCAAGGTGTCTGCGTAGACCCGGCCAAAGTAGCAGTAATTGTCAGTATGGAGGCGCCGGAAATAGTTAAACAACTAAGATCACTGTTGGGCCACATAGGTTACTACCGGCATTTCATTCACAACTACGCGAAGATAATAGTGCCATTAGAGAAGCTATTGAAGAAATCAGAACAATTCCAGTGGATGGAAAATTGCAGGACAACCCTGGATACCCTAAAAGAAAAGCTGGCGAGTGCACCAATACTAGTCCACCCAGATTGGGACAAACAGTTTCATGTACACATCGATGCTTCCAGCATTGCACTCGGAGCGGTCTTGGCTCAACCTGGAGACACTTCAGCCGATCATCTGGTATATTTTTCCAGTTGTAAGTTGTCCACAGCAGAACGAAATTACACAACAATAGAGTGGGAGGCATTGGAAATGGTGTACTCTCTTCAGAAATTCTGCCACTACCTATTGGGAGGTAAATTCAAATTTTTCACAGATCACTCAGCATTGAAATACTTAGTAAACAAATTAGTCTTATAAGGGAGAATTTGCAGATGGCTCCTACTATTTCAAGAGTTCACCTTTGAAGTAATTGTAAAGCCTGGAAGACTTAACGTAGGACCTGATCACCTACCCCGACTAGAGAATGGAGAAAATGGAGGATCTCTAGATGATCAGTTACCAGATGTTGATCTTTTCAGAGTAGAAGCCATCCCAGACTACCTGAACAAGATAGAAGCCTACCTCACGATATGGCAGTGTCTGCAGGAGTATACTTCAACACAGAAAAGGCACCTGGTAGTTCGAGTTGCAGAGTATCAGTTGATAGCGGGACATATATACAAGATGGGGCTAGACCACATTATTCGAAGATGTGAAATGGACCACCAAAAGGAAACTGTGCTATGGAAAAGCCACAGTGGCGTTGCAGGAGGGCATGTGGGAGCGAAACTGACGGCACGTAAGGTACTACAAGCAGGCTTATGGTGGCCAACACTGCATAAGGACAACAAAGAATTTGTTCAGAAATGTGACGTTTGTCAGCGGACAGGACAACCATCTCACAGAGATGAGCTACCACTTCATCCGATAAAATTACTGCAGCCATTTGAAAAGTGGGCAGTCGATTTTGTAGAACAAATTACACTGGCTGTAAGGTACTCAAAGGCAAGGTACATAATAACAGCGACCGACTACTTGAGGCTCTGGGTAGAAGCAGCGCTAGTGAGGAACTGCACCACAGAGACTACTGCTAGGTTCATATTTGAAAATATAATCAGCCAATTTGGGTGTCCAAAAATATTGACCGGCGACCAAGGTACCCACTTCATCAATGACACCACTAAATCCTTCCTAGAAAGCTTCATGATACAACACCATAAAAGCAGTCTGGATCATCCGCAAGCAAACGGTACAGTGGAGGCATTCAACAAGATACTAGAGAAAGGTCCGACGAAGATATGCAATGCGCAGCACAATGACTGGGATGAACGGATACCAGCAACACTCTCGGCATACCGAACAATGGTAAAATGACTAAACAACCAAATGCCATTCTAACTAGTTTATGGGAGAGAAGCGGTAGTCCTAGTGGAACTCATCATCCCAAGCCTTCTAATCGCAACAACACTCCAGCTATCGGAAGAAGAATCCCTAAAGGAGCGATTGCAAGAGCTGCAAGAAATTGAAGAAGGATGATTTCTTGCGGAATTTCACCAGACGGTACAAAAGGAGAGGCAAAAAGCTTGGCACGACCGACATATTAAGCACAAGACTTTTTAGGTCAGGGAGAAAGTTCTACTCTATGACAGCAAATACCAGAAATTCCCAGGGAAGTTGCAGATGCATTGGCTAGGACCATTTCATGTCATAGAAATCAAATATTCAGGAGCAGTTCAATTGGCACAACTGAACGACCAAGTTCTACAGGGATGGGTCAACAACGCACGCCTGAAGCCCTACCAAGGGTAAGTTAACCATTTAATTTCCAATAACTCTCGAAACCGAGAGGAGTTAGTAGGGTAGAATAGAGTCAATAACTCTCTCACACCCGAGATGAGCATAGATAGGATTCCACATAATAAAAGAAATTACAGTTGGGTTGTGGAGACCGCAATGCAACCAATTGTGGTCAAGGAGGGGTAGTGTCCAGCGTGTCATCCACATTAGATAGAAAAGCATGCCGAACATCATCTCATCATCATTACACGTAGTACCAGTGTCATTCTGTAGGATTACCAAGATTTGGAAATAATTTCCATAATTAGTATCACCCATACCGTAATAATTTTCCATAATTAGACATAACCACCAGCCGTCGCGTCTGCCCAAATCCCAAAACCATAGTCAACAATGTCGGAACCCACCTCAGCAGCTAACTAATCGCACGATTGTAGCCATGGGAGAATCCAGGGAAAAATTAATTAGTTATGGGGTCTCATCAACCTCACCTGTGCCGGTTACTTACATAACCCGCATGCAGAGAAGCGCGAGAATGCCGGAAAAATCCGAGTTAGAATCAGAAGAATCCAAAAGAACAAGGGAAGTCGAACCAAAACCAAAACAGAGAAGGCATCTGGGAGAAGGAAGTCAAGAGAAAAGAGTGAAAATTGTTCTACATGTATACCAACGATGAGCCAGAATGACCAGAGTAAGCCCAACGGTTGTGGAGTAGGAGATTAACAGCATAATTCAAAAGATGGAGTCCCTTGTGGGAAAATACGACAGTGCGACCCTGATCGACACAGACCTTACAGATTCTTTCGAGTTTCCAGCACTGAAAAGGCAGGTATACATAGAGAATTATGAACAGAAGTAGGGAAGGTAGCAGCAAGAATTCTACCAGAGTTCAAGGGCATCCAACAGTCCATGATAATGAACTTGAGGAATTTACCAGTTTTCAGGATTACAGGTGTTGCGATGCAGTGCACCAAATTTCTATTAAGCAGGATTCAGAACGGTTCTCTATGGTTGGGAAAGGAAATCCCAATTCATGTCAAAGACGTCCACAGATTAACTAGACTGTCGCAGGAAGGAAGGGACGTATCATCAGTGTTCCAAACTATATCTAAGAGGGCGAAGAAGTCAGGAGAGATGGACTACTACGTCAAATATGGCACTAGAAGAGGAGGGAAAGGAGAAGATTGAATTGATTAACATATCAGAGGTCAAGTTCGCTTACTACCTAATTTCTAGCAAGATAATGAGGCACTATACAAAAGGGGAGTGCACACTGGATACAATTTTGGTTGCAGAGCACTGTGTCCAAAAGACAAGGCTAAATTGGTGCTCTTTCCCGCTAAAAGAATTGTTCGAAGCTTGTGAGGAAAATTAAAAGAGAACGATCGAGTTTATTTACAGATATTTGATCATGGCGCTGGCCATGTGGAAATGGACCTTCCCCAACATCAGGATACCGGTAGAGATAGCAGATGACCAACTTGTGGCAATGAAGTTTGTGTCGTGGAAAATGTCTGGGGACCCTAGCACAAAATAAGTGAAAGAAGAAGCTTTCAGAGTCAGGTATGGCCAGATGGTTGATGTCATGATGAGTCAACAAAGAATTCCAAGAAATCTATTAGATGGATATAGCAAGCAGGTATGGTTCAGAATCAACCACAAGCAGACTTTTCTCAGGCATACATGTGTACTAGAAACAACGTTCAAGATGAGGCCTTTGAAGTTCCAGATTGAGAAAGAAGCCTTCCACACGGAGGTCTGTTCATGGCCAGGAGTGGCGATGGAGGTCAGGGATGGAGTCTACACATATTTCTTTGATGGAATGCTGCCAAACCTGCTGCTGGGAGAAACTTCGGAGGAAGCAGCGACCAAGATGTAAAACCTACAACTCTTCCCAATTATTGAGCAGTTGAACACCAAGGTAAAAAGTTTTAATAAAGTAGTTCAAGTTCTGACAAGAGATGCTACTACGTTTCCCACATTTTTAGAATTCCAGGCATCCCATTCCAACCCATCTCCTAGCACAACCTCCATATTTGCGCCAATACCCAATATTTTGTTTAATTCACCAGCCCCAGCAGCTACGATGCTGGTTGGAAAGAATAAAGCTACGAAACTAGTAGCGGCACTGAAGGTAAAAAGGGCCAAGGTTGCAGGATCTAGCCCAGTGGTCGACCTCACAAGGGAGGATCCACCTCGACAGTTGAGTGTAGGGGTACCAATCCAAGAAGAGCTGATAGTTGAGCCTGAAGAGGCCAGAGGATTACCACCCCACAACTCCATATACCCCCTTGATTTCTTAAACATCCGCTTATTGCCACCTCGCACCCACCAAATACCGCCCGCCACCTCATCCATCTCCCGGGAACCCCACAACTCTGCACCATCCACTTCATCAGCCACCGTGTTGGACCCAATAGTTAGGAGAATAAATAATGGGTACCACGAGACGAAGGTTAACTCGGGTATAGAAGTGGTACCCCAAGTTGACCCAACCATGATCCCGCAAAATAATTTTACCGACCTCATTAATCATATAGAGTAGTCAATGCAAGAAATAGCTGGGTCACTCCCTAAGCAGACTCTGCTCCAACCACCTGACCTAGCAGGTCAAGAAGGGAAACCATATCTACAGATGGCTAACTCCTGCAACTGAATACCTCACCAAACACCGCCACAATCACCTTAGGACCAGTCAGCGAGATCTGTCACCAATGGACAGCCACTCTATGCACAAATGCCAGATCAGGGTACCTCCGGTACCGAAAGCATGGAAACATGGGGGACAACCCAACTGTACCATTTCATTTAGAGAGAAACACAAAAATCCAAGAGACTCCACTCGGAGCTCCAGCAGAAATGCGAGCAGCAACAACAATAGATAAGCGCACTTATTGAAGAGCGTGAACAGCTGAAGATAGAAAAGGAGTAGCTACAGGAACAACTGGAGACAGTAACCAGAGTATTCAGGGACGTTTGGCCTACAGTAATGGCCAGCAGCAGCCAAATACCAGAGGAGATGCAGGAAACTGATGTATTCAGGTAGGTGGTCCACCTCAAGGTGGCATATTCAAATCTCCAGTAGGAAAATGTGGAACTCAAGGCAGCATTGGCAGCCCGACCCGCATTTTCCGACCCAGCGGTTGTGTACTCGGCACAGATATCAGAAAGACAAGGCCAAGTAATGAAAATGCAGGAAGTTCTGAGTATTGCAGCAAAAGAAGCATAAGACCTACTGAAGGGTCTACAAGAATGCTCCATGGCCCTTACTCTGAAGGCACAACCGGTCTCACTACAGCTACAACAGATATCAAGAGAAATCCAGGAGGCCACGGACCCAACTGGACTTGACCAACTTTATGCACAGGCAGACGTGTTAAAAGTCCATATATATAAAATAGAGGAGAACTCAACGGCGGCCAAGAAATCCATCCGGGAGCTTCGACAGCCCGTAAAGATCAATGCACAGACAATGTAGCAATTGGCCTCTAAGGCCAACACTCATATCAACACTGTGTTTGGTGCCTTGTCGCCAAATGTAGGGGAAGAAGTTTTTTACACCATTTTTTGGTCATCTAACCTACTATCATTAGATGAACCCAAGTACACCATGTAAGACCAATTTTACCCTAAGTAAAATTGCTTTCACTATGTGAAATAACTTAGTAAAACACCTTGATTAAGTTGTTTATGGTCTAAACAGGAAACCCCAAAATGAAATAATAAACAAATCTATATTTGTTTATATTTCCTGGTCATATTTAACACAAAACAAGGAAATCAATTAAATAAATCCTTATTTATTTGATTATTTCCTAAGAATAAGTTATTTAAATCCTTATTTAAATAATATTACTAGTTAAATTTGACTAAATCATTTATAAATAATTAAATAAATAATTATTTATTTAATTATATTCCCATCGTGTCCTTAAAATAATAAATAAATCATTTATTTATTTATTATTTATAAATAAAGGAATTGACCCAAGTCAAAAATCCTTTTCCCTCCAACAAATATAATAAAATATTCCCAAAAGGGTGGTTCTAGAATTCGATTAATAATATTTTATTCATGCAACAAGTTCTAGACCGCCCTAATATTTTGTTATAAATAGAAAGGTTTTCTCCATTCATTAGTCACCTTTCATTGCATTAGATCACTCTGGATCTATACACTTGGTCACATTTTCCATTTTTGCCTTGTGAGCTCCCATTGAGTTCTATGTTTGTCTGGGTTTTCTACACCAACAAGAGAGGAATTTTAGATCTGAAATTCTGAGGACTTTCAAGAACCCATCCCATTGAGGAGAACCGGAAAACACCTTCTTGTTTTCCTCTCAGGTGCCCCCTTTTTAATATAAAAAATTCTTTCAAATACATCGTTCTTGTCTTGTCTATTGGATGCATGGAGCCATATTTTATTACTGCTTAATGTCTTTTATGCTTAGATCTGGATCTGTGCAGCATTATTTTGGATCAACTAATTGCAGACTTAAAGATATTGGCAGCCATAATTGATGTTAGGGCTATTTGTTATGCGTAGCTAAAGTGATCTTTTACGACGAAAGATTCATACTAACAAAGTTGTCACAAAGATCACAGCCAAAACCAATGAGATAATGCAAGGATAGCAACAGACCATGGTAACCTTCCAAGAACTCAAGGAAACAGCTCTAACCAAGGTCCCAGAGTTGGAACCCTTGTTTGGACAACCAGGAGAAGGGAGGCAGGCAGAATAGGGCGCAAGGCCGAGTGGACCCATGGAAGTAGAGAAATGCAGGACAATTGACTCGGGGCAAGTCAATAGGATGTGGTCGGGGCCTGTTGGGGCCCTTGTTTTGAAATTCAACAGATTTTTGAGTTGTGGCTAGTACGTGGTGGAACGCAACCACGATAGGCAGAAAGATGTCAAGGTTGCGAAGGAGTAAAGGATAGGTCTCGCGGCTGTTGCGGGAGCAAGCACAGATGGTGGAAGAGCGTGGAAGGAAACGAGCAGTGGAACTCCCGACTAACAAAAAGAAACATAAGATAGCTGAGCGAGAAGAAAGGAGGAACTATTAGTCGCACTAGCAGCAGAACAAATAGGCATCCAGCCAGCGGAAAGAGGGGTTGGTGAAGACGGGAACAGGCAACAGGGAGCCGCAGGAGAGCTCTGTTTGTGTTGTAATGTTCTCCACTCCTCTGTGTTTATGTATTTCTCTCTATCCAATAGGACTTCTTATACTTTGTTCTGCTCATGCTCATGCAGTTGAGCCTTGTAATAGTTTTTCATCGATAGCCTATGCTGAATATAATCAGAAGTGTTGTTTCAGGTGTCTGTTATGGTTTTGAAAGAATGGTTTTGCAAGCACTTTTAAATTTTTATTTACTGCAAGTATGAATGCATTTCTAAGAGACATATGTTAATGGACCGTTGTGTTACGGCTGTTTAGACTTTTAACATAAATTTGATTTAACCGTGTCAATGTTGTTGGGGTGATACTAATCGAATCCCTACCATAGTAAGGTCATGGCATGCCTCGGGTGAGACTCTCGGCTCTTCGGAGTAGAGTGCAAATGCCGACGTGAAACTAGACTACGGCGGAAAACCTTGTTGGCCCTTGACCTGAACCCGGGTCTTCTCTGTGAGACCTGTTCTCTCGCCAACACCAGTCCTCCACTAGTTAAAGAGTCTGAAAGACAACCTTGGATGGAAGTGCACTCAGTTGATTCAACCTCTTAATCCACCAAAACTATTGAGTTTGGCCCTTCCAAATCTCTAAAAATCAACCCAAACCTCTAGAATGAAGAAGAGAAGCAGCTATGCCAGCTTTTGAAAGAGAATCTAGATGCATTTTCTTGGGATTACAAAGACATGAAAGTGGTGCATCCTTCAGTGTGCAAACATCGTATTTACATCAAATAAGGATTCAAGCCTGTAAGACAACCCCAAAGAAGGATGAACCTGGCTCTGAAGGACATAGTCAAGGAAGAGTTGCATAAACTATTGGATGCAGGGTTCATATATCCTATATCCGACAATGAGTGGGTATCTCCTCTTGTCCTAGTCCCAAAGAAGAATGGGAAGTGGCTAATTTGTGTTGATTATTGAGAACTTAACAAAGCCACCAAGAGAGACCATTTCCCCTTTCCCTTTATAGACCAAGTCCTGGATGGCCTTGCGGGGAAGAAGTTATTTTCCTTCTTAGATGGGTTCAATGGGTACAATTAGATTCAAATCAGCCCTAAACACCAGGATAAGACTACTTTCACTTTCCCTTGGGGTGCCTTTTTTTATAGAGTCTTACCCTTTGGGTTGTGAAATGCCCCAGCTACCTTCCAAAGAGTTGTCCTTAGCATCTTTTCTGAGTTAGTCCATGACTCTGTCGAAATCTACATGGATGATTTCACACCATATGGGTATGAATTACAGGAATCTCTCTCCAATTTGGGTAAAGTACTAATAAGGTGTGTTAAGATGCATCTCTCCTTGAGCCTAGAAAAGTGTGAGTTCATGAAGGAAGCAGGGGTTGTATTAGGACACTCCATATCCCAAGCAGGAATACAAGTAGACCCGAACAAAATCACTATCATCAAAAGGGTACCTGCTCCTCAAAAGCATAAAGATGTCAGGAGTTTCTTAGGCTTAGCTGGTTACTATAGAAGGTTCATAAATATTTCGGCAAGATGGATTTTCCATTATTTGGGTCATTGGCCAAAGATTCTGAGTTTATTTGGTTTGGTCCTTGTTAAGAGGCTTTCGAGCTCATTAAGGAAAATTTGAGTACTGCCCCCATCCTCCGAGGTCCAAATTGGACTTTTCCTTTCTATGTCCACATTGATGCATCCGAAAAAGCTATAGGGGCAGCATTAGGAAAATTAGAGGACAAAATCCCTTATGCCATTTATTTCATCAGCAAGAACTTGTCCAAGGCCGAACTGAATTATACTGTTATTGAGAAGGAGATGTTAGCCATTGTCCATGCTTTGAAAAAATTCAGGCATTATGTAATTGGATATCAGACCTTTGTTCACACTGACCATGCAACCATCAAGTATTTAATGAACAAAACATATGTTAATGATAGGATAATTAGATGGTTGTTACTTTTGTAGCAATTTTATTTGACTATTGTTGATAAACCTAGAAAGGAGAATGTTGTTGCAGATTTCTTGTCCAGGTTAGCTCTCCCTACAAGTGAAGAAGGAATGGTGGATGACCAGTTTCCAGATGAGCACCTCTTTGTTATATTATCACTCTCACCATGGTTTGTTGATATTGCCAACTGCTTGGTTGCTGGGAGACTCCCTCCTAATCTTTCATTCATGGAAAGGAGCAGAATCATCAGAAAAAGCACCCCTTTCACATGGATTGGGGGAAACATTTTCAAGCTAGGCCCTGATCAAATCCTAAGGAGATGTGTGAGGGAGGAAGAATTTTTTGATATCCTCTCTGCATGTCATGACATCCCATGTGGAGGCCACTTTTTTGCAAAGATAACTACTTACAAAGCTTTGCAGGGAGGATATTATTGGCCTACCCTTTACCAAGATTCTAGAAGATACACCAGCAGGTGCGACCAGTGCCAAAGAATGGGGATACCCACAGAAAGGGATGAGATGCCTTTGCACCCTCAGGTGGCTCTTGAGCCATTTGACAAGTGGGACATGGACTTTTTTGGGCCTATCAATCCACCATCCGCACAAAGGAAGTATATCATAGTCTATACTTATTACCTGACAAAGTGGGCTGAAAAAAAAACAGTGAAGGTAGAAACCGAGGAGAAAGTAGTAGAATTTATGAGGGATAACTTGTTTTACAAGTTTGGGTACCCCAGAGAAATAGTCACTAATCAGGGAGCACAATTCACTTCCCACCTCATTGAAAATATTTTGAGGAAGCACAAGATTAAACATAGAAATTCTACTGCCTATCACCCTCAGGCGAATGGCTAGTTAGAAGTAACTAACAGAGCGTTAGAGATCATCCTCACCAATCTTGTGAGCATCAACATAAAATATTGGGCAAAGAGATTGGTAGAAGCTACTTGGGCCTACAACACTACTTGGAAGACAACCACGAGATTCACTCCCTATGAACTAGTCTATGGTAAGAAGGCTCTACTTTCAGTTGAGTTGGAATTCAATACTTTAAGAATGGAAGCTGAATTAAATATAGATTTATCAAACACCTAAAAAGAGAGGTTTTCGCAACTAAATGGATTGGATGAGTTCATAATGCAAGCACTTCTTCACACGGAGGTAGTTCAACTGCAAAGTAAGGTATGGCATGACAAGAACATCAAAGAATAGACCTTCCAAGAAGGAGATTTGGCGTTTTTGTATGATTCAAGGTTTAAATATTTCAAATGCAAACTGATGACAAGATGGCTGGGACCTTACACAGTGGAATTTTTTTTTGATAATGGCGCAGTTCAAATCAGAGCCATAGATGAGGAAGGAATTCCCTTGCTTTTCAATGGTCACAGACTTAAAATGTACAAGAAGCCTTTTTCAAGGGTGGAGTTCATAAATTCAATAAGCAGAGAGGTGTATGTGATGAGAAACTCCATAGTTTCCCACACCTCCTGAAAAAAAGGAAAGAAAAAAAAAAGAAGAAGGAAAAAATAAAGATCCATGGGTGAAAACCCCTTTGAGGCATCCAAGGAAATTTTGTGGGTTGAAAACCTCCATGGAGGCAACCTGATTTCTTTCAAAAAAAAAAAAAACAAACAAACAAAAAACACATTTGGATCTCTGTGTTTTCTATGTTTTTTGTTTTTCAGGTTATTAATGGTTTCTAGAAACATAAGGGAGCATTCATCTTCTTTTTCCTTCTTCTATTTTACCATCCATCCCATCATTCACTCCATTCATTTTCATAACTTCTTCCATCACCTCCATATACCATATTCCTCCATTCTTGACCACAATGTAGCAAAAGAAAGCAAGCCACAAACTGCTACAAACATCAGGAATTTCCTTCAAAAACAAAGTTGTTAATGGATTGCAAAGAAAAACAAGAAATAAAGTTGCATAACAAAATCTAAGAGAGCGAGAATGCCACCCATGGAATCTTGAGCACCCCACGCAACATCTACAGTGGAAATAAACAATAATAAAAGACTATCAACTCACTCAGGAAGTTGCTCATTCAGCAAGCTACTCACTCAGGAAAATAAGGAAGAACGCAGGATATAAGAGGCTTGTCTCCAAATTCCAGCTCCTGCAAACACCTTGACAACAACAAGTAAACTCAGGTATAGCTTATCACCCCTCGCTATGCATCTATAATAGCCAGAAAAAATTAAATTTGCAGACTTAGAGTTTAAGGGGCAGAAAGGTGGCTAGTTAGCTTGGCCACCATCGTGAAGTATGACTAGGAAGAACTGCAAAGTCACGCCACCTGGGCATGCAAAATAAAAATTTAAGTCAAGTGGAGTAGAGGAGAACGAGGGTAGGAAACACATAGTCCATCATGAATTAACAGAGAGAAGGAAACAATGGTTTCTAACGAAAACTGGAGCTGAGACCGAGTTACATAAGCGCTCCAAAATTAGTTGTGCGATCTAATAAAAAGAGATCCCGTCTCATCCAAACCAGTGAATTGAGAATTTTTGAGGGAAAGAGACCAAAGGGAACCCGCAACACAACAGTACTGAGAGTGGGTTTCATATTTGGACAGCGTGCAGTAGCAGAACAACATCACCAGAAGAAGAACCAAAAGAGGAACAAGATGAAATAGAAGAAGAAGTTGAAGATTCAAAGGGCCAAGGAAAAATGGAAAAGATGGAAATATAAGTCATAAAGGTAGCAGAAAGGGAGCAAGAAGCAAACTCACAGTACATCACCACATCCCCTCAAGACAAAGAGGTAGTTTCCACCTTAGCTCCTTTGAGCGCAAAGAGACAAAGGCAAACCTCTATGTATTTCAGAGCTGATAAGAGTCAGAGCATAAGTCAGAGAGAGATAGAAACTCCTCCCATGAGCTTGACTATCATTGTAGAATTTCCAAGGGAGGAGGAAATAATCGAAGAAATAGTTCTGAAGGAGCAGTTGCAGAAGGCACAGGCAGAGAATGCAGCACTAAAGGAGAAATTGCAGCAAAAAGGGCAACAAGTAGCCACCATGGCAGACTTATGCATAGAAACCCTTCAGGACAGATTACCTTCTGACTCATATGCTGTGTACCTCAAGGATCAATGGCTCCTATTTCAAATCAAAATTCTAGCCTCCCATGGATCCCTAACTTTCCAAGATTGTAGGCAATTCATGGATTTCTACAAGCAAGCTAACATGGAAGATCAGGGAAAGATGACGGATTTTTATGTGCATAACCTTGTGCTCACAAATCTGGATACTTGGGACCCCAATACTACAATGGGGGATATGCAGTTGATGGCTTTAGTATCTTGGATGATGAATGAAGACACTAGAGTAAAAGAGATATGGTGGGTCATGAGAAGAAGAAATAGAGAACCCTTACATATCAGACTGGAATTGTTCAGCCCAAGAGGATTCATCCTTAACCGTCGAGAGATTGAAAGGGACCCTGCACTAGTTGAAAGCTACCTTCAGACTCAAACATAGGTAATAGGCCACTTTGATGATGTTTCTAGGTAGATAGAAGATGAGTGCATTATGGCCAGCTAGATGATATGGAACAACCTCCCTCATAGCCTCAAGAACATGGAGCACCATACTCTAGAAAGAATGACAGGTGCATTGGGAAGGGCACCATTATATAAGAGGGACATGCAGGCCAAAAAGATCCAATGGTTGGGACTAAATCTTAGCCCACCTTTTCTATTGGGGCTGAATGATGAAAAGGACACAGATGCACAAGATAGAGAATGGGAGAATGCAGAAAAGAGTAATGGTCTTTACTCCCTTGGGGAAACTCCCACACTTCTTCCGCAGGAAATCAAGGGGGTTGTCAAAGCCTTGAAGGAAATGCAGGAGGAGGATTAGTTGTTCAGAGGATGAGAAACCATTCTGTAGGGGGGTGATGATGAGCTCCATCGTTAGACATATATGGAGGGGTTAATGGTCACCTTTTTTCCTTCTTAAGATCTCTTTTTCTTGCATTTTTATTATTATTTGGTTTATGATACTAGTAAAGGTGGTGATTAAGGCTAACATACTCTGAGTTCCTAATATGAGGTTGAGTGCAAAAAAATCATGAATTATTAAGAATTTTTATAAGGATTTTATCATAAAGACTTGGATTCAAGTGGACTCAATCACCCCAAATATTATTTCCAGCAATTCGAGTTCCAGAGGCATCCAAAAAGCTCTAAGAGGAGTGCCCTCAATATTTGTTGACTTGGATTCAAGTGGACTCAATCACCCTAAATATTCTCTCCAACAATTCGAGTTCCAGAGGCAACCAAGCAGCTCAAAGAGGAGGGCACTCAATCAATGTTTACTTGGAGCCGTGGACTCAATCACCATTTTCAAGGGAGTTGTTGGTAGCTTCCCTGTAGAATAAATAGAACAGAGGTAGAGAGAGGAAGGATTAGTTGATTCTAGTCAGAAATTTGTTGCAAGCTATTGAGATTTTGATTATTTTACTCAGTGATCAAAATTTTAGAAATGTATGAGGTTATTCTTTTATGAAATGAGCAGATTGATTTCATTTTACTAATTTAAGTTTTAGAGAGCTAGGCTCGTGGGTTAGGGCCCAATCCATGTGCCTCAACCTCTCTGTTGTATTCGTTCTCTTCTTTCTATCATTCAATTAGTTTTTTTTCTTATAGTTTTAGTGTTGTTTATTTTTTCTTTTAGTGTGCTGCTGTAGGTTTCATTGGCTTATGGGTAATAGAATAGAGGAGAAAAAACAAAAAGCTGTGGATCAAGACCCCCTTTTCATCTTTTTCAATAGAGCTCGAGGAGGGGGAACCTTCACACAGACCCAAAAACTGACATTTGTTCACTATTTATGACATTAGAAGTAGAGTTGAATTATCATTTTCCAGTCTTCCTTTTTGTATTTCATTTTCACACATTTGCTTGTTTTTTGTGCATAGACTAGAAGAGTTGTTTGCAGGAATTAGTGATAAAGCCCCAGAGCAGCTTTGTGGTGCTTCCCCGCCTCATTTTCCATCTCTGTGTTATGCTTCCAAACACCTCTGTTATGCTCCATTTCCCTCACTCTTTTCCCTTCGTATCAGCTGCCACACCCTTTTTATTTCATAGAAACCATTAAAGGTTTGTGTGTGCTCTTTTACCTTGGACTTTCCATATTATCACATCTTGGCCATCGCAGACCTCCTTTCCTTTCCTTTGTCGATTCTTCAACATCTCAGCAATTTTCCATTTTCACCTCACCTTTACCTTTTTAATGCAAAACGCTTGAAAAAACATCAAAACTCTAACTCTGCCTTGCTCCTTGAACTTCCCACTACCGTACATCGCAAATCGTAGTGTTTAGTTTATTCCTTTAACACTTACCGCTCATTTTCCCCGATTGCGATATTGTGATATCATATATTGCACTTCGCACCTTTTCCCTTTTCTTTTAAGACATATCGCTATCCCTCCAAGTTTGTGGTATCACACTTCGCACTTCGCAACTTTTCCCAGGCAACACTTCCGATATCCCTCTAACTTCGTGATATTGCGATTGTGATATCACACTTCGCACTTCACAACTTTTACCACTTCGCAAATCGCTCATTGCAAATTTTTCCCTTTTCTTTTAATACTTACTGCTCCTATCTACCGATTGCGATATTGCGATCGTGCTCTGCCACCAGTTCCACCACCATGTCACCCATTTCAAATCGCATTTCACAACCTTTTCCCTTTTCTTTTAAGACCTACTGCTCTTTTTTCCGATCGCGATATTGGATCACAAACTTTGCCCTTTTCGCATTTCACAGTTTTTTCCTATCGCATTTCGCACGTCGCAGCTTTTAGCCCGTTGCACTTCGCAACTTTTGCTCCATCGCATCTTCACCATCGCACTTTTCAAATTATTTTGTTCCGAAGCATTTTGCGCTATAATAAAGTTTTAATTAAGTTTCAACACACCACCCCCCCCCCCCTTTTCCACTTCTAAGCCTTGTTTCATGTGTTAAGCCCTCCGTTAGCCACTTTAGCCTTTTTTTTCCGTCCAAGATGTAAATCAACACTTTTTCAATGACAATTAAGTCATGGATAAGGCATGGTAGATAGAGCATAAGATAAGCAAGGTGTGTTTATCTGATTGACCAAGTTTAGTGTGGTTTAAGTTAGTTTCCTTTCAGCAATTTAATTTAGTTTCTTTCTGTCATTTCATTTTTGTACATTAAATTAATTTCATTTCCATCATTTCCTTTCTACAAATTAAGTTATTTTCCTTTCTGTCATTTCCTTCCAGCAATTTAATTTTCAGTTCTTATCATAGTTTAAGGAATAACACCCTTTCATAAAGCAGAAGAGGATGACATGAACAGAATGCATATGTCGTGTATATAGCACTGTCACCTCCAAGTTTGTATGAACCTCAGGTTGATAAAGTAAAGTAGGGCAGCCCCTGGGAGTTGCAGCACTCTTGGTGCAACACCAGGGCTCACCGCTAATGTTCCTTTTATGATCCATGAACCTAAATGTATTCATTGTTGCAGGATAAAAGAAAATTGCAGTAAATTTAAGTTTCTTATTGATATTGCATAATCTGTTTCATATAAAAAAATGCATAATTTGAATGAGAAAAGATCCTCAATGCATTTTTTTTTGTTGTGATTAAAATAACGAACCAAAGAAAGCTAGGGCACGTAGAGCAATCAATTTGGGTATTCTTTCTCACAAAATCATGTTGAGTAGTGGAGACTAAGTGCTAGATCCTCTTCTGTCATGGATCCCTCTATTAATTATGTCTATGTCATTATAATAATAACAAGGCAAAGAAATCTCATGGTGGGAGAGAAATCAGTCTCTGTGCTCATAAATTAATGATTAGTGTTGACTAAATGCAATAGCAGTTGTGGCAAGCAGTTGAAATTGCTAAAGGAAATTAATGTGACCATGATGTACCATTTGTCTGTATCTATTTTCTCATGTATGAAAGTTGATGTACCATTGAAATTTTAATAATTATAATAACTAAAATTAAAACTTTTGAAAACTTAATAGTTAATAATAATTAAATCAAATTCTTGAAAGCATAGTGAAAACCTAATTATCAGAAACGATTATGATCATTGAAAAATATAAAACCCACGAGCAGGCTGGACAGAGTTACAAAGATACAAAGAAGAGGGGAGTGCATGTGCATGATAATCCCCCTTGACAACTTATGAGTGCCATCCTCAACACTCGACTCGACTCGAGCGGATTGTGTATCAAAACAGTAGGAATGAATGAGAGTTCAATGAAGGAATAACGTGACAGAGAAAATTTATAGGGAATTGTAACTTGACTGTCACTCTACTAAACCTAAATTCCATGATAAAAAAACACCCCCAACTTCTCAGTGGTCCCATGAAACCATATGAACAACATCCAACAAATATGATTTTTTATATATGTTTGCAAGGTCATTGGCAATGATTTACTATGGTTTTCCTACAAAATTCCAATGCATGTTCATCCAAAATTATTGAGAGTTAGTTTGGTCTCAAGGCATATCCAATAGTCTTATTAGATAATTCTAGATTACCTCTCCATTGGATGATTGTATATTTTTCATCTAGTTTTCAGGTGAGTCGTGGTTGATGCTAGATCTTTGTCTTTTATTTCTTTAGTGAAACTTAGAGTTAACTTTGATCTTCCATTAATAACTAGACTTATATGAATATCCATGATTTTATACTTCCCCACGATGGTCAATGTTGATGTATGGCCTTGGCTAGTTGATCTTACAATTAGCTTACTAATCATATTTTCTCGAGTTTAATTCAACTGAATAAAGGAAATAGAAGCTGAAGTCTTGATTTTTCTTTAGAGTGATGCCTACATAATACAAATAATCTTGAAAAAAAAATTAATATATAAATTGTTATCATTCATGCCAAAATACTCTTGAAAAAAAATTAATATATAAATTGTCATCATTCAGGCCAAAAGCACTTTGAATTTTCTTAATGAATCTGTTAAAATTAATATATTATATTTCTAAGTGAATATAAACTACCCTAGCAGATCAAACTTTGATCCTACCTTATGAAATTAAAAGCTCGCGGCAACTCAAACCCACAAGAAAAAAAATAAATACTTAACGGTCTGGTTTCCTAAGCCAATCTTGAGCTGGTTTCCTAGGAGCCAATCTTGAGCTAATCTTGAGCTGGGCGTTAGTCTGAATGCCTTGAGAGTGCGAGTGTCAGGAACTAGACCGCCAAAAGCTTCTATTATGTACCTGTGGAGTTTACTGTTTGACTATGAAGCCAATCAACCACCTATATTAACACCCCTTCATGTTGGCACTGATTGGCATTCTAATTTTTTAGTGCTACAGTGGTGCTTCTGCACACGAATCACGACCTTGGAAGTTCGCCCGGTAGTGGGAATTTTTTTTTTTTTGGTGTATTATGTAAAATGAAGGCAGGCTTGGTGAACTTTCTGTAATAGGCAGCTAAAAAAAATGAGATTTAATTCTAATTTTAAAAAAATGAGATTAATTTTAATTTTAAAATATTAATAATGATCTGTGGTGATTTCGTTATTAAACTACTAATTTTCAATGAACCAACAAAGTAAATTTTCTTTATAGTTTGAGTCCAGCCTCACAGTTTCCGTAGGATTCAAGTTGCAGAAATACTGATAAATGGAAAATAAAGGATGAAAGAATGTTTTTGAAAAAAAATTAAATGTCAAAATTAAGTCTTCCATCCCTCCTAACACGTCAAGGAAAACAGGCATCCACAAAATGGACATCCACAAGTTCCAATGGTCAATATGGCCCGACAAATTCCATCCTTCACTGCCATCAACATTTGAGAGCATGGAATAATTTCATAACATATTTCTAAATTTTATACCATTGACATGGAAGTATTGCATACAATTTCTAAATTTGATCACACTCACATGGTAGTGATTCCAAACAGTAATTGAAAAACAGTGGGAGAAATTGAAAACCTTCTATGAATAGTGAATCGAGGACATGTTGAAACACTTGAAATCCTATTTTTTTTCTTGTTAAAAAACACTTTTAAAGGTAACTTAATAGCAAGTTTATGGTTTAATCAACCATGTATCATGTGGTTCAAAATTTCTCACAAGCTTTAAATATATTTAGTTAATTGTTTTAGTTCTGACAGTTTAGGCTTACAGTTTTCTTCTGAAAATCAAGATACCACATCATTACATAGTAGCATCTAATGTGTGACAAAAATTGTATACAACCAATCTCAATGGGCATTTTAGTCATAAAGTACTTTAAACAAACATGCAATGGACTGAGTTATCAGACAAAAGTACAATATTGTAAAATAGAGGAAGACTACTAATTTGGTACTGGATTTCGACAAAAAAATTTCTACAACCAGTCTCAATGGGCATCGCCAAAATTGATCTTTATGAATCCTTCATGGAAGGCATATATCTATCCGTTGAAGTTTATGGAGGAGGAATTAGCTTCCAAGTGGTCAGTGATATCATACTATGTGAAATGTCTAGTTGAATTTCATCAATATGCTTCTTGTATTCCTTTGAGCAGCCTGCAAATTCAGCACGAGCCCAATCCTGCAGCATCCACGCCATCGGTGATGGTAGTTAGCATCGGCCTAATCCTGCAGCATCCGCTCCACCATAGGAACACTCATCAACTAATTAGGTTGGGAAACAAACTACTAAATCATCACTACTCAAGACTCTACTTAAAAATATGTTAGATGCCGCCAAGAAACAACAGGAGCGAGGGTGTGGCCTCCCTTTCTGTGATTTCGACCTCCCCTCGAAAATCAGAATAGGAGGCTTTACGAGGAACTCCATGGAAACCTAGCTCTCTAAATGGTATATCGAAGAGTAGCTACATGAATCAGAATCATAACACGAGATATTGGCACCAAAACTGGATCATTTTTTGTATCAAATTGAATCATAAGATCCTTGCAGAAGGGATATCATCTACATTTTCGTAGAGAATCATCTCAATAGATGGCTTAGAAGAACTATGCCCATCCCCTGAACCAATACCGCCTGCAGCCAATTTCCTTGCAATCTCCTCATTCTTTTGCCATGCAAGTTCTTCCTGTTGTTTCCGTCGTCGCTCCTCTTTCGTCATCTCCTAGTTATCAGACCACCACATAGTTCTCTAGATGAACGACTCTACTCCATTGGCTTGAGCCTTGGGTTGCGGTTTATCTTCCTCTTCCTCATCATTAAATGAATATCCAGAGGAATGCATTCCCACGTAATAAATATTAAGAAATAATCTTGTGAGGTGGACATACATCTTAATTTAGAACCATGTGCGTATTTTTTTTTTTAAAGAATAAATTTAAATTTGATCGATTGATTTTTTAATTAATTCAAAAAAAGAAAAAGGTAACCCAACTTTAATGTAGAAAAAGAATAAACATTTATGAATTAGTAAAATGAAATGCTAATGTCAACATATAATTTTCCTTGAATTTAAACATTTTCTAAATAATTTAATATCTTTCAAAATCACCTCCATCCTAAATTTCTCCCATAAAATACAAAATAATAAAAACTCTCTTGATATATAATTTTTCTTAAATTTAAACTTTTTAAATAATTTAATATTCTTGAAAATTACCTCAATTCTCAATTTCTCCCATAAAATAATAAAAGCTCCATTAATATATAATTTAAACACTAAAAGAGGTGGTGTACTCATTAATATGTAATTTAAACACTAAACAATAGAATATGATCCTATAGTGGCAAGGAAAGGGTTGGTGTACTCTTTACTAAAAGAGGAATCCGTTTAGATACTTGAAGACAGGCCCTTTCAGAACGTCTTGGGTGTGTCTGTCCATATACTTTAGGGGAAGGGTTTTGACAACATCTTCAGAGAGTTTACCAAAGACACTGATGCAGGACTCTGTCACCTGGTCTAATGCTTGTTTTGTTATTAATGCTTCACTTTCATCCCCTGCCAACAGTCGATATTCCTCCAACTGAGAGACTGCCAGGTTGAAACCTCGGAAGTCCGCGGGATCAGCGCTTTGAATGGCCTCCATAAGTTTCTGAGGAGAAGGAAAGTAGCTACTGAACATCATGGGAGCGAAGCGCATGGACTGTGTTCCCGCCACGTATGCAGACATAAAAGATGCACGAATCCAGTTATTCTCTTCTTCTGATAGCTGGGATCTCGCGATGAAACTCTCAGCCTCTACAGAAAGCCTTGCAAATTCTGCGCATGCCGGAAGATCCAAATCGAAAGGCTGTTGACCAGACGTTTTAGCCATCATTTCCTCCTCTGCTTGGTCATGCATTTGATCAAACCGTGCGGTTATAGGCTTCAGGGATGTCCTCAGAGAGCGCTCCAGAACGCATCTACGGCACTTGCACTTGAAGCCCCAGTACTTGCAGCTTGCTTGGCGTTGCGGGTAGGGAGAGAGGGTATCAAAGTAACAAACGGTGATCTCTTCTCCTCTCTTGATAGGCTTGGAGGCATGAATAAACATGGCACTTCCCACGTACCGCCTGCAAGAGTTCGGGAGGCAGGAATGGTTAATTAGGGACGGCAGCAGCCAGAGACCGCTAAAACTCTCTCCTTGAGGAAATAATCTGGCTTCACCCGTTTTCTCTTTTGAAGCAAACTTAGAGTCTAAACCTGCACCAATAGAGTTGGAAGTTACAACCTCTTGAATACGGTTAACGTCCATCGGCAAATTTTCATTTTCTTCTCCTTGGCCCTCACACATTTGCCCATCGGTCTTAAACAGATCAATTGCTGGAACCTCCAGGCTGCTGGATGTGGAAGAACCATGTAAACTATAGAGCTGGCGGAGCAATCTCTGCAATTTTCTGGCTTGACGGACCACCATGGCGACAAGAACTTCTTGACACGACGTGTTGAGCGCGTTGTCGACGGTTGCAGAGACCGTCTTATAAGCAACTGCGACTGCGTTGCTCACCAACAAAAGCTCCCCGGTCCTTATTTTGCGGGTAGCGTAGAGTCCCCGACCGCGTCCGTCTTTGGTCATTTTGATCTCCACACGGCCCACGAACTCGGCTACTTCTGGAGGAGAAGATGTAGGCTCTCCGATTAAGTAGTGCGAGATGTCATACTTGCCATTCAAGCTCTGGGCGTACAAAGTCTTGGCCCTGCCTAGCGCCTCTTTTATTTCTGTCTGCCCAGTGCTGCTCTTGTCCGCCTGCTCCAAACATTCGCATGCCGCCCTGTAATGCTTCAGCCCGAGCAGAGCGCGGCCTTTCCTGTACAGAGTTTTGAGATGGCCGGCATCGATCTGAACGGCGTCGTTTGAATCTTTCAACGCCCTCTTGAATTCCTTCATCTGCAGCCACGTCTCCGCCCTGTTGGAGTAAGCACGCAGAAGGCCGTTAATGATCTTATTATCATCATTGGAGTTGGAGGGGTTCTCCTTAAGCTGAAGCTGAGCTGCCTCAATGCATTTCGTATAATGCTCCGCTGCCGCCACCCAGTTTTGTTCTCTGAAGTACCTGTTACCTTCTTCTCTCACGTCCTCCAAATCCAGATGCAACAGGCTCTCCATCGGCTTCCCCTTCTGAGTCATGAGATTCACCACGTTGGCGGGGTTAGTGAAGCCACCCGTCGTTGGCGGTCTTTATAGAAACTTGGCACCAAAAGGGTAAAGCTTCTTGACGAAGGAACCGCATCTGTTCTTGCGTTGCACACTTCTTATGGGCCAAATACATATTTAAGGATAAAGCTAAAGCCATTGAATCACAGTTAACTAAAGCTAACCTAAACCCTTCAGAGTGGTTTTCCTCTCTACCTTGTGATGGAAGAAAGAGAGTTCCACTTCCTTTCTCGTTTAAAAGCGAGTCCGTTCCCTTTAATTTGATAACGAAAAAGCCTGTTGCGATGCGACGTTGTTACGACGGGAACTAATCGCCATGGTAATGGTACATTGTGGTTGTATACGCTTTTTAAATTCCTATAATTTAATGTTTTATATATTTATAATTGAAATTTACAGAATAATATAACTAATTGTTATTTATTTTTCATTACATGAATAAAAAACAATGGAACGATTCCTTGGAAAAATAATTCCAAAGATGATCTATCCCGCCTTCGCATTTACCTTGGTATGCCGTACACATCATGGGATGGGATAAGCAACACCTAAACTGTCTTTACTTTTGTGGATAAAATTATAAAATTGATCTTAGATGTGACAACACTTAAATTGTCTTTACTTTTGTGGATAAAATTATAAAATTGATCTTAGATGCGATACTATGTACGCTGGAAGCTAGATTTATGACTTCTTGTTTTTTTTTTTTTTTATACAACTTTATTAGATGTGAGAATATTTATGTGGGAAGAGAGATTTTTAATAAAACTTTATTTTTGTAAATAACTCACATCATATTCAAACTATATAAAACTTTTATTATTAAAAGATAGAGTGATTTGACAACTTTATGCCATTGGCCCTTCTATTATTTTTATAAAAACAATATTAAAATAAAGTTTTAAAATCAATCTTCAAAACTTTCATTCTTAAAAGATAAAGGGATTTGAACAGCTTTATGTCATTCGCCCTTCTATTATTTTTATGAAAACAATATTAAAATCAATCTTCTCAATTTAAGATAACATTTTACTTTAATTTTCACGAGATATTTTATTACATTTTATTATTAAAAATATACATATTAATTCTAAAATAACTAATTTTAATAGAAAATAATATTTTCACTTAATCATTATTAAAATCTGATTAACTTCATGATAACTTTATTTAGAGTGGAATATTTTAATATAAAGATTCAATAGAAATTAATATTCCCACTTAATCATCATTAAAATATCATTAACTTCATGATGATTTTATTTAAAGTATAATATTTTAATATAAAAATTCAACATAATAAAGAAAATATAAATCTAGCATTCTTCTCATTTTATTTAAATTTAATTTAAGTGTAAAAAAATTAAAAAATTACTCACTACTAATACTCACTTAATATAACTATTTACTATTATTATAAACTTTACATATAAATAACTAATGAGAAAAAAAATTATTAATATAACCACTTTTTAAATAATCAATTATTGTCCACCACATTTTCGATTTGCATTTTAAAACTTTGCATTCTAATTAGTTTTATTCTTACTTTATGAAATTAAGGGAGGACCATGTGTGATTACAGTAAAATGAGGTTTTCATTTTAAAGTTTCCAAGGGAAGAATCTCCTCCCATCTATTTTATATAAATTTTTATTATTATAAAAATATTTTTTTATTAAAATTATAAAAAAAAAATTATAAGTTAATAAAATTATTAAAATAAAAATAATAAATATAATTAAAAATAAATTAAAATAAGATTTTCACATAAATATTATCATTTTTTATATAGATTTATTGATTTTTAAGCAATTTTTTTTACATGTATTTTATTATTTTTACATATTTTTTTCATAATTACAATATTGTATATTTCATAAGAGGAATATATATACTATCCATATTGTCAACATTTATCACGTTCCTTGCTTAAATTGAATTTGGGTTGCCATGATTCTATTTCTTCCTCTCAACAATTGACATTTTATCATTTTTATATTTAAAATATATTTTGAAATAATTTAATTTAACTATTTTATAATAATATCACTATTTGTATTAAGAAATTATTAAATTTAAAATAATTATGCCAATAGGTGTTACTCTATGAGGTTGGGGCGGGTAGACATTGTTCACCCCAACCAATCACAGGATTTCATTTTCGTCCTCCTTCATCCATTTAGAAACTACCATGTGGCACTATGAACAATGTCTACACCCATCCATTAAGTGTCTGCCCAAATTCGAAGTGTATTTTTTCTAGCATTCCCTTATCTCACTTTTTTCTCCTTCTAATCCTTTCTTAGGTAGCTTCTTATCCAGTGTGCTTGCGACGATGAGCAAACTCATCTTGGATGAGTCACTTGTGGTCGGAATATTGGTCTATATTAGCATCGAAATCACTTCCTCTTCACCACCTAGCATCTCCATACTAGAATTTCCATTTCTTAGACTTCTTTCTCCCACCCAATACGACACGTGTTTGTCAAATTTGGGGTTTTACTTGTCATTATCAACGTCATTGTGGAAATATTCTCATGGGTGTAATTTGGATGCAAGGTGGTTTGGTTTTACTAAAGGGTTTTCTCATGCATTTTGGCGTCAAGTTTGAGCCAAGAAGCATTCTTCTCTAGAAAGGAGATTTTTTCATTTTTTTTTGGGTCAGGAAGGTTATTTACATTTAGGTGATTGCAGTTTGAGGTGTTGAATATGGATCTAGTTGTTTGAAAGAAAAGATGCCAGAATTATCATATTATGGTGGTGGATGAAGGAAAGAAATTCTAATATTTTCTTCTATAATTGCAAAAGCTGAAGTTTTAAGGACTTTTGGAAAAGCTTTTAAGTCACGATGAAGAACAGGAATGGAGTCCTCAGTACTCGAAACCGTACAACAACTTGTCAAAAATATGTGAGTCAAAATTGTGTTTCCTCTTTTCTGTAAACTTTCCACTTTCATAATAATGTTTGAATTATTTCCTGAAATAACCAAAAATTTGATACTTACTTCATAGAAAGTTGCATTATTATTTCCACAAGAAATAGAAAAAAACTTTCAACAAATAAAAAATATTTGTAACCTAAAGAAAAAATATAAGCAATAAATACAAACAACACTAGCCTAGACTTCAACTATGGTTCCTATGTTTTACCAAAAAAGGCTAGTTTAATGTGAGGGAAGCTTGTTTGGTATCTTTTCTATAAGATATGATTTTTACGAAGCCTTTGTATTGTCTACTTTCACAGAGAAATAATTTTTTCTTATTTCTCTATGAAATTTTTTTATTTCTCTAAATATTTTGGCAACTATATTTCTACATATTGATCAACTTTGTGAAAAATGTGAGATTTTGACTTAAACCTATGAATCTTCTAATGATTCCAGAAGAAGAGGTTTTATAAGAAAGCTTGGAAGAACTAGTGACAGATAGATAACATTACCCACATAAGAAATTATGGTCTTGCAACAACAGAAAATTAGGTTTTTTATTTTCCTTTCACGTGTCCTAATATCATGTTCAAAATAGGTTATGCAACAATGTGTAAACCTTGGATATAGAGTAAAGCCTGAGAAAATGGTATTCCTTCTTTCTCATTTTGAAGAAAATGTAGAGATATTCATTTGTCCCTTATTTATGTTTTCCAGAAGGAGAATATTCCCCTCTATCCACCTAAAAAAAGATTTTGTTTTTAAGATATGACTATCTAGAAAAAAATACCTGCACAAAACTATAATGGTCGTGAGTCATTATTCATTCTTTCCAATAACCAACCAATGGAAGAATCAGTTTAAGCTATCAGTGTAAATGGACTAGATGAGTGTGAGGAAACTTTAATGAGTATAGGTAAAGTGGAGGATTTGATCAACATGATGATGGGAGGTAAAGCAAAGATTGATGCAAAGGTAACTTGTTCTCACAAAATACTTTATCCTACCTTACTATGTAGAAAGACGTGTCAATTTATGGTTGATACAATTCCCACGTGCATAAAATTGTGATGCTTAACAGCGTAGAATAGATAAAATGATGGATTACGTCAAGAAGCTCTAAGCTTGTGCATGACAATTTATTTTGACCTAGAATTCAACTTTGGTTCTTTTGTTTTACTAAAAAAAGTTGGTTTAATTTCAAGGAAAATTACTTGCTATATTTATTATAAAAATATGATTTCTATGAAGCCTTTGCAATATTGTCTACTTTCGGAGAGATATAATTTTTTCTTACTTTTCTCTAAATATTTGTTATTTCTCTGAATATTTTGACAACTAAATTTCTAATTATTGAGAAACTATGTCGAAAGTGTGATATTTTGACTTAAATATAGGGGTCTTCTAATGATTGTAGTTTTAATTTTTGCAACTAGGTTCAAATTCCACTATGGTCAGCTCAGATGATTAAGATAATAATTTAATTAGATTCCTCTTTTCTAGAGGATCATAATCGACCTATATATCGCACCAATCAGTTAAGGAGAAGTTAAGTTATGAATTAATTTATTATTTTATGGGTCATCCTAACCACATGTTGATCTGGTCAAAGCCCCTAATGATCACTCACAAAGTTATAAATAGAAGCAACATCAATTTTATTTGCACATATTCACTCATGATATCCCCTCCATACTATTTTCATTTTGGGTCATATTTTCTATTTCTAGCTCACACAGGTACGTTGGCAGGAGCTCATCCGATCGGGGTGATCTAAAGCAAATCCACAGATAGGAAAGGATAAGGTAGTAGTCTAGGTCAGTAGAGACACGGGCTAGGTGTGTTGTTCCCACGGCCAAGGACCCCAGAACCACTGGCTAAGCTTGTTAAGTGCACAACCTAGTCACAGAGGTCACATAAGGTAGATCTAAAGTAAAGCTGTGGGCACAGAGTGTTGTGGTAGTGGCTCAGAGCCCCAAAGCCATGGGTTGAGCATGTTAAGGCCACGACTCAAAGAATTATTGGGCAAATCTAATTTGTTTTACCTTTAGTTGATTGCATGGTTCTTCCATACATCAATCAATCTGTCACAGTTGCGTCAGAGCAATCATTGATAGTCTCCTGGATTCAGATATAAGACTTCAGACTTGAGATCACTTAGTGATCTTCAAATCCGTGTTTTGGTATTATAGATTTGTTGATCTATAGATCAAATCTTTTCATTTCTACCACAGTGGTATCTTTAGTTCTCATTCAATATCTGTTGTATTCATCAGTTCGCTACAGCCAGTGTCAGTGCATTTCTGTTCTCAGAATCAGTTTCCTTCATGGAGAAGTATGGGTATGGTTTTACTGCGTGTATGCTATTTTTTTTCTTCATAGACCTATGAATCACTGTACTCTTGTTTCTCAATGATTTGATGACAATCTAAGAAGAATAATTTCCAAGGGTTTTCCCCATAGCGGATTTTTCCTTGGTCTCGAACCAAACTTGGTGTATCTATGTGTTCATGCTTATCTTCCTTTGATCTTTTATCTTCCATTGCTTAGATGATGATGATGATGATGGTATTGTTCTTCCTGCATAGTTTCATATTATGATGGTTAATAATACAAATCTATACAAAGGTATAAATATTTGGGGTGAATGTAACATGTTAAAGATGAAATGTAACTATCAAAGTAAAGAACAATGTTGCTTTATGGAAAATTAACATGGCATCAAAGCTATTTGAATAAAATCCATGGAGATCCCCCTAAGGAGACACTTCTATGGAAGTAAGCAGAGGATGGTAGAGACCTAAAATAATTCTAGGATATGAATAAAACCCTAGGCAGTTAGTGGATAAGGCTTCAATAAAAACCCTGGAATAGGGTAAAGTATTGAGATTTGGAATATGAAACCCTCGCATGGTCTATGCTCAAGTACTTGGGTTCCATTTCACAGTTGACCTGGTTATTGATAAAGTTGTTGATTGAAGGCAACATTGCTTTATGATCTATGGCTGACTCTTGAAGGTTGGCTCGAGAGGGAGAGGATCATCTCTCATTGAAGATAAGTACTCATTTAATTATAACCCTTACTCTTGTTTATGCTTATGGATCTTATTTCTATGATTATTGTCTCTAGTCGTTACTTCCTACATGTATATTTGAGCACCTAAATATATCTAACCTTCATGATGAGATGTGATGAGTGGATCCCTCTTGGGGATATTTGGAAATGAACGAAAGTTGGCTAGATCTCGAAATAGAAAGATGGCTAGATCTAAAAAAGGTAAAGAGGCACTACAAGCTATGTTAGGTCCTTATATTACTAGCATAGTCCCTTATTGTTGTTAGTTTAACCCCCTTATTTTTATTTTTGTACCCCTGTAACCCCCATATTGTTATTATTGTGCCCTTACATTATTATTGTTAGGTCGACTAGGATTACATTGTGGCCCCATGGACTCCTATATATAGAGAGGATGTTTTGTCATTTGTATAATCCAAGAATTTTTCATTAATGTAATGTATTGGAGGTTGCCCCCTTGAAGTGGCTTATTTCCAAGGCGTTGATATCTCTTTTCTTCTATTTTTGGAGTTGGTTTCATAACATTTGGTATCAGAGCTTTGGATTCTAGGGTTTCGCTGCTCCAAACAGGTCATCGTCGCATTTTCGATATAAATTTTTTCTACGAAGGTTCAGAAGCTGAAATTTTTAGAGCAAGAAGCCGAAATCCTGAGGAACATTGTCACAAAATTTCAGAGCTTGGTTCACAACATTTTCGAAGATATGATCTGTGGAAGTTAGGGAATTTTGCAGGCTCCTGAATTTAACCTAAACAGGTCATCGTGGAATTTTCCCTATAAATTTTTTTCTATGAAGGTTCAGAAGCTGAAATATTTAGAGCGCGAAGCCGAAATCCTGAGGAACATCGTCGCAAAATTTCAGATCTTCGTTCGTAATATTTTCGGAGATATGGTCTGCGGAAGTTAGGTCTTTTTCAGGCTCCCGAATTTCATCTCAAAGAGGTGATCGTGGGAAAATATTCATAACTCTCTCTCTGAGCATCAGATTGGAATTCTGTAAAATGTGGCTACAAGTACACAGACTTCAGTTTTCTGTCTATCAATTTCAGAGCCTAAAGAGGAAACAGGGACACGTGGCAAGTTGTACAATTTCGCTCTACTGAACCATTCCATAATTATGTCAGCATAGGAGATTGGGCACAAATTTGTCTTGAAGAATCTAAATCAGGTTAGAATTGTGGCATTCGAAAGAGGATTTAGAGGGATACCTTAGGGCCAAATTTCAGATATTGAAGATGCGAAATCACAGAGATAATTCAGTTTCAATATCAAGCTCCTCAAAAGCAAGAAAATGGTGTGTACTTTTTTCGAATTACATAAGTCTCATTTGAAAAAAATTAGTTTGAATTTATTCCAAGGGAATATTGAAGAATAGATATCAGTATTGGGTTCTAAAATGCCCCGTAAAAATAATTCAACACCCATTAAGCCTTCATAAGGCTCCACTATGACTCATGAAGACAAAGAAACACAACATGAGATATCAAAATTACAAGAGCAAGTGCACCAAATTTTGCTATCGCAAAGAGTAACAAAAAATGAAATGGAAGTTTTGAAGAAAGGTGTGGAAAATAATATGGATGGTTTGAAGAAAGGCATGGAAGTTAAGATGATGTTGGAAATATTGTCATTGATGGCAAAGGAGCACAAAGGAGCAACACCTGAACCAGCAATAAGGCAAAGTAGAAGACAAGTAGAAGAGAGGCAGTAGTAGAAGGAGATAGACATGAAGCAGAGGTAGTAGTAGAAGGACCATTTTATTGGAGATTTGGAGTCTTACAGTAGTGAGGTTGAAAGGGCCATTTAAGTTGAAGGGGTTGTTTATATATCCTTGGAAAGACTGAGTAAATGTACAAACGAATTCATGGGACAGAGAGATCTAATTATATGGTTTATTATATGATGGATTGTGTGATTTGAGATGAAGATTGGAGTTTTACATAAATGGTGCATCAAAGGATAACTTCATTGTAGAAAGGCCGGAATAAATAAGGCAGAACTCTGAACTGAACTGCAACATCACCATGAACAGAGAATAAGTATGTTGGAAGGTTTTAACTAGGATGCAGAATCGTGAAGGGAAGAAACAATGAAGCAGACAACCAGAACAGTCAGTGAAGTGAATCAAGAAGAATTTAAGTACAGAGGCACCGATAGGGTAAACGTTAATTTAATTGAAACAGAAGTGTGAGCCATGAACATACATGTTCTTTATTGAAGTTAACCCTCAGAAGTGAATGATAAGGGGTTAAGATATTTATATGAGTAGCCGTGTGGTTTATCGGAATTAAACCACAAAGTTAAATTTGATGAAGCAGAACTATGAAGAATGTTGGAACCGTGAACAGAAAAGACGGTTTTGGGATAACAAGACCAGCCGTATCGCGCATCTCCTCAAGTGGTAAGCTGTTTTCACCTTTCGAACGAGATATTGTTATTTGGAGGACACATGTAAAAGAGTGGTATTCAAAAACCACTTACATCACGTAATTTTTGAGATTTAAGTGTCGTGCATCTAATTTGCATGATATTACGCAATAGCCCTCGGATGGGCGTCCAAAGTTTAGTTGGAGTGCGAGAGCAGGTCGTTCATTGGATTATAAGTCAAGTTGCATAAACGATAAGCCGGTAAGTTAACGTGGGACCCAATGTCCAAGGTGCGATGGATTATGTTTTAACCTAGGGTCAAAGACATTATATAATATTTCAAAACATCGGGATGGAGAACGTGATATATATTGATATATTATGTTTACAGAAATGACGGGATTCACTATTATATTGGACTCTAAACAAAGTTTATAAAGGCAAAGATCAAAGCTTGGGTTTGGTGAATGGTGCATTGAATATTTGAACCGAAGTTTAATTATTTAATGTTCAATATCAACCTTTGACATTCGGGGTTGTTAAGTTGCGGGCATAACAGTTATATGCACTGGACATTGTTTAAACAAGGTTGAACTTGGTATGAAATAAGTGGTTGAGGATTTACCTTTGGGTTAATACATGTTGTGTGGGTATGCATTAATGTATGTGAGAGTCGAATATTTGTTATGAATTTGATAAAAGAGACCAATTCCATAAAGTGGGTTTTAAAATGAAATGGAAATTTTATATATGGACTGAGAGTGTTAATAATAGTGATGGAACCATGAATATAAGCGGAACCGTGAAGGTGAACAGTAAAACCAGAGGAGTAGAACCAGCGGTATTCTCATTATTAAAAGGTGGTAAGTGGAATCACAAATAAAAATGTGATACACTTCAGTGATCAACACGTGGCCCAGGTGGTATTCCAAATCCACCTATTTTGCAAAAAAATTTTGTGTTAACCCACGGCGGTAAAACTTTTGCGACCACCGTTGGATCACAAGTGAAGTGCACGAACGATAAAGCAGGGTTATAAAGTTGTGGGCTCGACTATGTGTTAGTGCGGGAATTTAAAAATTAAAAATATATATATATATATATATATATATATATATATATATATATATATTACGGTATATGTATTATGTTGATATGAGTCGAATGTACTGTGGGGCCCGAGACAGTTCTTGTTAATATATGTGCTTTGGAAATTAAATGGTAAAAGTCTAGTGAATACATGAAAGTTGAATATGATATGCGTGAATGTTTGATATGTGGGTTAATAAATATTGTGGACTCGAACATTCATATTCTGTTGGAGTTTGGTTTCAAATCGAAGGTTTCATTATAATGTTTGAAGGCGTCGTATATGTTAACAGATGTGGAAAAGCAAGAGTTTATTGTGGGTTTGTTATATGTTATATAGACCAACATATAATATGAAGAGTTATGAAATGCGTTGAATGAGGATGTGGGCTCGAATACATTGAGTTTTATTCCAAAGTTAGCGATATAAAACAATGTATTGATTATGGTTTTAAGCAAAGGTCCGATAGAAGGAAAGGCGCCGATTATAAATTTGACTCTGGATATAAAGGTTGGTTGGTGTATAAAAAGGGAAGAGCATTTACATGCGTTGTGGGTTTATTTCTATGGTTTTAACCATAGATTTTGAAATAAGAAACTTCCACAATTAGTTGCCATTTTATGAGTTATAACCACAGGGTGTTAAGGAAAAGAAATACTCCCGTGTCAATTAGTTGCCATTTTATGAGTTATAACCACAGGGTGTTAAGGAAAAGAAATACCCCCGTGTATATTTGTAATATGTGGGTTCCAACCATAGTGTTAAACACTTGAATTTTACTTCTGCACATTAGGCTTATTGTAAGTTTTAAAAGCATAGATTTTAACCTTGGTTGGAAAAGCTACTGCATACATTTATTCAAATTGCCAGTGCAGGGAAAATGAATGGAGAGGCATTTCTATATGCATAAGACCTTAAGATTTCTTTGGGGCTAAACTGGTAAAGCAATTATATATGCAGCAGATACACAATTACAGTGAGCTTGGAGAATGTGGGTCTGACAGAGGTAAATAGAGATTGCAGAGTTGAAGAGGTGTGCAGCGAAGGGATTCAGAATTGCAGAATCAGAATGAGAAATGCACAGGATTGAAAATGTGAGTTTGTTACACTACAGCAGCAGAAAATTCAAGCTCACAGTGAGCCAAAACTGAATGGGCTGAATAGAAATTCTTATTGTAACTGAAAATGTAAATGTTTTAATTGATTTCATATTTTTTGTGATGCAAAGGCATGTCTCTGGAGGAAAAGAAATATCCCACTGTAATGTTTAAATGTATATCTATTGTTATATGTTTTTTCTGAATAATTTAGGAAAGAAATGAAAAGGTGGATGCCAAAGAGTCATGGCTTTTCACTTCAAATTCTCTGTATAATACAAACAGTCAAGAGGTGAACTCTATAAATGATATCTCATAGATATGCATAGAGAGGTTAGAGAATGGAGAATTGAAGAAGAGAGGGTAAGAAGAAGGAGGAGCAGATAGAGAAGCTATGAATATCTAGAAATGATATGAGGCAGATATGAAAGCTGGAGGATAGTAGTAAAGAAGGTACATAACAGAGTTGATATCCAGGTAAATCAGCATGTGTTTTTCTTTGAAAGAATTGAGGAAGTTGGTGCTTCCATATCAATTTGTAGCTTGATAGATGTCAATTGTAGCTGACTGAGTTAGGAACCTCCTGTAGGTTGTAGCCTGCAGAAAATAGATGGGAGTTGGTGCTTCCATATCATGTTGTAGCTTGATAGATGTCAGTTGTAGCTGACTGAGGTAGGAGCCTCCTGTAGGTTGGAGCCCGTAGAAAATAGATGGGAGTTGGAGCTTCCTTGCAAGTTGTAGTTTTCTGAATCAAGGTTGGAGCCTATTGTAGGTTGGAGCCTACAGAAAATCAGTGGTGAGAGGGAGTTGGAGCTTTCCTTTTCATCACAACAATAATAAGATGTGGTTTTCTCCCTTATGGGTTTCCACTTATATCTGTTGTCTATGTGTTGATATGGTATATCTAATCTGCTTAATACTTGCTGCTCACATATTAAGACTGTTGTTACATTATCTAATCTGATTAATACTTGCTGCTCACAAATTAAGATTTCCCACATATTAAGTTGAGCATGAAATGAAGGTGTTAATAAAGTTTAATGAAAAGTTTTAAAATTCCATGTATGTGTTAAACTGATTCACCCCCCCCCCCTCAGTTTAACTAAGGGTTCAACAATTGGTATCAGAGCGGGTTCCTTTGGTGTAAGCTTAATAGCTTGAAGGAGATCTAGTTGAGTCATGGACTATCAAAATGTACCTATGCTAAATACAACAAACTTTCCTGAATGGAGAGATAAGGTTAAAACATAATTATTGACTTATGAACCTGAGGTATGGAAACTTGTATGTGATGGTTACTGCATAGACTCTCCCTCTTTGCAAGAACAACAACGGAATTCCAAGGCAAATTGTGTGATATATAATAGTCTTCATAACTAATATCTTGATTTAATAATGGATCTAACCTCTGCAAAAGAAATCTGGGATAGATTGCATTTCATGCATGAATTAGACACTAAGGACTGCAATGTCAAGAAGGAGAAGAGAATTAAGAAGAAGAAAACTTCATGTCAAAAGGAAAATGTTATTTCAAATGAGGTACCTGCTAGTGTGAATGGAAGTAAGAACCATGAAGAAATTGCAGTTGAGGAAAAATCCAAACTTGACACAGCCTTGACTTAAATAGAAAGATTGAAGAATGAAAACAAAGACCTTAAGACACTGGTGCAAATATGTGATGAGAAAGAATATGAAGATAAGAAATAAATTGTTGGCCTGAAGACACAAATTGAAGAAGCAAAGATAGTAGAAGACACTATGCTGCAACAAACGAGAGAGAAAAGTCTGGAATGTGAAAAATTGGAACAAGAAGTAGTGTGCCTAAGAAAGAAATTGGAAAAATCCCAAAGAGAATTATTAATGAATACTCCTCTAATGAAAATCTCTGGACAGTTGGACCAAATTCTAAAGGCTCAAAGGTCACCTCTCATAAAGGTTGGGATAGGATATGAAGGAGAAACTAGTAAGTCCAAGGTAGAAGATAACAAGAATATCATTTTTGTAAAATCTACAAAGGACAATGAAGCAACTAAGAAGATTCCTACAAAAGTAGAAGCCAACAAGAACATGAGTTGCAGAGAAACAAACATAAACAAGCAGCAACATGAAAGGATAGAAAATGAGAGGATGAAAAAATCAGCTGCTAAAGGCTCATACACTCCTGAAGATGAATTGAATAAATTTTGAAGATGTCAAAGAAGGTTCTTTCCTCCTATGGGAAGTATCACTTGTTTTTCCTGTCACAAACCTCGACATATTGCAGCATATTGTAAGACAAAGCAAATTCAGTCCAACCAGCAAAGGATGCAGAAAATGAGAAGAACCCCTCAAGCAAGCAAATGGAAAAGACAATATTTCACCAGGTACAAAAATCATTTCCATGGCTACTGTTATGCATGCAATGAATTTGGACATAAATTTGTTGAATGTAAATTATGTTAAAAAAGGGGAATAAAATATTATACATTAGCTCAAATGTACTTTGATAAAATAAGATGTTATGTATGCCTCAAGCTTGGTCACAAAGCAAAAGACTATAAACTGCCATATACATTAAAGAAACTCTAGACATATGATGAAACCTAAACAAATCAAACAAAACTATGAATAAAAAAGGAGTGTAGACATTATGAAGAACCCCAATAAGGTATGGAAGGAAAAGAGAAAGGGTGAGCCTGTTACCTCTATAACATAATGAATCCATCATAGTCTCAAGGGGAGCTACTCTAGGAAGAAATGCAAATATCCAACCAATGATAGATATGAAGCAACATCCCAGGGGGAGAGCAGTTCATAAATAGTCCCCACAAAAGTAGTCTAAGAAGAGATCCTTGGAATGAGAACAACTATAAGATTAGGAAGGGAAAGGAAAATTTCTCTAATAGAGAACTATAGAGGAAGAAGAATACCTGAAGCACTCAATAGCCAACATATTGAAGAAAGAAGAGAAAGCAACAAGAATCCATGGTGGTAAAGAAAACATCAGCCCAGATCATGTAAGCCAAGAAGACATCAGCACATTAAGTGATGATCACATTGTGCATCATACTTCTTGAATTAACAGTGAATCACATTCAGAAGGATGACTAAGAGAAGTGCCTATCATAATTATCTAATTACTTCATTCATTTATGAAAAGTCCCCTTGGAGGAATGCAGTTAAGTGAATGATAAATCTCTGATTGATCTGCCCATGAAGATTCCAAGTAAAGAAATTGAAGATATCTTCCCAAAGATCATTATGTTAGAACAATTGAATTGAATATAAAACAACAATGATTTTGGAGCAGTCTTAGAAAGGAAAATGCAGTGATATTCCTTTGAACAGAATGAAAAATTAAGAAAAATGGTTAATGATGCCAAGATCAAATTCAGTACATTGATGATTGTGGGTGTGAACAATGGAAAGATCAATAGTAGAAACTATGGGTTCATGTGCAAGCTAAAGTGAAATCTCTGCATAATTTTTCAAAGTAATATCAATTGGTATTTGGTACACGCAACATGCCTATCAACAAAATACCAAGTGTTATCAGTGGAGCAGCGGTATGATATAGGTCCTCAAGATCAAAGGATTATGACAAAAGTAGATCAAGGTAGTATTCCCAACTTTATCTGCATTTAGCATGAAAAGGGTCAATGAAAGGGCAACAAGATCATTATCTTGTTTACTCTTGAAGTAGTATATTGAGCATTGAAGCAATATCTTTTCCTATATATAGTTGCATGCCTTATTGAAGTTAGTACATATATATCTTCAAGGCCTCTCTCTCTTGAGATCATTCATAACACCGTGTGAAGTCTGTTTGCTGAGTTTTAAATTAAACAACTTGAAGATGTTTTGCTAAAGATCATCATGATAGAACAGTTAAAGTATCGAAAGTATGAAGGATTAGTTGTGTCAATTGAAGTTCAAAATTCTGTTATTGATTCATCAAAAGCATACTTCAACATAAAGGATTTGCTGGTAATTCACCTTTAAAGAAAGATTGATCATTGACATACACACCTCCTTATGTCATAAAGGAAATTGCATGGTTGATAAGTAAGACTGACCAATACATTGAATGTATCTAGCCTCAAGGGTTTGTTTTGAAAGTACATTGTACAAGCAGTAAAGTCATTTGATCTCTTAGATCAAATTCTGGTTGATTCATTGATCACATCAGTAAAAAGGACCTTTCAGTTATTGAGTGTAATATCCTTATCAGCGGTCTAGCACATATCACCAACAACAGGCAGTACAGGTGAACCACAACTGTAAAATATATATTGGCATCATCACAATTGAACAGATGTTGTACTCCAGATGAGCACTGTAGAAGAATACATATTCAATCTACAATATTCCTCAACAGATATGGATTTATGATGAAGATAATACTAGAGACTGAAGTATATTTGAAGCATTCTCAGTATTTTAGTTTTGATCCAATGATGCATCTCTGATTAGATAAGGCTAGTACAATGTGTTCTATGAAGTGTCATTATCTTCACTTTCAACGTTATACAAGTGAAAGGAGTCTGTGCTTTGGGATTGTATCAACTTACAATGTATATTCAAGTTCAATAATCCTCAAAAGTGTTCTCTCAACAACTCTTGTACACCAGTTTGGAGCAACAAGGAACAAAGTCATAAGAAGAAGGACTAAACACATATCAGAGAGAGGAAATGAAGAGATAGAAAGCACACTAGGAAATGTGCAACCCTTTGCCATTGATGTCAAAGGGGGAGGAAAAGCAAGAAAAAGGAGAGCATTAAAGTATTGCCATCAATGCCAAAGGGGGAGACTGTTGGAAATGTTGTCATTGATGGCAAAGGAGCACAAAGGAGCAACACCTGAACCAGAAATAAGGCAAAGTAGAAGACAGGTAGCAAAGGCAGCAAAGAAGCAAAGTAGCAGAGAGGCAGTAGTAGAAGGACACAGACATGAAGCAGAGGCAGTAGTAGAAGGACCATTTGATTGGAGATCTGGAGTTTTACAGTAGTGAGGTTGAAAGGGCCATTTAAGTTGAAGGGGTTGTTTATATATCCTTGGAAAGATTGAGTAAATGTACAAACGAATTGATGGGACAGAGAGATCTAATTATATGGTTGATTATATGATGGATTGTGTGATTTGAGATGAAGATTGGAGTTTTACAGAAATGGCGCATCAAAGGATAAATTAATTGCAGAAAGGCCGGAATAAATAAGGCGGAACTCTGAATTGAAGTGCAGCATCACCATGAACAGAGAATAAGTATGTTGGAAGGTTTTAAATAGGATGTAGAATCGTGAAGAGAAGAAACAATGAAGCGAACAACCAGAACAGTCAGTGAAGTGAATCAAGAAGAATTTAAGTACAGAGGCACCGATAGGGTAAACATTGATTTAATTGAAACGGAAGTGTGAGCCATGAACATACATGTGCTTTATTGAAGCTAACCCCTAGAAGTGAATGATAGGGGGTTAAGATATTTATATGAGCAGCCGTTTGGTTTATCGGAATTAAACCACAGGGTTAAATTTGATGAAGCGGAACTATGAAGAATGTCGGAACCATGAATAGCAAAGACGGTTCTGGGAGAACAAGACCAGCCGTATCACGCATCTCCTCAAGTAGTAAGCTGTTTTCACTTTTCGAACGCGATATTTTTATTTGGAGGACACGTGTAAAAGACTGGTATTCAAAAACCACTTACATCGCGTAATTTTTGAGATTTAAACGTCGTGCATCTAATTTGCGCGATATTGTGTGATAGCCCTCGAATGTGCATCCAAAGTTTAGTTGGAGCGTGAGAGCAGGTTGTTCGTTGGATTATAAGTCAAGTTGCATAAATGATAAGTCGGTAAGTTAACATGGGACCCAATGTCCAAGGTGTGATGGATTATGTTTTAACCTAGGGTCAAAGACATTATATAATATTTCAAAACGTCGGGATGGAGAACGTGATATATATTGATATATTATGTTTACAGAAATGCCGAGATTCACTATTATATTGGACTCTAAACAAATTTTATAAAGGCAAAGATCAAAGCTTGGGTTTGGTGAATGGTGCGTTGAATATTTGAACCAAAGTTTACTTATTTAATGTTCAATATCAACCTTTGACATTCGGGGTTGTTAAGTTGCGGGCATAACATTTATATGCACTGGACATTGTTTAAACAAGGTTGAACTTGGTATGAAATAAGTGATTGAGGATTTACCTTTGGGTTAATACATGTTGTGTGGGTATGCATTAATGTATGTGAGAGTCGAAGATTTGTTATGAATTCAATAAATGATACCAATTCCATAAAGTGGGTTTTAAAATGAAATGGAAATTTTATATATGGACTGAGAGTGTTAATAATAGTGATGGAACCATGAATATAAGCGAAACCGTGAAGGTGAACAGTAAAACCGGAGGAGTAGAACCAGTGGTATTCACATTATTAAAAGGTGGTAAGTGGAATCACAAATAAAAATGCGATACACTTTGGTGATCGACACGTGGCCCAGGTGGTATTCCAAATCCACCTATTTCGCAAAACTTTTTCGTGTTAAATCGTGGCGGTAAAACTTTTGCGACCACCGTTGGATTTCGCAGGACGGGTTGAGGTGTTGCGACCACCGTTGGATCACAAGTGAAGTGCACGGACAATAAATCAGGGTTATAAAGTTGTGGGCCCGACTATGTGTTGGTGCAGGAATTAAAATATATATATATACATTGCGGTATATGTATTATGTTGATATGAGTCGAATGTACTGTGTGGCCCGAGACAGTTCTTGTTAATATATGTGGTTTGGAAATTAAATGGCAAAAGTCTAGTGAATACATGAAAGTTGAATATGATATGTGTGAATGTTTGATATGCGGGTTAATAAAGATTGTGGACCCGAATACATTCTGCTGGAGTTTGATTTCAAATCTAAGGTTTCATTATAAAGTTTGAAGGCGTCGTATATGTTAACATATGAGGAAAAGCAAGATTTTATTGTTGGTTTGTTATATGTCATATAGACCAACATAAAATATGAAGAGTTATGAAATGCATTAAATGAGGATGTGGGCCCGAATACATTGAGTTTTATTCCAAAGTTAGCAATATAAAAAAATGTATTGATTATGGTTTTAAGCAAAGGTATGATAGAAGGAAAGGCGCCGATTATAAATGTGACTCTGGATATAAAGGTTGCTTGGTGTATAAAAAGGGAAGAGCATTTACATGCGTTGTGGGTTTATTTCTATGGTTTTAGCCATAGATTCTGAAATAAGAAACTTCCACAATTAGTTGCCATTTTATGAGTTATAACCGCAGGGTGTTAAGGAAAATAAATGCTCCTGTGTATATTTGTAATATGTGGGTTCTAACCATAGTGTTAAACACAGGAATTTTACTTCCGCACATAAGGCTTATTGTAAGTTTTAAAAGCAGAGATTTTAACCTTGGATGGAAAAGCTACCGCATACATTTATTCAAATTGACAGTGTAGGGAAAATGAATGGAGAGGAATTTTTATATGCATAAGACTTTGAGATTTATTTGGGGCTAAACTGGTATAGCAGTTATATATGCAACAGATACACAATTACAATGAGCTTGGAGAATGTGGGTCTAACAGAGGTAAATATAGATTGTAGAGTGGAAGATGTGTGCAGCGAAGGGATTCAGAATTGCAGAATCAGAGTGAGAAATACATAGGATTGAAAATGTGAGTTTGTTACAATACAGCAGCAGAAAAGTCAAGCTCACAGTGAGCCAAAACTGAATGGGATGAATGGAAATTCTTATTGTAACTGAAAATGTAAATGTTTTAATTGATTTCATATTGTTTGTGATGTAAAGGCAAGTCTCCGAAGGAAAAGAAATATCCCACTGTAATGTTGAAATGTATATCTATTGTTATATGTTTTTTTTGAATAAGTTAGGAAAGAAATGAAAAGGTGGAAGTCAAAGAGTCATGGATGTTCACTTCAAATTCTATGTAGAATACAAATAGTCAAGAGGTGAACTCTATAAATGATATCTCATAGATATGCATAGAGAGGTTATAGATGGGAGAATTGAAGAAGAGAGGGTAAGAAGAAGGAGAAGATAGAGAAGCTATGAAGATCCAGAAATGATATGAGGCAGATATGAAAGCTGGAGGATAACAGTGAAGAAGGTATAGAACAGAGTTGATATCCAGGTAAATCAGCATGTGTTTTTCTTTGAAAGAATTGAGGAAGTTGTTGCTTCCATATCAATTTGTAGCTTGATAGATGACAGTTGTAGCTGACTGAGGTAGGAGCCTCCGGTAGGTTTTAGCTTGCAGAAAATAGATGGGAGTTGGTGCTTCCATATCAAGTTGTAGCTTGATAGATGTCAGTTGTAGCTGACTGGGGTAGGAGCCTCCTGTAGGTTGGAGCCTGCAGAAAATAGATGGGAGTTGGAGCTTCCTTGCAAGTTGTAGCTTGCTAAATTGAGGTTGGAGCCTCCTGTAGGTTGAAGCCTATAAAAAATCAATGGTGGGAGGGAGTTGGAGCTTGCCTTTGCATCACAACAATAATAATATGTGGTTTTCTCCCTTATGGGTTTCCACTTATATATGTTTTCTATGTGCATGATGTCTATGTGTTGAATGGTATATCTAATCTGCTTAATACTTGTTGCTCACAAATTAAGATTGCCCACATATTAATTTGATCATGAAATGAAGGTGTTAATAAAGTTTAATGAAAAGTTTTAAAAGTCCATGTATGTGTTAAACTGATTCACCCCCCGCCCCCTCTCAGTTTAACTAAGGGTTCAACATATGAATGGTTTGGAAGCTAAGATGGATGGCATGGAAGTGGGCATGGACACTAAGATGGATGGCATGGAAGCTAAGATGGGTGACATGGAAGCTAATATCGATGAAAAAATGAAAGACATCATGGAAAACATGAAGAATGATCTAAAAGTAGACATCGAACGTTTGGAAAAGTTGATACAAGAAATTTTCCCTAATGGCGAAAATATAGTAGAGGAAACTCATGATGAGAACAAAATAGATGTTAATCATGATTTCATAAACTCTGAGGTTGGATGGAAGAACCACCATATTCCAAAGATGGATATGAGGAAGTTTGATGGCAAGGATCCCGTAACATGGATACTACAGATGGAGCAATATTTTTATTTCAATAATGTGCAAAACACACAAAAGGTACACATTGCAGCTTTACATTTAAAACAAAATACATTTGTATAGTATCGATGGCTTTGCTCCCGTAAAAAAATTGTCACTTGGTTAATTTTTACAGAGGAAATGATAGCACATTATGAGGATACAAAGAGCAACACCTTCTTTAGCTAATTGATAAATCTCAAACAAAAGGGTTTAGTGGCAGAGCACATTGAGGACTTCCAAAAATTGAATATAAGGGTAAATTAAATTCCAGAGGAACACAATATTGATGTCTTCATAGGGACTTTAAAGGATAACATCCAACATGAATTTCGTGTTTGGGAACCAGATTCATTAGAGAAGGCATTCAAGTTGGAAAGAAAAATTGAATGTAAAATTATGGCGACAAGGAAGCCTACCACTCACATCTATAAAGATGGAAGTGTTTCTACTCCTAGACCTCCACAACCTATAAGGTTGACACCACAGAAATTGGAAGAAAAAAGAGAAAAAGGGCTTTGCTACACTTGTGATAGCAAATACACTAAAGGTCATAAGTGTGTTGAGAAGAAATTATTTTACATAGATTGTGAAGAGGAGGAAGAAAATGAACAAGAAACTTCAAAAGAAGAGGCTATACACCAGGAAGCAACCCTAGAAGAAGAAGAAATGAGTCCGACCATATCATGAAATGAATTGGTAGGAATTGCCACTCCTCAAACTATGAAGATAGAAGGATATATCAAGAAGAAAAAGGTAATAATGTTGATTGATTCGAGTAGTACCCATAATTTTATTCATTGTAAGGTAGCTAAGGAATTGAATTGTTTCCTATACCTAGCACCAGAATGTCAAGTGTGGCTGGGTCGGAGGGACTATAAATTGCTCTGGAAAATGCCATAATATCCAGCTAACCATGGGGGACTATGTATTGAATAATCCAATGATTTCCATTCCAATGGGAGGTGCTGATGCTGTACTAGGAGTACAATGGTTACAATATTTGGGGATGATCGCTTTTGATTTTCAAGAACTTTTCTTGAAATTAGTTTGGGAAGGAAATGAAATCGAATTACGGGGTATGGCAGGGAAGCTAGGAACGATAATAAGCTCTAATGTCATGACAAAGCTTCTGAAGAAAGAACAACGAGGCGTAATTTCACAATTATGCTCACTAGAAGTTCCAACATCAAAATCATCTATTTCTCCAGATCTCCAAAGAGTCTTCCAGTGTGTTTGATACTCCCAAAGGACTCCCACCTATTCGTGATCATGATCATGCTATTCATTTGATTCCAGGAAGTGTTCCTCCAAACATCCGGCCTTACAGATATCATTATGTCCAAAAGTGTGAAATTGAACATATGATTACGGAAATATTAGAGGCTGGTATAATTCAACCTAGACAAAGTTCTTTCTCCGCTCTAGTAGTATTAGTGCACAAGAAGGATAGATCATGGCGCATGTGTCCAAATTATAGGGAGCTTAATAAGATCACTATTAAAGATAAATTTCCCATTCCCGTGATTGATGAATTATTAGATGAATTACATAGAGCAATTTATTTTACCAAGTTGGATTTTCGTTCAGGATATCATCAAATTAGAATGAAGATTGAAGATATTCAAAAAACATCATTTCGAACTCATGAGGGTCATTATGAATTTTTGGTCATGCCTTTGGCCTTACCAATGGACTTTCTACATTTTAAGGGTTGATGAATTCCATTTTCAAACCCTTCCTTAGAAAATTTGTGCTAGTATTTTTTGATGATATACTAATCTACAATAGGTCTTGGAAGGATCATGTTCAACATGTTGACAGGGTGCTCAACTATTGGAGGAAAAACAATTATATGCAAAAAAATACAAATGTTTCTTTGGAGTAAAAGAGGTGGAATATCTCGGTCATATTGTATCTCATGAGGGTGTTAAGGTAGACCCTAACAAAATTAAAGCCATTAAGGAATGGAGAGTCCCCACAACCATAAAGCAGTTGCGAGGATTTCTCGGGTTAGAAGGGTATTATCGCAAGTTTGTTAAGAATTATGGGAGAATAGCAGCACCTCTAACAACATTATTGAAGAAAGATGCTTTTTCATGGACTCCTGAAGCAACTAAGGCGTTTGAACATCTTAAAGAGGCAATGTGCCTAGCACTGGTCTTAGCTACGCCAGACTTCACAAAAACCTTTATTCTGGAATGTGATGCCTCGTGAAATGGAATTGGTGTTGCTTTAATGCAGGAAGGAAGACCCATTGCTTTTGAAAGTCGTCCAATCAAAGGAAAGTATTTACAAAAACCTATTTGTGAGAAGGAAATGTTAGCAATATTGCATGCACTAAAGAAATGGAGAACTTACCTAATGGGAAGACACTTCAAGGTAAAAATTGACCATGATAGTCTTAAAAAATTTTTGGAACAAAGATTATCAAAATGGGTCACAAAGATGTTGGGTTATGACTTTGAAATCATCTACAAAAAAAGGGAAGCTAAATGTTGTTGCAGATGCGCTCTCAAGAAAGGATGAAGAGGTGGAAGCATTGCTTTGTGCCATTTTCATTATCCAACCAGATTGGATAACCGAAGCAAGGGATGAATGGAAGAAGGATGAAGAAGTTTGGACACTCATTCAAAAATTGTAGCAAGATCCTAGTACATCTGATACATTTAGTTGTAAAGATGATTCCTTATGGTAAAAATATCGCTTATATATTTGCAATAATTCCCAACTAAAAAAAAATATTCTTTTGGAATCGCACACTTCTCCTTTAGGAGGACACTTGGGATTTTTAAAAATTTACCACAGGGTGAAGAAAGAATTTTTTTGGGATGGCCTTAAATCTGATATTTAAAAGTTTGTGGCGGAATGTTTGGTTTTCCAGCAAAATAAAGTTGAGACAATTAAGACCCCGGGTATTCTACAACCTTTATCCATTCCAAGTCAATGTTGGGAGGAGATTTCAATGGATTTTATCACAGGTTTACCTAAGTCCAAAGGAAAGAGTGTCATCATGGTGGTAGTGGATAGACTTACCAAGTATGCACACTTTTGTGCATTATCTCATCCATTTAAAGCAAGTACAGTTGCTACTACATTTATGGAAAAAATTCAAAAGCTACATGGAAACCCGAAGATTATTGTAAGTGATAGAGATCCCATTTTTACATGAAATTTTTGGATAGAATTATTTTCTTGTTTGGTTTCTCAACTAGCTCATAGCTCATCTCATCATCCTCAATCTGATGGTCAAACAGAGATAGTGAATAAATGTTTGGAAGAATATCTTCATTGTTTTGTATTTGATAAGCAATCAAAATGTGTCAAGTGGTTACCTCTCGCTGAATGGTGGTATAACACTTCCTTCCATACTGCAGCAAAAATGACCCCATTTATGCACTTTATGGATATCATCCACTGTCCATCACATCTTATTTAAGGGAAAAATCTAGGGTTCAAGCAGTGGAGGATCACATCGAGAATCAACAAGAAGTTCTCCAACTCTTAAAGGATAATTTAAATTTGGCACAAAATCAAATGAAACAACAGGTAGATCAACATCGCAGTGAGAGAAGTTTTGATGTGGGATACTGGGTATTTTTATGTCTACAACCATACAATCAAATGTCCCTCAAGAAAGCTAAGAAGGATAATAAATTATTGCCAAAGTACTATGGTCCTTACAAGGTGTTGCAAAAGATTGGTACCATGGCATACAAATTGGAGCTTCCTACTTCTTCCCGAGTGCATCCAGTTTTCCATGTTTCATGCTTAAAAAAGGTTTTAGGGTACAAAATTATAGTTCAAACAATATTGCCAAAATTTGATGAGGAAGGAAAAACCATATTAGAACTTGAAGCAGTCAGGGAAACAAGAACTCGACAGCTACGAAATCGATCAATTTCAGAGTATCTCATCAAATGGAAGAACTTACCCACTGAAGATTCTACATGGGAGGATGAGAGTTTTATACAAAAGCATGCAGAGCTACTCAAGCATTGAGGACAACACTTTTTTGAATGGGAGGAGCATGTTAGGTCCTTATATTACTAGTATAGTTCCTTATTGTTGTTAGTTTAACCCCCTTATTGTTATTGTGTAACCCCCTTAATTTTATTATTGTGCCCTTACATTATTATTGTTAGGCCGGCTAGGATTACATTGTGGTCCCATGGACTCCTATTTATAGAGAGGATGTTTTTTCATTTGTATCATCCCAGAATTTTTCATTCATGTAATGTATTGGAGGTTGCCCCCTCGAAGTGGCTTATTTCTAAGGCATTGATATCTCTTTTCTTCTACTTTTGGAGCTGGTTTCATAACAAGTTGCCTATGTGAAGGTGCACAGGTAATATCGTAAGACATGCATGGTATATTATGTTATGATTCAGCTACAACATTGGATGGCTAGGTAAGCCCTACGGTATATTGAGAATGTTTATTTATCAGATGGATTATGCATCCATATGAATGATTGGGATTTATTTTTCTATGATGAAATGGTGCACATTGTATTGAATGATTTGATCATGATGATCTGCTTGATTCTGCAAGAATACTTGATGTGATTGTTGATCTTGGGTATAGTGGCATAACTTGATGTGTGGCTAACATCTATTGTTTTGAGATCCTGATTCTTATTCTAATGGACGATACTCTTGACCCTTGATATGCATAATATTTATTGGATCTCTTATAGAAGGTTCACTCATTTATATGACATTTATAATGTGTGTGATAAGCATGATGAAATCTCATAGAAAAAAAAAGTGATTGTATCGTGTTGGTTTATCGATTAACCTAACTTGATCCTATTGATTATGATATGCATGGTATTGGAAACCGTGATGATAAAGGAATATTTATGAGATTTATATTGCAAATATTTGACTATCTGGGGTTATAGGACACGACGAAAATATATGCTCTAACTTGATGTACTATTTTTGGGATCATAAGGTTTTGTTGTCACATCAGCCTGTCAAACTAAACTTTCAATTCCAACCCTTGATAAAAGATTGATGACATGATATTGATGATCATGATAGATATGTGTTTATGATCTAATAGATATAATGTTGCATTATCCCTGTAAATAAATGTTAATGACATGAGTGAAGTGGATAATTCTCATTCAAAGGGAGCACCTCTCTCCTAAAAGATTATTTTTCATGTTTCTAGTATATGTTTCATTAAAATATGATTTAAGTATTTGACATTGTTGATCTATAATAGATGTCTAAGCCTCATTTACGCAAAGGAAGGCTCATAGATGTGACTATGCCTGAGATACACAAAATTGAAGTTATGTACAATTAATTTTGTCTTTACTCTGAATCCATGGATATTTGATTTGTCTTGTCGTTGTGAACTAATTTATGGAATTGTTGGAATTGAGCATGAAATCAGATGGTCACTTGGAAGATGTCAGTTTTGCAGATGTACTGTAGATGCCAGCAAGATCTGTCAACTGGGAAAGTTTGTATGTTTGAACCGAACTTGTGTGTGTAGGTGACCGAGATATTCATATTGATATGTCATGGTGTTTGAGAATTGTGCATTATGTTTAGGCTGATTGATATTGATAAAATGTGTTTGGTACTTTTGACATGATGCTTAATGATTTAGACATGTCTAGATTTATAGATATTACCATGATTACACATTTGGATTTGAAATGATTTGATTTGGTGATGGTTTATTTTCCCAGATGACTATGTTATGTGGGCATAGTGACCTTTACTATCATATGTGAGCATAAAAATGTATGGTTCTATATTGGCCTCCTTGTTCCTAGCACAATGGTTGTTGTGACTTAGTATGAACATGCATGACTTAACCTTGATGTATATGCACTTGCATCTAATGAAGAAAATGGCCTATAACGACATGATGAAATGAAAAACTTGAGAAATTTACATGAAATGAAGTCAAGACTTGATATGTGCGCTACCCGTCTCTGGTTGAAAGAATTGATACTATGAAATCAATTTATTTGATAATAGTTTTCACTGACTTCTAATGAGATGATTTTGTTGACACAACATTGATTTGAGTAAGGCTAGATATGTTGGCATGATAAGGCCTTAGGCTCATAGAGAGTGTTGCGTGATGCAAACTCCTTGATTCATATTGTTTATATGTGATTGTTATGTGGTGAAGTCGGGATAATGAGTTCCAAGGTATGACCTTGATTTTTTATTATGGCTTTGACTATACATACTGATAGTCTATCCTTGACAGGTGATGAGCCTCTGAAAATATAAGTAAGAGGGATATGAATTTTGAATATCATAATGATGTATCATGGCATGATGAATTGATTTCTGGAATTTTAGAAATAAATTCCATATAGCAAGACCGTTGAAATGTATTTGTGTAATGCAAATCCTTGGATGCTGTGATTTAAAGTTAAAACGTTGATTGAACATGATGTGTCATCTGTTAGTAGGTTGAAGAATTGATGTTCTCTTTTGAACATTCATCCATATATGATGTGTGTAGAACATGATTGAATTCATGATTGACTTGATTCACTCAGAATTTCCATCAAACATCTTTTATTTGTTCTACTATTAAAGGTTGAGATATTTCTCCCATGATATGTAGTTGCATGAATGAACTAATGATGTTTGGAATTAGTATTGATGAGCACATTGGGATGTTGCCTTAGTATGATATTTTCCATGATATCATGGACGAGAGGTCCATACCACGACCGAGGTTGGGTACAATGCTGCTAGAAATCCTAGTTGTGAGGCATGATGTAGAAGCTCCTTAGAGAGCTAATGGAGCATGATATGGATAAGACATGGATACACGATGATGACAAAGAATCCCAAATACGTATAGTTGGGACTTTGATATCTCCATTTGAGATAGTGTAGTGGTTCGAGATGAATTGAGGCTTGTGATTGACACCTCCCTGAGAAGGAGGATGATTATAGTATCCATGTGACCTTCGTGAGAAGGAGGATGATTATGGTATCTTGTTTTTATCGGTATCTCATTGGGATTTACATGATTATGTATGTTATAACATCATTAGCGGAATTTTGAGGTCTAAACTGGGCCTCCTAAGGAAATTATAAAATAATAGTGGAAATTATAAAATAAGATTTGATGACATCATCAAATTTTAGAGGGAAAAAAGAAAAAACTATTTTTTCAATTCGTATTTTCAACTTATCTCCCAGATTTTTTACTCAAATTTCGAGTGGGAGTACTTGTTGGATGAAAAATTTAATTCCTCATCCAAGGAGTACCCATGTTGCATACTTTCGATGGGCCTTACTACACGAAAAATGAGAAATACATGAAAAAATGTGATTGTAATCACATTTTTTCATGTATTTCTCATTTTTCGCATAGGAAGGCCCATCGAAAGTATGCAACATGGGTAATCCTTGGATGAGGAATTAAATTTTGAATCCAACGAGTACTATCACTCGAAATTTGAGTAAAAAAATTGGGAGATAAGTTTAAAATACGAGTTGAAAAAGTAGTTTTATTATTTTATTATTTTTTAATATTTTTACCCTTTTACTTAAAAAATAATGAATCATCCCCCATGGTTGACATCATCATGTTGAATCCTATTGGTTCTTATAAAGTCTATTTTTGTTGTACATTTTTCTTAGGAGGGCCATTTTAGACCTCAAAATTCCCCTAATGAACACTTGATTTGATGTTTTGTAGGTACAAGAATCAACAGATACCAAATGAGAGCAACACTGATCGAGGACATTGAGCTAGCTCTTCCTCCTTGTCTGAGATCCTAAGGTGTGGAATTGAGATTAAGGGCTCTTGGGGTTGAAGGAACTCTAGAAAATAGGGTCGTAAAATTTTCTCCCCTATTTGTCACCAATGGGATGTATGCAATCCTTATCCATTTTGATAAGTCGAGTATCTCCTCCACCTTTGGTCTTTGTAGAGTATACCCCAGTTGGTATCATAGGCACAAGAAGGGCTTGTCGAAAATAACACTCCATTTTGTAAACGATTGAGAAGGCTTAGAGGCATGCGATCCTTACCTCTTGGTAAGTTGGGTATCTCGTCCAAGAAAGATTATTATGTAGGTGTTCTACCACATGACTATTTAGCGTCATCAATGGGAAGATTAGTAGACAATAAGATGGGTTGAGAATCATTTCCCCAATGTGAAATAAACCTATGTGATTTTGAGTTGAGAGTGAGCTCCCTGATGTGACACTAGGGTTGATATGTGCTCCCTGATGCAGTTACAGGTTGAGATGTATTCCCTGTTGATATGCTTTATAATGATGATATTTGGGTAGCAACCCAATGGCAAAGATTCCAAAATGACAGCCTGATGAAGGAAGGGTGGTAACCCAAGCTCCCCTCCAGTAACAAATTATTCTTCTAGATCCGATAATATTCAGCATACAAGCAAGAACAATAAAGAGACAAGTAGACATAACCATGAAGAGTACATTAGTGATTTGTAATGAGAAAGATTCACAAAATGATAACTACATGACATAGATGTTCAATGAAGACATGTGATGATGCATGAATATCAAAATGGAATATTGATGGATGAACATATATCAGCAGAATGAGTTGAGTCGTGATGAAACCATGATGCGGAGAACTACAAGCAAAGATTTCAAAGTGGAATTCTTCATAGTATAGAGGAAGCGTTAACTTTTTCACCTAGGGTCAAATTCCACTATGGTCATCTCACATGATTAAGATAATAATTTAATTAGATTCCTCTTTTTGAGAGGATCAAAATCGACTTATATATCGCCCCAATCGATTAATCAAAAGTTAAGTTATGAATTAGTTTATTATTTTATGGGTCAGCCTAACTACATATTGATCCAGTGAAAGCCCCAACTGGTCACTCACAAAGTTATAAATAGAAGCAACCTCAAGCTCATTTGCACATATTCACTCATGATATCCCCTCCACGTTATTTTCATTTTTGGGCATATTTTTTGTTTCTCGCTCGCACAGGTACATAGGTAGGAGCTTGTGAAAAAGTTTGGGATCACAAAAGTGATCACACATCAAATATGGGTGATTTGGAGCAAATCTGCAAGAAGGAAAGGCTAAGGTAGTGGCCTAGGTCAACAAAGTCATAGGCTGGGTGTGTTGTGCCCATGACCAAGGACTTGAGAATCGATGTCTAAGCTTGTCGAGGGAGTGGCCTAGTCATAAAGGTCAGATTGGGCTGATCTGAAGCAGAACCATAGGCACAAAGTGTTGTGGTAATGGCTCAGAGCCCCGAAGACATAGGTTGATCATGTTAAGGCCATGGCTCAGAGAATTACTAGGTAGATCGAATTTGGTTTACCTTTAGTTGATTGCAGAATGGTTCTAAACATCATTTGTTCAGTTAAAGTTGCGTGAGAGCAATCATTGACAGTCTTTTGGATTCAGATCTAGGACTTCAGAGTTGATATCACTTAGTGATATTTCATATCCATGTTTTGGTATTATAGATCTGTTGATATATAGGTCAGATCCATTTTTTTCCATCGTAGATGTATCTTTAGTCCTCATTCAATATCAGTTGTGTTAATTATTTTTCTACAACTAGGGTCAATTAATTTCAGTTTTCAGATTCAGTCTCCTTCATGTAGAAGTATGGGTATGGTTTTACTACGTGTATGCTATTCATTTTTCTGCATTGTAAATATATGTACCTATGGATCGTTGTACTCTTTTTTCTGAATCATTTGATGATGATATAATAAGAATAATTTCCAATGGTTTCCCCGTAGTGGGTTTTTTCTTGGTCTCAGACCAATCCTGGTGTCTCTATGTGTTCATGCTTATCTTCTTTTGATCTTTTATTTTCCGCTGTTTAGATGATGATGTTGATGATGGTATTGTTATTTTTGCATAGTTTCATATTCTGATGGTTAATAATACATATTTCTAAAAAGGTAGAAATATTTGGGTGAATGTAACATGTTAAAGATGAAATGTAACTATCAAAATAAAGAATAACGCTTCTTTATGAAAAATAACATGTAGAAGAGGAGGTTTTATAAGAAATAATGGAAAAACCAATGATAAACTCATAACATTATCCACATAAGAAATTTTTTTTGTGCAACAACAGAAATTTAGGTTTCCAGTTTTCCTTTCGGGTGTCCAAATATCATAATCAGAATAGGTTATTCAACAATGTGTAAACCCTAGATGTAGAGTAAATATTGAGAAAATGGTAATCCCACTTTCTCATTTCCAAGAAAATGTAGAAATATTCATTCATCATTTATTTCTATTTTTTAGAAGGATAATATTTCCCTTAGTCCACCCAAAAAGAAAATGAAGTTGTTTTAAGAGATGGCTATCCAAAACAAACACTTGAACAAAAATATTTTTATGATGAACTATTTTAACAAACTATTGTCTAATTGTTATAGATAGTCCCCTCTAAGATGCATGAAGGAAACTTCCAATTTCATTTGGAAATTGCAAATTAAGCCTCATAAATGAGAGGCATGAAAGTGCAACTTTGATAGAATTGGATGACAAAACAAATCCACAAATGTTGCAACTTTGCTAGAATTGGATGAAAAAAGGAATCCACAAATGTTATATTCCCTCGTTCAATGTCAAATATAGGTTTCATTTTTTCATTTATCATTTATCATTATTCTTTTTTATTTTAAAACTTCCCGCCAATATAGGGAGAGATGTAAAAATATTTTGCAATATCAGGGTAAGAGGAAAATCAATTCATGTGACGATATTTGTGCAGATGTTTTGTGGTTATTAGTATGTGGGGTTTCCTCACATGAAATGGCCATTATGTAATACTTCATTGTTGTACCAAGTAATAGTTTTTACATTTCATGACATGCAAATTGACATGATATTTGCATGTTAATGAGGATTTTGTTGTGGCACCTACAACCACCTTGCAAAATTTTTCCATTGCGTAGATTTTGGAGCCAAACCTTCTGTTCACGGGAGATTACCTTACACTGTTATCAGATACTCATGTTTGACTGATGTTTATCTATTATGTATTCTTGTGTTCACTTGTTCTTCACTTAGAAAATATTTTCTAAGTCACAAGCTAACCTCCTTTCCAAGCCTTCTACAGTAGTTCTAGGCTTTCCTACAGAAATTACACAATTCTTGATGCCAAAATTATCCTTCATGTTCAGAATTGTGAAGTCATAACTAAAAACCATCCTTGAGCTCAAAAAATATGCAGTCATGACAAGCAGCCCAACACTGAGCCGAGAAATTGTGCAATCCCTCACTGAGATCAGAAACTACGCAGTGCACTGAGCTAGAGAGCTGTTGGTTCCCTGGAACTGCGCAATCCTTCCCGTGATGTGCATAGAAAGGCTTCCTGGAAAAGGTAGAAAATCATACCTAGAATCTAGGGATATTTTTTTAGCAACCTGAAGGAAACACACTTGCTATTTTTGGAAACTCTCGCCATTATTCACTTTTCCATTTAATTGTGGCATGCGCGTCATAAACCCTAATTTCTCAAATCTATTTAATCGAAGCTCCTATATCTCATTATCAAAATTGATCTTGGAGCTCCAGCATTTCCAAGGAGATAAATAAGCCTTCATTAGCATTTTTGTCACTTTTTCAGGTGAGTTTTGCATTTATCACTTTTGGTCACTTTTTGTGTCGCTTTTATCCGTTTTGCTTACATGAGTGCTATTTTTATTTTTTATTTGCATGCATGCTGGTGTTTTAAATTTATCTAGCATGTAGAAGTGTTGTTTTAAGTTTTTTATTTCCTTTCACAAGTGTCGCATCGATTTCTTCATTATTCAATGATTGTCACTGAGGCGACGATTGTCCTCACCAATCTCGTTCACTTCATGTTTGCTCAGTTTCCGCACTCAATTTGTTTTGTTTCAATCACACTTAGTCATATTTTCACTCAAGCCTTCAATTTCTCTCAAATATTCTCATTTTTCACACTTCCCTTGGGCAGATCTATCTTTCCATTAACCAGAATTCACTTTTCCCAAGTGGGCATTACACAATCTAGACCCCCAAGCTCAGACCTTGGCCTCTGCAATTGCAAAATGCACAGTACAAGATGGCCTCTCTACGCACCGTGCAGTCACAGGCCTCATCTTGCACCCTTGTCCACTGAGACTGCATAATGCATAATCTCTCTTGACTCACTTCTTAAGTTGAATTGCACATTGCGTAGTTCCAGTCCTCAAGCTTCACCACTGGCTACTAGGATTTCCGAGTACATAGTTCCTATAACTAGTTATACCATCTTCCCATCAATAATTGTGAAATCCTTCTAGTCAATTTCCTGGTGTGCTGCATGAACATGTATTGAAAGTAGTTTTTCTTTTAACTAATACTTTATTTCCATGAGTTTCTTTTCTATCCCATAGGTGTAGCAGTTGTTGAGCATCCCTCTAGCAATCACAATTACAATGCCACCCAAGAGATATGCCTTAAAGGAAACCATTGAAAGCAACACTGGCGAAGCATTTGATAAAGTTTTAGTTAACTTTCTAGTTTATGTGGACACTCATTTGTTTGTAGAGAAAGGATAAAAAATGACATGGAATATAATCAAAGATGAATTCACACATGACTTTCAAGCAGATTTAGAGGACCATCAAGTGTATCTCAGCATCAGGAAGTCAGGGCTTTACAAGGTTGCATGCAGGCATCCAACATTCCCATGTGTGGATGTGATCAACTGGGTTGTCTCATACATAGATGAGAAAATTATAACATTGAGGAACATGAACGAGCATAAGCTTGCTACATTCCTGGAAACATATTTTCAGCACATGTATCATCTCTCTCATCTAGTAAAGGTCATGTAATAACTATTTTATGACATCCATAGCTACTTGAACACAATAGATATCATCAAGAGTTGGGTTAAGGATCTAACGAAGTTTAGACAGACACCCGTCCACACAAGACAAAGGAACTTAGGAAATCCTATCATTGTTTGGTCATACTAGCTTGCAGAATATATGGCCAGCCAAACATATAAACCTTTCCTCAGGGTTGGGCCATCTTATTGAACTGGGTGGTGAACAACGGGAAGTCATTCAACTGTTCAGACTTATTGGCTCATCAATTGAGATTCCATGTGACATAAGCCCATAATCCACCAAATGGAAAGAACGCATGCTTCTACATGTATGCATACTTACTGGATGAAAATTGTGCACAAAATCAATCTTGTGGCATGAATTGGACATGGAAATCAAGAGAAATTTCTACAACTATCTATTGCAAGCTACTCTCGAATTGCATACATCACAGAGTCATGGAGAAACTTACTGATCATTTTGTCATAATGCTTTACAGGCTCATATTTCAGGAGGAGCCACCTTTGCATGTAACGAGCAATTATGGACGTAATATCGGAGCTTGCAAATCAGTTCACCTTACTGGATGGTACATTGATCAAAGTCTTCGATGGACAGAAGTTGCCTCATATTTTGTAGTGAATTCAGGTGAGAATAAAGGTGCATTTGTCCCAGTCACAGAGGCAGCTAATATATTCCATCGATAAACTGGTCATGCAAGAGATATCTTATCACATCTCCAAAGGGTTATCAACATCACTGCACAGGACAAAGAAGGCACCATGGTTGACTCTTCCTTTGCAAGTTGTATTATACAAGATTAAGAATGTCAAGATCACATATGCCGAAGCAAAAGTCATATCCAAATTTGAGTTTGACACAAAGAAGAGCAGAGAAAGAGAGAGAAGCAATTCTTAGAAGAAGTTGTGCAATGAGCGCAACAAGTAGAACAAGAGTTGGAGAAAGAGCAGGAGATTAGAAGAAAATAACAAGAGGAGAGACATAGACAAGAAGAAGAAAGAAGGCAAGGTTCCATAGAAAAAGAGATGGCACCTATTAGGTTGAAGAGTCATTACATGATCAACCAATAATAGAAAGAGTGAGTGAACATATGTAGGAATGAGAGTTTTTTCGGGAGCTTGAAATATTGATCGATGTCACAAACTCACCTCAAGACACATTGCACCTCAGGACACCATTCATACTCCACCACCTTCAGCCGCTCATGCATCATATTTACATTATGCGGGGTCACACACTTGCTTTAACAAAAGACACCATGCACAACTCTATGCATTTTGGAATCCAAGGCATATAATTAAACATCCCCCTTTTTGGACTCCTACTCCAAACGATGTGACACATAGTTGGGACTTCATATCAGGGAGATCCCCTAAATATTGGCAGGTCCAACACCGTCAACAAATTATTTTTAGCCTTTCTTGATATATGATTGGTCTTAGAAATTTTTAAATTTGTGGTATATATTAATTGAGTCTACTATTTAATCTATATATGAAATATGATTTAAAAACATAATGAAATTTACCAAATCTCAATTTATGAGGCATAACTGATGTTATATTTCTCATCATGTTGGGTGAGTTCATTTTTCTTTCTTTCATATACCCATATAATTGTTGAAACCTAAGTATTATAGAGGTGAATAGTGTTGGTTGGTAGTTCATATTTATTATGTGTCATTGAGTCTTGTGCTTGGTAACTTATGTCCACCATCATATATTAAAAATTGTATGTGTGATGTTTGATCCCATTTTATCATATTTTAATAGGAAGGTAAAGGTCGAACAAGGTTTATGGTATGTGCATATCTTATATACACTCGTACCCTGGTTGAGGAATAATTATAGTTGTATGCAAATAAATATGAAATAAATGTCATTGAAGGGTTATACACCATGTCTTAGAGGATCATGACAAAATTTACATTATCAACTTTTATGACTTAAACTGTTGGGTGCAACCCAACTTGGCTTAGGTTTTGATGAAGACTCTGCATTTTGCGGAGCGGAGAATGAAGTAAATATACTGCGTGGTGTTAAAGGGACTTTGGTGTGGGTCGAAGACCCTTCTTGTTTTAAAGCACATTATTTTGTAATGGGTATTGAGACATATTTGCTTGTTTTGAGGAGTCCATGGTATTTAGACCATGGTATTGTACTGATGTAGCCCTATGATGTAATAGTATAAATAGGGTGAAATAATAAGAAGAGAGATATCCTATCTTGATATTTGGATATAGATTTTGTTATGGTTGTATCATTTTGGTCTGTAGTTTGGGGCGAAAAATAGGCTCTGCAACTGAGTGCACAGAGGTCCGAGTCTGTAGCTTAGTGCACAAATAACCTGCATCTTAGTGTACAGGCCAAAAAATATTTTTTGTATGAAGAAACATTGTTATAAGCAATGGTTCTTGTGGACGTAGTCATACATTGGGATGAACCATGGTAATTTTTGTGTTTTTATGTTTCGATATGTTTACTTTATTATTATTAGTTGTTAATTAGTAGTTGTTTCATTAAATTATCTTTGACACAGTAATGGTTTATGATTTTTCATGACATGGTTGAATTGATGGTTCATGGACTTATAAGGCATGTTAATTGACTAATCTAAATGCATAAAAGTAGTTTATGAATGATAACATATGAAATCATAATGATATCACATCCCCACATCCCTTAATATTGTAGAAACATAGTTCTACATCCTCCCATAGTCACTTCCGGTGAGACTGCGATCTACTTGTATATCATTGCTGAAAGTGCTAGTGATTGAGGGTTTTGTTGGTGCATAATATAGTTTTAACCTGGGTCAACCCAAATCAAGCTAGCAAATGGTTTTGTTTCTGGAACCGAGATATGTTTGAGGGATATGTGGATGTGGCACCCATAGAAGAAAGGGATTCAAGACTGGATAGTCCTGAAAGAGCGAAAATTTGTAGATAAAGAAAATAGAAACCCTCATTTGACGTTTGAAGCTTGGTTAAAAAAGTATATTTTCACAAAGTAGTACAAAAATTGCTTCGGTTCCTTTCCTATTGAGATGGACAACTGGATAAATTTTTTTACTAAAATAAAGGATTGTTTTAAGAACAACAAACCTACAACGTGGAATCCTAAATTAATACAACAACTCAAGATCACTGACAACAAGATTTTTAGGGTTTTAGATTTCTAGATTGATAGTATCTAGGGAGCATTCATTACCGAGTTTGCAATAGACTCATTTGTGTCCTACAATTAAGAAGAACAAATATTATTCAAAGGACCACGAGGTAAGTATCTTAAATCTTTGAAACTTTCGATTAAGATGCTTCTGTGTGAAAAGAGAATTTTACGGATGTAATCATATTACTAGCTTACTTATGTTTGGAGGAAGAAAAAGTAAGTTTGAGTCAGAGACTAGTGCAATGAAAAGTGGAAAGAGATATATAGTAGATATTGGAAAGAGATATCATGGAAAAGACCCGAAGACCTTTGTATAAAATTATTAGTCCTCTTTTGAATGAATCTGAAAGTGAAAGAGAAGATAACCCCTAGGTAACTTCGCAGTATCCCCCCTTCAAGCTTGAGAGTTTGGAAAATTCAGAATCTAGTAATAGTCAGAGTGTTGGTGGTTTCCCTGCTCCCCATACCCCTCATACCCCACATCCCCCCCCCCCCAAGAAGAGGTATGATTGATGATATTAAGCTACCTATTTTCAGAGGAAATGGATTGAAGGATGGGCAAAAAAGTAGGTCAATGATGAAAATATAAAGAAGGCATAACTCGTTACGACACTGCGCAATAGAGCATTGACATGCTATATGAAGTATTAAACTAATCAGAATAGAACGTTTGCAAACATTTAAAAAAAAATTGGCCAGAGAGTTTAGAAATCTAAAGTCTCAGTTGCAGTCCATCACCGATCTGAAAGAAATCAAACAGAAGCCTATTGAGTCTTTTTGGGGGTAGAAAAAATATTTAAGCTTCTATTGGATTATGGAGCTTTGACATAGCTCCTCAAAAACATCAATAATGGTCTATAACTGCACTGCTACCACATATCAGATTACTACTAATGCAATAGAAGATAAGAATCCAAGACCAAGCTCTAGAGACTGCGATGAAGTTGGAAGCTTCGCCTATAGGAGATACTAATGCATGTATGAAGTAGATTGAGAACCAGTTGGTGAACCTGACCATACAGATACAAGACATCAAGAAAGGTACAAAATTTAGAGAAGAAGTATGGTGTACAAAGTGCGTATCAGAGGGACATTCTAAAGAGTAGTGTCCTGTCTTTTAGGATAACATGGCTAGTGGGGCACCAAATACCTTGAACAAAGGTTCCATCCTTTGGTGCGAAATATGCAAGAACAGAGGCCAACATCACTCGGAATATTACCCATTGTAGAAATATGTACAAACTCCAAATAATCTATTTTTTAATTTCAGTAAATCAGTAGGACATTATGATAATAACTGTTGAAGTTATGATCTAATGATGGATCACAATACTGATGCTTATAGAATGCAAGAAAAAGAGCATGGACATGAGGAAAATGGTCAGTGCGATGGTCGAGGAGGTTACCAAGGAAGAGGCCAAGGAGGTGGAGCTGGTCAAGGACGTGGATAGATCATTTGCTATAATTGCGGTCAAAGAGGTCATTTTGCAAGAAATTGTCAGAACCCCACTACAACATGTAAGTACTATAAATATTTTGACCATGTGATTGATGAATGTCCTTTACTTATGGCGAAGATGCAATAAAAGAGGAATCAACAGCTAACAGAGAAATTTAAAATGATGACTGCTGAAAGGATGACTGATGAACCTTAGATTAGTATTTTTATTAGAGTAGAGCTGTGACTGGTAGGGATAAGATGAATGAAAGGAAGGAATTTGTAAATATAGGTGCATGGGTTAGAAAGATTGCAGAGAAAGTTCCTATTTTTGATATTCAGAAAGAAAAAGGATTATTTATGGAAGCAAAGAAAAGTTTTATGCATGTTGTAGCTTCGACCTCTAATGCACAGCTAAATCCTGATAAAATAAGTAATTGCGATGTATCATCACCTGCGACACAAAGCTAAGCTCCGACGCAAGGCCAAGAGTCTCAAATCAATTAATTATTTTAAGGTATTTTATGCAGACTTTTATGAAGTTGTTAAGAGATCAAAAGGTTGTAGAAGGGCTTGAGGAGTTGATAGAATACTACGCATCTAAAGAAGTACTGTGAATAGAGATGCACACAGTAAATAACTTGCATCGATAGAAAAGAACCAGAAGTGAAATGAGGCTCAGTGCACAGATAAGAGAATATGAGATGGATCAAGTTATTCTAGATCTGGGAATTGATGCTAATGTCTTGACGAAGAAAACATGGGAATTGATGGGTAATCTGATGCTACAATGGTAACCTATTAAGCTAAGGATGGAAAATCAACAAAATATCATCCATATGGGAATATTACCAGGTGTCACAGTGGATATTGGAGGAGTATGCACTAATATTGATTTTTAAATAATAGTATTGTTGATGAAATTGATCCTTATCATGAATTTCTTGGAATTGATTGGGCATTTGACAATATGGCCATAATTAATCTGAATAAGAGACAAATGATATTTGAAAGGAACGATATGAGGGTAATTGTTCCATTGGATCCATCAGAAGGAGCAAGATACATAGAACCAATTAGATAAGACTACTAGGCAACAAACATAGAACATATATAAAATGACAACAAAAGATCAAGATTGAGTTAATCTTACCTGTAGAAGGAAAGTTGAGTTGGGAGCATGATAGCTCCTATACTTTAGATTCAGATGAAGAGTTGGATAACTGGCAGAATAGGTTGCATGAAGTATCCATAAGGTGTTGTTTAATAGTTACCAGATCAGTTTCATGTATGACATATGAGGTATGTAACTTGCCTTCTTAAGATGGTATAGGAGATGTGAATACTGTTCTTAATGATTATGAAGAACAAGTTCCAGAAAATCAAAGGTTGTTAACCTTGGATATAGCTCTGAAAGCTACTCCTGCTTGATGGTGGAATGCACATAAGAAGAATAAAGGAACTTGGAAGGAATGTCAAAGACAAATTTGGATAAGGTTTGGACAGATAGAAACAAATATGGAGATCAAATATGATGGTCAAAGTAATCCTAGGGAGCACATCCAGTTATGCATTTAAGCATGGAAGGAGATTCCACAACAAGGGTGGGTACATGGATTCATTCACACATTCAAGACAATCCCTAAGAACGGGTACCTCTAAATAGAGCTTCAACATGTTACCAAGAATTGGGAAGACATGGTTGATGCCTTCATATTAATATTCAACTTTCAAGATGATTGCCCACACATAGATTTGGCTCTTCAAGAAGCCAAGAAGAAGATTTTTAAAAATGTCACCTCAGTGACATGGCAACAACCTGATTGGGTTGTGCAGATAGAACATGCATTGGAATGTTATAACATTATTGCAGATGGAGAAGAAGAAGACCCTCACAACATCGACATGGAAGAGTCAGAAGGATACTGCGAAATCGCTGGACTTGAGATAGATATACTAGACATAACGAAGCCAATGAAGACCAAGAAGGTAAACATAGGATCATAGGAGGATCTCAAGTTTGCAAATATAGGAGATTAATTGGATTAAGAAACAATCAATAAAGTTACAGAGTTACTTCATGAATATCAAGAAGTGTTTCCCATCAAGTTTTCAGAGATGAAGGGTATATTAGGAGAGCTAGGAGTCATGAAGATTCCTTTGAAGCTTGATGCGAAGCCATTTAAACAAAGACCTTACACACTGAATGCGAAGTATAAGGTGAAAGTTAAAATATAGCTTGATAAGATGATAGCAACATGAATTATTGAACCTGTAGAAGAATCAGAATGGGTAAGTCCTAGGGCGGTGAAAGAAAAGAAGAATCAAGGAGAGATTAGGATCTATGTTGATCTAAGGAAGTTGAATGATGCATGTCTACATGATTCCTTCTCTACCCATTTTACAGATGAAGTGTTTGAAAATTTGGGAGGATATGAAGCTTACTCATTTACAAATGGATTCTCAAGTTATCATCAGATTAGGATTTCACTTGAAGATCGACATACGACCACATTTGCTATAGAATGGGGCTCATATCAATACACAAACATTCCTTTTGGATTAAAAATGCCCCTGTTATATTTTCTAGGTTGGTGATCATAGCTTTTAAGGAGTACATCCACAAGTTTTTTGAGGTATACTTTGATGACTAGACATTATTTGGATCATTTAAAGGCAAACATGTGGGAAGTTTAATACTTATAATCGACACATGCAGAAAGTAACAGATACCTTTGAACCTAAATAAGTGCATATTTTTTGCACCCTTCGGCATATTGTTGGGAAATATTGTCTGTAAGCAAGGACTACTGGTGGACCCTGCTAAGATTGCTATCATTGTGAACTTGGATCCACCTAATATAGTAAGATAACTTCACACTACGTTGGGACATACTGGGTATTACATGAAGTTCATCAAGGGGTATGCACAAATTAATACGCATATGGAGAAATTATTTAAGAAGGATGCAACTTTTCAAAGAAATGAATAATGTCAGAAGAACTTCGACATATTGAAAGAAAATATGGTAGTTTCACCTATACTAGTGTTCCTTGATTGGAACAAGGAATTTCATGTCCATGTGGATGCCTCTTGTATAGCTTTGGGTGTGGTTCTGGCACAACCTAGCGTAGAAATTTGCTGAATAATGAAGATTTATCCACCGAGATTATCCTGATCACATATCAATTCGAATTCATATGCAACACATAATCTCTTCTACTCAGATCATCACACATGCGGAAATAAAACAAGCGGTATGCGATCAAAATATCATCAAAACATCACACACCTTACACAGTATGTATGGGGAAAGCTTATAGCTGAAAACCCCCAGCTATTGTATATTATAATGGAAGAGAAAACATGTAACAATCTCAGTACAATACTCCTCACAAGTACTCAGTACTGTCTCCAATAGTTACACACAAACTAGCTTGGTTTTGAACAAATCACAGGTTCAAAACTCATCCACTAATTGCCTGCCTCTATTGCGCAATCAAGGATGGTCTAATGAGAGATCCAAGTTCGAATCTCACTGGCTCCAACTGCGCAATCATCATTGGCAATCTCCTCCAATGCTTGTGCAAATCTCATGCACAACTGCTGTCGCAACTAATAGCAAACTCACCCTTTCATCTACCTCTTCCAATGGTCTCCACTGAACTGTCCATGCACTATAGTGAACTGATGTGTTCTTGAGTTGAATAATGAGTTAATAATTTGTGAATTAAATAATATTTAATTCACTCCACTCATTACTAGGTTGATTAGCTAGTTAGACTAGATACAACGAGCTCAACTAAGTTAAACTGAACACAACTCCATTAACTGCCTCATCAACTCCACCAAACTCTGTCACATGAGTTCTAACTGAAGTCAACCATGCAATAGCTCCACTAAACCCTAGGAATAGCGTAATTCCTTCTGTCAGCTGCATGTGCCACATCCAGGCATCAAACTGAAGTGCTCCAAGAGGATAAGATAATGGTTAGAGTCCAAATATTATTAAGAGCTAATAATATTCGACATATCTATTTTTAGCCAGCAGCCTAAAAATAGACTTCGACCTAAATTTCTAAAAATAGAGGTCCATATATTTTTACCAACATGACCAATACTCCAAGAATAGCATACTGCAACTCCCAGACCATGCTCCATATGTCTAAAAATAGACATAGTCTAAAAATAGACTTTGCGCCAAAAATAGCCTGCGGGCCCACTTAGTGAAGGCGACTTCATTTCACTAAGCTCCATCATCTTGCTTCATTTTCAACACTCCCTCTCAGCAAGATATGTATTATCTGCAACCCCTATCATGCCTCTGTGGAATTCGAACTTTCTCCTGGTGAGCGCCTTCGTCAGGATGTCAGCATCCTGATCCTCCGTGGGAACATATGAAAGCATCATGATTCTCCGCTGAACACAATCTCTGATATGATGGTACCTGATGTCGATGTGTTTGGATCCATCATGAAATACTGGATTAGCCGAGAGTTTAATGCAACTCTGGTTTATCACAGTAATCACATAGGCACCAAATGTAACCCGAACACCGACCAATCCAACGAGGATCTTCCTCGTCCAAATAGGGCCTCGCATGCGACTTGCCGCCATGTATTTCGCTTCGTTGGGAACCGGGTGCCACGGATCTTCGTTTCTCATGTACCAGGAAACTGCTGTCGAACCAATGCTGAAAAATCCTCCAGATGTGCTCTTCCGGTCCGTTGGACTCCCTGCCCAATCTGCATCAGTGAAGCTAGAAAGCTTCGCTCCATCCTCCTGTCTGTACCATAGACCATATCCCGATGTGCCTCTAATATAGCGCAATACATGCTTTCGCTTCCGTAAGAGCTTGGTAGGCTTAACCATAGCTTGCGAAAGCTGTTAATAAGATAGATATATCTAAGCGTGTATTGACCAGATACATAAGCGACCCCACCAACCGTCGATAAACAGTGGCATCCATTACCTCTGCCGAAGTAGCATCCTCCTTCCTCCATCCACCAGGAAGAGGAGTATCAATAGGTTTGCATCCCTGCATGTTGAACTTCTCTAGTATCTCCCGGGCACACTTTCCTTGAGAAACAAACAGTCAATCACTGCGCTGCCAAATTTCCAATCCCAGGAAATAATGAAGGAGGCCCAAGTCCTTCATCTCAAACTCGCAAGACCTCCTTGCATGAAAGTATCAACAGCTCATCACCCATCAAAATCAGATCATCTACATACAGTACAATGATCAGCAACTTCCCCTCCACCACAATCTGGTACAGGTTAGGATCCGCCTCACTCTTGGAGAATCCAAGTCCGGTGAAATAACTGTCTATCCGCGTGTACCAAGCACGAGGTGCTTGTTTCAACCCATACAGTGCTCTCTTGAGTCTGCACACATGCGACTCACTGCTGAAGATCTCGAAACCTTCGGGCTACTCTATCTACATCTCCTCCTCAATGACTCCATTGAGGAACGCAGTCTTCACATCCATCTGATGGATGTGCCATCCCATCCGCACCGAGAGCAAGGATCGTCCGTATGGAAGAGTACCTAAGTAATGGGTGCAAAGGTCTCTCATAATCGATCCCTCGATCTCGTGAGGCCATGTGCGAAAAATCTCGCCTTGTACTTCTCTACACTCCCCGTCAGCCGCCCGTTTCACTTTTGTAGATCCACGCAAAACCCACACGATTTCCTCCTAGCCTTGGGACAATCTCCATGCACCTAAGCTTCGACGCATTGAATCATATTCTTCTCGATCATAGCATCTACCCATGCGGTTCCTCCACAACTTCCTCAAAAGAGGATGGCTCCGTCACAACACATTGACTCACAAGAGCCATGTATCCAGTGTACCGATCCGGTGACTGCCTCTGTCTGCGCTGTGCTGTAGGTGGTCCTACAACCTTCTCTGCATCCCAAGCCAGTCGCTCAGCTTCTGTAGTGCGTATGCGCCCTCTGATGGTTGGCACTGCATGGGTGGTTTCTTCCACCTCCCGAACTTCCTCTTGTGGCTGATCCACATTCGGAAGCTCCTCCTTAGGAACTAACAGATCCTCATCTGCATGCAAGTGTAGCTCCCTCTCAAGCGAACACTGCATGGCTTTCTCCTCTTGAAACTTGATATCTCGTCGCACAACAGTCTTTCGACTGTCTGAAAAATACACCCGGTAGATGTGAGGTGTATCAGTGTACCCCACAAATATTCCAACCTCAGCGGTCAGATCCAGCTTCCTTCTCGCATCCTTCGTCACATGCATTTAGACAGGTGAGCCAAAAATTCTTAGATGAGAAATATCAGGCCTCTTGCCAGAATAAGCCTCCTCCAGTGTACTCATGCCAAGAACCTTGTGAGGACAATGGTTCTGCACATACACTGCTGTATTGCATGCCTCAGCCCACAAGTGAAGGGGTAGGCCCTGATCATGCAAGATCGCTCGTTTTCAACAAACTCCCTTTTTATTTAATATTAGTAATAATGCTAAATAAATGGGGACCCTTAGTTAAAAAATCCTAAAATCAAGTAGGATTTGTTTTCCTTTTCAAATAAAATTTTTTATCATAAACTTAGGGAAATCCCTTAGAAAGAACCATAAAAAACACTTAAGTTTATGATAGATTACAATAAAATTGTTCTTTAAACAAAATAGCGCATCCATCGCAAAATAGTATTTATCTTTTGAAAAACTGAAATTGCGATTTTGCGATTTTGCGATATTGCACAGGTCGCAGATCGCATAGCGCAGAAAAGGGAAATGTTAAACAAATACTTTTGCGATATGCGTTTTTGCGCTGTTTCGCAATTTGTGCTTTTGCGCTATTTGCAATTTGTAATGGTTACGTTTTGCGATTTTGCGATATTGCGATATTGCGCAGATTGCAATGTCGCAGATTCATAAAAATGCGTTGTTCAAAAAAAATCTTCCCACATATCAATATCTGTTATGCGCTTTAATGATTGGATTAAATGAATGGATTGTCAATTAATGGGAAATGAGATTTTGTTTTGATTGAAAGGCGCTTCATGATAAAATAATATATTTCATCCGCCTTGGCATTTAAAACAATCTCATCACCTTTCTCATGCCATTACTCTCATTTAACTCATAAAATGCAGGCACGAAGGAGCAAACGTCTATACAAAGCTTTCACAGAACACTATGGGTAAGAAAGAGAAGAGCTCGAATTCTGAAAACAGAGAGATGGCTTCACTGTATGCAGACACCGCTTGCAATAAGGATGCCAGTATATCCACTTGGGAAGGAATGTATAATTTATTAGAAGAAGAAAATCCTGTGGTGATGAAAGTTGCGGCTACAGCAGGTTCCAATAGTACATCTGAAGCAACCCTCAAAGAACTGGCTTGTTCATTTCTGCATAGGATAGAGGCAAGGCCAAGGATTCTCCTGTATGCGGACATGGTGAAATGGGTGCTGGACAGCACCAATATTTCAGATAGGCAATTCAGAACTCCAGCTCAAGAGCTAATCGGGTCATTCACCACGGAAGATTTGAAACTGATGTATCAATTTCTGGAACCTCAGGTGACATATAATAAGAAATTCATGGAATATTTTTCCAGAGAACATGCGAATTTGTTAGAATGCACACGGAGTGGACCAAAAGAGATGAACCGTTGAATAAAAACAAACACGGACGAACAGTACCAAAAAAGAATGTTTTAGACGCTGTTCACAAAGTTCAATATCCAAGTGGGCAATTTGACACAGTTTCTACCACAAGATAAGGTATGTGAGTTTGCCAAATTATCCCCTATAGAGCTTTTAGAAGTGACTGAAAAAGTTGTCGGAGATCAGGATCTCTCAGGGAAACATAAAACTCTTATTGAGAAAAGTCTGGAGTTGAAGAGACTTGAAATAACTGTAAAGAAAAATGAAGAAACATTGACCAAATTCAAAGCATTTAATGTTGAGCAAGAAAAAGATGTGGAGCATGTTCGGCGAAGAGAAAATTACTGCGAAAGATCGAATCTATAAAGAAGAAACTACCTTGGCTGAAGTATGATATAAAAAAAAAGGGAAAAGGAGAAAATGGCAAAGCAAAATTGAGATGAAATTGCGAAATTAATAACAGAGAAAAAGGCTCCAATAGAGGAGAATGCACAAGTCAGAAGGGAAGAGAAGGCAGCAGAGGAGGCGGCTACAGCGGAAAACACTCTTACTGATTGTGTAAATGATAATTTACACAAAGCTAATATGATTTTAGAAACTGTTCCAGGATATCTCCCACAGGCACATCAACTGCAAACAGAATGGAGGCAAAAGGCAGAAGAAAGAGCAAAATCAATCCAAGGGCTGACAAGATTAAATTGGGACTCATACTGGACATACTTGGTGAAGCCACACAGTCAGCACAGTGCGCTTAATTGTATCATCAATTCTACAGAGAAGATTGTGCCTACACTTGCCGACTCTGTCTTTTCAGGACAGTTGAATTCTGAAGTCGGTCAACCACATCTTCTCAAAACTATGCTAGATGCCTGCAAGTTTAAAGATCAAGTTCATAGATAGTTAGATTTAGTTTTAATTTTACTGTATTTTAGCCTAGGAAAAGGACGGTCATTAAACCGAATCCTTAATTTTTGTAATAGACTATTTTTATATTTAAGCTAAGTAGTATTTAAACCCTTCTCATGCATTTAGAGAGGGGTCCTGGATCTTAATATTTTTGACTTGGAGATTACATTTCTGTACTCCACTGTCTTATATATTTTTAAAAGGATCACATCTGGTGATTTTTATGCAGAATTATCTTTGAAGTGTTGCATTTCTGTACCTTGGAATTTGATTTTGCATCAGAGTTACTGGATTAGAGTATCAGATTTCATTTGAAAGTCTTCAAGATGAATAAGGTATTTTTATCTGTTCACTGTTGATTTCTTTTGTTTTATGATATTCGCTTTAAAATTTTCTATCATTTACAGATATTTGTTTTCATAACGTTTCTTTATATATATCATTTCTGAGTATAATCGAAACGTTATCTTTCATAAGTATATGTAGATGGTATACAATGATGAATGCAATATTCTAATACAACTGTGTTTAATTTCTTAAACAGAGTTATCTTTATTTGTTTCTACACATTTCAATTTAAATAATAATACATTTTCATGGTTATTGTTAAGTTGGAACAATCTTAAGTTGTATTCACGTATAATTGCCCGGGTTAGTGTTAGAATTTCTTTATCAGTATTTAGTTTAATTTAGATAGTTTTATTTCAGTCAATTTAGTCCCATTTTCACCCATCCAAATCAACCCATCACCAACCCATTTAGTTATAAGGAAACTGGTCCTTTAAATCCAGTCGGAGCCACCATACCAAACGGAAAAGGAGCTGTCCTAAGGTCCCGACCGGGTGGTTTTCCCCAATGTTTGAAGCAGAGATTTTCTAGGCTTCAACATTTTTGGCGCTAGAAGGAGGGCCTGAGCTATAAATGGCAAGTAAATCTTTACCCACAAGCCATTCTGAGAGCAAAACACCCTCATCAACTTCTTCAATTTCTTCTGAAATACAAAATCCTATAGAAGAAATTGAGAAGAATATTCAGACACCCACTACCAAAATCTCAAAACAATCAGACAATCAAACTCGTGAGTCTCCTGAAGTTCAAGATCTAATTCATAAATTGAAAGGATTCTCTTTATCCCTTGATGAGTCTGAAATATCTGAAGGTAGTGTAAGCTCAAAATTTGTTTCTTCAAAACCTCTTACTAGGCTTCAAAGTGAAAAACTTGGTATTTCTCCGAAAGAATTCCCTTTACCTAGTAGAGTCAAGACAAGAAAAACTCAATCGGAATCAGTAAGTGATATAAGTTCTTCATCTAATATTCAATTACCTGTTTCCGAAATCCCAACTCAACAAAGTACAGTTGTTTCCACATCATCTCCTCAATCATCATCAATCTCAACATCATCTATTCCAACAACTTCTATTAAAACACCACCAGCTTCTACTACTCCTCCAATAGTTGTTCCAATAATGGCTAGACCATGGGCTACTCCAGGGGCCGTCAACATGCCTGCACCTTTGCATGATTTACCTGACAATCCTGGAAAATGGCTTCCAAAGTTCAGTCCAGATCTTAACATTCAAGCTGAAGAACATATTAATAACTTTATGCTAGCTGTAAATTTGAATGGAGTCGCATATGAAGATGTTATAGTCAGACTATTCCCTTATACTCTTCAAGGGGCAGCAGGATCCTGGTACTTTTCATTACCATCAGGATCCATAACAAGTTGGGCCATTTTTGCAGATCATTTTTTAACCAAATTTGGAGATGACAGATCAATAGCTACTTTAATCAACGATCTCTCAAATTTGAAAGCAAAACCCAAGGAACCCATTTAATATTTAAACACTAGATTCAACAAACTCTTGAACAAAATCCACACAGATTCAAGGCCTAGTGAACAGGTCAGAAGTGAATGGTACATAACTGCCTTACCCTCAAACATAGCAATTTTTGTAGATAGAGCTGCAAAGCCTACATTAGCTGAGAATATGAAAGAGGCTATTGCAGTAGAAAAACGAATTATTTCTCTAGAAAAGAAAAATGCTATTGAGGAAAGGAAATCAAAGAAATTCAGCTCCAAAGATGATTCAAAGAAAAAGGCCAAAGACCCATACGACATGGAAGGTTTACAGAAAGTTCTTAAAACCATGTCAAATGAAATGGTTGAAATTAAAAAACAATTAGCTGAAACTTCTACCAAAAAACCATTTCGAAATTTCAGAAGAAACCAAGTTGAATCTAAACCTCCTAATGCAATCTCTAATGCAGAATCAGAAGAAGAGGAAGAAGAAGAAGATACATCTTTAGTATCAGATGAGGAAGATGAGAATGAAGAAATAGTTGAATTGCATGGAATGTGGGATTTTATTCTCCCTAATTCTGATAATGAGGTTGAACAAGAAGCTATGCCTATAAGTACTAGAAGTAAATCTACATCGGAACCAGTGCAAACAGTTCCTAAAAAGAAAATTGTAACTTCAAGTACCAAAGACAAATCCCCTGCAAAGAAAACTTCTTCGTTACCTACTCAGAATTAGCCATCCTCTTCTAATCCTCCTACATCAACAACAAAGACTTTAGTGGTGTCAGATCCTATGGAGTACAACATTTTTGAAGACATGAAAAAGATTAAAGCCAACATTTCCTTACATGAACTCAGCAAACTAAAACACCAGTTGCTCCTTTACCAAGCGGTGTAGTTGCAAAAGCAGCTAGAGGAGCTGGTAAGCCACCAGATAAGGTAGATGCTACCGATACTGTGCTCATCGGAGAAAATTCAAATTCTCAAACTCCTCCTTTTCTTTTGACTTATGAAATGTACAATAAAAATCTGCACAATTTTTTGATTGATTCTAGAGCCTCCTCCAATATAATTCCTACTTCTGTCTATGCCAAATTGAATATCGAACCACAGAAATCAGCAGTTCATATTGTTCAATTGGATCGCTCTAAAGTTCAAGTTGTAGGAGAAATCAATTCAGTTACTATCAGATTAGCTTCTGATCCTAGGATTGTCCAAAGAATGGATATTTTGATTGCTGATATTCCTGAATTCTATGGATTAATCTTAAGCAAGGACTGGTCTGCGAAACTTAATGGTTATATCTCAACTGATTATTCACATATGTGGCTTCCCTACAAAGGGAAACCAAATCAAATCAAGATTGAACGAGAAAAACATATGACACACACTGTCACTGAATTTGAACAACCTAATGAGCCTGTCGCATTCAATAACAATATTCTTGGAGGTTATTCTGCTGAATCATTTCTTGGAAACTTCGAAGCACCTGAATCACCTTTTTCTGTAAATACTTTTGTTTCTCAAATAGAAAATTTTTCACAATCTGATTCTTCCAGAATTGTAAATATTTCTGATGTAATTGTAGATAAGCCAATAGATAAATATTTATTTTGGTTGTTATATTTTGATGGATCAAAGTCTAGTGATGGAGCTGGAGCAGGATGCATCTTAATTGATCCAGATGGAGAAAAAACCATGCTGTCATGTAGGTTAGAATTTCAGTGTACCAACAATACCGCAGAATATAAAGCCTTAGTTCAAGGACTTTATAAAGCTATAGGGTTAGATGTTAAATACTTGAAAGTCTTTGGTGATTCCGAAATTATCATAAAACAAGTTAGGAATACTATTCATTGCCTTTCAGGACATCTTAAACACTATCAAACCCTAGTACAAGATCTCACCACTCATTTTTTAGAATTTAATATTTCTCCTATTCCTAGGAATCAAAATACATCGGCTGACTTGTTAGCTAATGTTGCATCTAAACTCCTACCTGCTGAAGATTGCAGTCCTGATAGGTTTTCTGTAGAATTAATTTTTCGTCCATCTGTCCCAGACAATGTTACAAATTGGAGAGTTTTCTATCATGATCAAGATATTTTAAATTTCATGACTTCAGAGAAATCATATGATGAGCAAATTATTGATGAAGATGATCATGATTTACAAATTGCTTCAAAAGGTAATGAAAATCCCATTCCGAAATCTGTTGTTAAATTAGAGGACTTATATGATATTAAAGACAGATTCAAGAAAGTCACTAATGCTAAACTTCAAAGTTCCACTTTGAAGTTTGAATTAGTAAATATTGGTTCTGACTCTAATCCTCAAAACGTTAATTTAGGACTCAATTTAACACCAGAGGAAAGGAATGCTTTCATTAAACTTCTGAACAAATATAAAAACGTTTTTGCTTGGAATTATGGTGATTTAAAAACATATGATACTTCGGTTATTCAACACACAATTCCAATGCTTTCTGATATTAAACCTGTTCAACAAAAGTTAAGGAAGGTTCATCCAAATCTCGAAGGACAAATCAAATCAGAACTTAATAAACTCTTAAAAGCCAAAATCATTTTTCCTGTCAGGCACTCCAATTGGGTTTCCAATATGGTACCTGTAAGGAAGAAGAATGGTGATATAAGAATCTGTATTGATTTCAGAAATTTAAACAAGGCATGTTTAAAAGACAATTTCCCATTACCAACCATGGAATAGATACTTCAAAAGGTAGCTGGTTCTGAACTTATGTCTTTTCTCGATGGATTTTCAGGCTATAATCAAGTTTTAGTTCATCCAGATGACAGATTGAAAACAACTTTCAGAACAAAATGGGGAACTTATGCTTATCAGAAAATGCCTTTTGATCTAATAAATGCAGGAGCAACTTTCCAAAGAGCCATGGACATAGCATTTAAAGGTCTGATCAATAAATCAGTTGTTGTTTATCTTGATGACATAACAATATTATAAAAAAAAAGAGCCAATCATCTACATGATCTAAAGAAAATATTTGAAAGATGTAGAAAGTTTGGTATTTCCTTAAATCCAAAGAAATCTTTCTTTGCTTTGGATGAAGGAAAGCTCTTAGGATTTGTTGTGTCAAAAGATGGTATATACATTGATCCAGATAGAGTCAAAGAAATTTATGATATTTCTTTACCTCATAACAAAAAATCCATGCAATCATTTCTTGGACAGATCAATTTTGTAAAAAGATTCATTCCTGATTTTTCTTTAATTGTTTTACCTATGCAAAATATGATCAAGAAGAATTCAGTATTCAAATGGGGGCATAAAGAGAAAAAATCCTTTGAGGCAATCAAACAGGCAATTATTAATGCACCAGCATTGAATACCCCAGATTTTTCTAAAGATTTTATTTTGTATACTTTGGCCACCGAAACATCCTATGCAGTTGTTTTAACATAGCTCAATGATCAAAAAATTGAAGCACCAATTTCTTTCTTTAGCTCAAATCTGCAAGGAGCTGAGCTTAATTATTCCGATGTTGAAAAACAAGCCTTTGCTGTGTTTAAATCAATCAAACATTTGAGACCTTTTTTCTTGAAAACACATACAAAAATCATTGTCCCATTCTCTGCAGTGAGGCAATTATTAATTCAAAAAGAAGTAGGAGAAAAGAGAGCTAACTGGGTAACAACCTTGCAAGAATATGATATTGATATTAAACCAGCTAAGATTGTTAGAGGATAAGGTTTTTGCAGATTATTGGCAGGAGCTCATAACATACCAGAAAATCAAGATTCAAATCAAGATATTCAAGTAAGTCAGATAAGTATTACAGATTCTGAATCTCAGTATGTTGATCTTATCTATTACTCGAAAAATGGGTATGTTCCTTCTAATCTCGGCTATAAAATGTAACTTAAAGGTTAAAGGCTATTAAATATGAGATCATTGATAATGTGTTATTAGAAAAAATTATGATTCAATTTTATTAGATGTCTTGAAAAAGGCGAAATGAAAAAGGTTTTGCAGGAACTGCATGATGGACCAGCAGGAGGTCATTTTGGAGGTGATACCACAGCTCACAAAATAATTCGTGCTGGTTATTACTGGCCTACCCTGTTTAAAGATACGCATGATTACGTAAGGAAGTGTAGAATTTGTCAAACTACAAGTGGAAGACAAAGGAAACCATCTTTTCCTTTGCAACCGGTGAGTATTGAGCAACCATTCGAACAATGGGGGCTTGACATTATTGGTGAGATAGTACCTCATTCTTCCAAACAGCACAAGTACATCCTTACTGCAACTGATTACTTTACAAAATGGGTAGAAGCAATCCCGTTGAAGGTAGCCAATTCTGATGCAATTATTGATTTCATAGATCAATTCATCATAACCAGGTTTGGTGTACCTAACGCTCTAGTCTTTGATAATGCACCTTACTTCTCTGGAAATAGTTTAATAGAATTTGCAGTCAAAAGAGGTTTTAAATTAAAATATTCAACAAATTATTATCCACAAGGTAATGGTCTGGCTGAATCCACTAACAAAAACCTTATCAAAATCATTAAAAGGACCATTGATCAAAATCAAAAGAATTGGCACAAGTCTTTAATATTTGCATTATGGGCTAATCGTATCATTGAAAAAGCTTCAATAGGAACTTCACCTTTCAATTTAGTTTATGGAAAGGAAGCTGTGATACCATCAAATTTAACTCTTCCATCATTAGCCCTAGTGCAATTTATTGAAGAAAATCCTTCTTCATCCATTCAATTGAGATATGATCAAATCCTTAAACTAGAAGAAGATAGAGATAAAGAAAAAATTATTCATGAAAAACATCAACAACTTGTAAAATCTTCTTTTGATGCAAGTTCTACCAGCTCAAAAATTTTGTCAATTGGTGATCTTGTTCTGAAATGGGATAAAGCACACAAAGAAAAAGGTAAACATACCAAGTTTCAGAAAATGTGGCTTGGACCATTTCAGATCATTGAAAAGATAGGCTCAAATAAATTCATACCCCAAGATCTAACAAGTAAGAGAGAATCTCTTCCTATAAATGGGTTTATCTTGAAGAAATTATTTTCATAAGGAGGTAACCCCTTCTTAAATTGTACATATTCCTTTCTGCAAAGTTTTTAATTGTTTTTGCAAATAAAGTTTGTTAATGAGTCTCTAATTGTCTGTTTACTATTTAAGAAAATTTCTTAGGAAGAATATTATAAATATTTATTTGTGTAAATAAGAATTTTTAGAGTAATGATCAAAGTTTTTGGATAGCTTAAAATAAGATGTTAAACTTTGAAAGATTATTCCAATCATTTGCATGATCTTTTGAAAACTTGAGGAGAATGTAAATCATTATAAGTTTATTGAGCAGAGAAAGGTTATCTATAAAAGTAAAAGATTTTTCAAAGTCTTGGTACTCAAAAACTCTGAAAATTGTCATCCATTGATTCTTAAGGATAAAACTATTTCACCCCATCCATTTAAGTTGTGATTTTTTAGAATGTAATTCTAAGAAATTATATGAAAATTTAAGAGATAAGAGGTCTCATTATGAGCTGACTTACCATGTTTATAAGGAGTGATAAAACTGACATTGCCAATACTGCATACCAAAATAGGGTAATGGTTTATAAATATAAGACAAGGGGTCTCATCACAAGCCAGCTTGTTCAGTTTAATTATAACTAGTGAATGGCATTGTTATTAACTGGCTACCAAACCAGAACAATGGCTCTTAAAAATAAAAATAAGTAAAAGACAAAAACATGAGATAATAGGTCTTATGAATTTATCTTTTAAAAAGTCATAATTTTAGTTGGATGGGACAATGAATAGTTAATGGTTTAAAGGTAACCTTGTCGAGACTATGAACGTTTGCTGGCAGCAGAGGCAATACCTATGGCAATAGAGTATATTATAAAACCAAAACTTGGAGAAATCCACTTACTTCATTATTAACACCAATCAAAGTTTGAGATAACCCAAAATGATTTTGTTCTTAAGGAATTAGAAAGAAATTGTGAATGATTTTTATTTCTTTTTCATAGTTACATTTTATTTGAATTATCCTAAGATAGTTTTCATTATCTTTAAAAATATTTACTTACTAAAGATATAGTGTTCATTTTATTTTTTCAAAGATAACTGTTTCTTTCAGTGAATCACCAATTGTTGTGACCAGCAACAACCCCCCTTTTTATTTAATATTAGTAATAGTGCTAAATAAATGGGGACCCTTAGTTAAAAAATCCAAAAAATCAATTAGGATTTGTTTTCCTTTTCAAATAAAATTTTCTACCATAAACTTAGGGAAATCCCTTAGAAAGAACCTTAAGAAATACTTAAGTTTATGATAGATTACAATAAAATTGTTCTTTAAACAAAATAGCGCATCCATCGCAAAATAGTATTTATCTTTTGAAAAACTGAAATTGCGATTTTGCGATTTTGCGATATTGCGCAGGTCGCAGATCGCATAGCGCAGAAAAGGGAAATGTTAAACAAATACTTTTGCGATATGCGTTTTTGCGCTATTTCGCAATTTGTGCTTTTGCGCTATTTGCAATTTGTAATGGTTACGTTTTGTGATTTTGCGATATTGCGATATTGCGCAGATCGCAATGTCACAGATTCATAAAAGCGCGTTGTTCAAAGAAAATCTTCCCACATATCAATATATGTTATGCGCTTTAATGATTGGATTAAATGAATGGATTGTCAATTAATGGGAAATGAGATTTTGTTTTGATTGAAAGGCACTTCATGATAAAATAATATATTTCATCCGCCTTGGCATTTAAAACAATCTCATCAACTTTCTCATGCCATTACTCTCATTTAACTCGTAAAATGTAGGCACGAAGGAGCAAACGTCTATACAAATCTTTCGCAGAACACTATGGGTAAGAAAGAGAAGAGCTCGAATTCTGAAAACAAAGAGATGGCTTCATTGTATGCAGACACCGCTTGCAATAAGGATGTCGGTATATCCACTTGGGAAGGAATGTATAATTTGTTAGAAGAAGAAAATCCTGTGGTGATGAAAGTTGTGGCTACAGCAGGTTCCAGTAGTACATCTGAAGCAACCCTCAAAGAACTGGCATGTTCATTTGTGCATAGGATAGCGGCAAGGCCAAGGATTCTCCCATATGCGGACATGGTGAAATGGGTGTTCGACAGCACCAATATTTCAGATAAGCAATTCAGAACTCCAGCTCAAGAGCTAATCGGGTCATTCACCACGGAAGATTTGAAACTGATGTATCAGTTGCCGGAACCTCAGGCAACATCTAATAAGCAATTCATGGAAGATTTTGCCAGAGAACATGCGAATTTGTCAAAATGCACACAGGAGTGGACCAAAAGAGATGAACCGTTGAAGAAAAACAAACACGGACGAACAGTACCAAAAAAGAACGTTTTAGACGCTGTTCACAAAGTTCAATATCCAAGTGGGCAATTTGACACAGTTTCTACCACAAGATAAGGTATGTGAGTTTGCCAAATTATCCCCTATAGAGCTTTTAGAAGTGACTGAAAAAGCTATCGGAGATTAGGATCTCTCAGGGAAACATAAAACTCTTATTGAGAAAAGTCTGGAGTTGAAGAGACTTGAAATAACTGTAAAGCAAAATGAAGAAACATTGACCAAATTCAAAACACTTAATGCTGAGCAAGAAAAAGATGTGGAGCATGTTTGACAAAGAGAAAATTACTGCGAAAGATAGAATCTATAAAGAAGAAACTACCTTGGCTGAACTATGATATAAAAAAAAAAAGGGAAAAGGAGAAAATGGCAAAGCAAAATTGAGATGAAATTGCGAAATTAATAACAGAGCAAAAGGCTCCAATAGAGGAGGAAGCATAAGTCAGAAGGGTAGAGAAGGCAGCAGAGGAGGCGGCTACAGTGGCAAACACTCTTACTGATTGTGTAAATGATAATTTACACAAAGCTAATTTGATTTCAGAAACTGTTCCAGGATATCTCCCACAGGCACATCAACTGCAAACAGAATGGAGGCAAAAGGCAGAAGAAAGAGCAAAATCAATCCAAGGGCTGACAAGATTAAATTGGGACTCATACTAGACATACTTAGTGAAGCCACACAGTCAGCACAGTGCGCTTAATTGTATCATCAATTCTACAGAGAAGATTGCGCCTACACTTGCCGACTCTGTCTTTTCAGGACAGTTGAATTCTGAAGTCAGTCAACCACATCTTCTCAAAACTATGCTAGATGCCTGCAAGTTTAAAGATCAAGTTCATAGATAGTTAGATTTAGTTTTAATTTTACTGTATTTTAGCCTAGGAAAAGGACGGTCATTGAACCGAATCCTTAATTTTTGTAATAGACTATTTTTAGATTTAGCTAAGTAGTATTTAAACCCTTCTCATGCATTTAGAGAGAGGGTCCTGGATCTTAATATTTTTTGACTTGGAGATTACATTTCTGTACTCCATTGTCTTATATATTTTTAAAAGGATCACATCTGGTGATTTTTATGCGGAATTATCTTTGAAGTGTTGCATTTCTGTACCTTGGAATTTGATTTTGCATCAGAGTTACTGGATTAGAGTATCAGATTTCATTTGAAAGTCTTCAAGATGAATAAGGTATTTTTATCTGTTCACTGTTGATTTCTTTTGTTTTATGATATTCACTTTAAAATTTGCTATCATTTACAGATATTTGTTTTCATAACGTTTCTTTATATATATCATTTCTGAGTATAATCGAAATGTTATCTTTCATAAGTATATGTAGTTGGTATACAATGATGAATGCAATATGCTAATACAACTGTGTTTAATTTCTTAAACAGAGTTATCTTTATTTGTTTCTACACATTTCAATTTAAATAATAATACATTTTCATGGTTATTGTTAAGTTGGAACAATCTTAAGTTGTATTCACGTATAATTGCCCGGGTTAGTGTTAGAATTTCTTTATCAGTATTTAGTTTAATTTAGATAGTTTTATTTTAGTCAATTTAGTCCCATTTTCACCCATCCAATTCAACCCATCACCAACCCATTAAGTTATAAGGAAACTGGTCCTTTAAATCCAGTCGGAGCCACCATACCAAACGGAAAAGGAGCTGTCCTAAGGTCCCGACCGGGTGGTTTTCCCCAATGTTTGAAGCAGAGATTTTCTAGGCTTCAACACTTCGCTGAAGACCACATCATACCCCTTATCTTCCAACATCACCATAGAGATCAGGTTCTTCATCAATCCTGGAACATGCAAAACTTCCTTCAATATGAAAGGTTTACCAGACTCCCTCTCAAAGGAAATGGTGCCGATACCAGTCGCACTGTATCTACCATCATCGCCCATCTCAATGTGCACTCCAAAATCTTTTTCCTCCAGATCTGAAAACAGATCTCGATCTCCGGTCATGTGAAATGACGCACCACTGTCCAAGAACCATACTGATCCCACCACACTTGAAACCAAGCATGCGATCAGTGAAAAATCCAGTTCGAATTGAGAAGCCAATGCCTCTCCCGCTACAGATCCGGCAGCCTTCTTATTTTTCTTCTTCTGCGGAAAATTTGTGGCATAGTGTCCGTGCTGGTGACAGTGAAAACACTTCACCTTGGACATGTATTTCTTCTTGCCTTTCACACCAGACTGAGAAGCTTTCTTGCTCTTCCCCTTCTTTGCTTTGGCAGCCAAAGCACAATTTTCTTCATCAGGTACCTTTGATGAAGATCCGTCCCTGGTAGTCCTCCTTATCTCCTCTTGCATGAGATCCGCCCAAAGGCGCTCCCATCCCGGCAACTTCTCCCGACCATTGACACTATCTTGATATGCATGCCAAATTTTCGGAAGACCAAGGAGAGCCAAGTCCACCATATCCTCTTCTTCGACAGTCACCCCCACACTTCCCAGCTCATCTCTGCATTGAGTGAACTTCGTGAGGTACTTGGCGATACTGTCGCCTTTCTCCATCTTAATGTTTCTGAGCTTATCCTTGAGCGCCAGCTTCCTTTGGTCGCTCTTACTCTGGAATATATCTGTCAACACTTTCCACATTAAATATGGAGAAGCTTTTCCATGCAGGCTGGATACAATGTGATCCTTAACGCCCTCCAACAGAATCCTTCGACATTTCACCATCTTCTTTTGCCAAGCTTCGACTTCAGCATTATCAGTGGGATTTTGGACATCCGTATCTACGAACTCCTTCAGAAAATTATTTTCTAATACTGCCTCCATGCGATCCTTCCATGCAACATAATTCGAACTGCCTTCAAGAGCATATTCGAGTCGCAAACCGTTGAAAGACATTTTCAACTCCGGCACCAAGAAAACAAACTGCTGCAAAATTCGAATTCCAAACTCAAAAACTCAACTGCTTCTGGATCTGTGAGAACAAATTATTTCTAGCATAGAGATCGACTGTAAGGGAATTTACTGGATATATCACCTTTCAGAGAAAGGATGGATCCAGAGGCTACCTGGCCCGTTACAGACTCTGTCTACCGAAATAATATTGTAATCACTGCAATAGATCCCGATGATTAATTCGCTTTGATACCATGTAGAAATTTGCTGAATAATGAAGATTTATCCACCAAGATTATCCTGATCACATACTAATTCGAATTCATATGCAACACATAATCTCTTCTACAATCAATCATCAATTTGCGGAAATAGAAACAGTCGCATGCGCACATAAACACAATATGTAATGGGGAAAGCTTATAGCTGAAAACCCCTTAGCTATTTTGTATATTATATGGAGAGAACATGTAATAGTACATAGCACAATACTCCTCACAAGTACTCAGTACTATCTCATAAAGTTACACACAAACTAGCTTGGTTTTGAACAAGTCACAGGTTCAAAACTCATCCACTAATTACCTGCCTCTATTGCGCAATCAAGGTTGGTCTAATGAGAGATCCAAGGTTCGAATCTCCTTGGCTTGACAGCGCAATCCTCATGGGAAATTTCCTCCAAGTGTGGTGCAACTCTCATGCACAACTAATGTCACAATTGATAGCTATCTCAACCCTTTCATCTACCTCTTTCACTGGTCTCCACTGAACTGTCCATGCACTGTAGTGAACTGATGTGTTCTTGAGTTGAATAATGAGTTAATAATTAGTGAATTAAATAATATTTAATTCACTCCACTCATTACTAGTTGATTAGCTAGTTAAACTAATCTCAACTAGTTCAATTAAGTTAAACCGAACACAACTCCACCAACTGTCTCATCAACTCCACCAAACTTCTGCCACTGAAGTCCTAACTGAAGTCAACCATGCATGAGCTCACCAAACCCCTAGGAATAGCGTAATTCCTCTGTCAGCTGCATGAGCCACTTCTATAGCTCAAACTGAAGTGCTCCAAGAGAGTAAACTGAAGTTTAGAGTCCAAATATTATTAAGGGTAAATAATATTTGACTTTTCTATTTTTAGCTAGGTAGTCTAAAAATAGACTTCGACCTAAATGTCTAAAAATAGAGGTCCATCTATTTTTACCAACATGACCAATACTCCAAGAATAGCATACTGCAACTCCCATACCATGCTCCATATGTCTAAAAATAGACATAGTCTAAAAATAGACTTTGCGCCAAAAATAGCCTGCGGGCCCACTTAGTGAAGGCGACTTCATTTCACTAAGCTCCATCATCTTGCTGCATTTTCAACACCTAGTGAAGGAGATATTGATCATCTTATAGCTTTTGCAAGTGGGAATTTATCTCAAGAAGAAAATAATTACACCACTACAAAAAGGGAAGTATTGACCATGGTGTATGCTTTGAATATGTTTAGCCATTATTTGCTAGGGTCACACTTTAAGATTTTTACATATCATTCTGCACTAAATTTTTTGGTCAATAAGCCTATCTTACAAGGGAATATTTGCAGATGGTTGTTGTTGTTCTAGGAATATGACTTTGAGATCATTGTTAAACTAGGAAGGCTGAATGCAGGACTTGACCATTTTTCAACATTGGAAATAGGGGAAGAACCAACTAGCATAGAATATAATCTCCCTAATGCAAAATTATTTTCAATCAGAGAAGCAGATGATCAATTTGCAGATACCATTCATATTTTTACTACAGGAATGGCTCCTTCATAGTATACTACACAACAGAATAAATAATTGGTGGTTAAGGCAGCTAACTTTTCAATAATAACAGGACACTTTGGTTTATAAGATGGGTCCAGATGAGATACTACAGAAATATGTTCTTGAACATGAAAGACTGATGATTATAGTAGAAGCTCATGGATGCGCAGCTGGTGGACACTATGCTGGAAAAGTTACTGCGTAGCAGATTTTGAGAGAATAATTGTGGTGTCCTACATTAAATAAGGATGCGAAGGAGTATTGTAGAGCATGTGATGTGTGTCAAAGAACAAGGAGACATTCAAGAAGATATGATATGCCATTAGTACCACAAGTTACATTGCAGGCTGTTGATATGTGGGCCATTGTCTTTATTTTTGAATATATGTCTAGATTTTGATGTCCGGAGATTTTGATGAGTGATCAAGGTTCACATTTTCTTAACAAGACTATTGAAGCATTGACTCAGGAGTTCCAAGTATATCATCATAAGAGTAGCCCTTATCACCCTCAGGCCAATAGCACAGTGGAATAATTTAATAATATTTTGGAGAATTCACTCACTAAGGTATGTAATGTGAATAGAGATGATTAGGATCTCATAATTCCAACAGTGTTATGGGCTTATACGATCACATGTAATAATTTTATAGGTTAGACACCCTATAGGTTATTTTATGGGCAAGAAGTTGTGATTCCCATGGAGTACATTGTGCCTAATTTGAGGATTGCAACTTTTAAAGATATGGAAGACCCTTATATAATGGAGGAAATAATTTCACAGTTGATTTCTTTGGAGGAAGATAGATTTATAACAAGATTTCATCAACACGTGCAGAAAGAAAGAGAAAAGGCTTGACATGACAGACATATTAAGAAGAAGAAGTTCCAGGTAGGAGACATTTTCCTCCTTTATGACAGTAAGCTTGTGAAATTTCTAGGAAAATTCAAGATACATTGGTTGGGCCCATACATTATCAAGCATATTACTGATGGAGGCACAGTTCAACTAGTGAAGTTCAATGGATAATTGGTTCAAGGAAGAAAAAATGATAGTATATTGAAGCTATATAGGGATGACCCTACACTTACAACTTCACTCTAAAAAAGAAAGGAGAAACGTCTTAGTTCTACTTGTAGTTGAATGTGGGCACTAGACTATAAACTACATTGAAAAGGGAGCTTCGACGTAGGAAATTGCTTCTCCACAGTCTGGATAATGTTGAATTTCATAGAAGGCGTGATGTAGGAAGGGTTGTTTGCTGTAATATGAGTAAGTCGAAGTTCCCCAGAAAAATATGACCGTTAAAAGGGAAATTTTTCGTTGGAAGGCATGGGAGGATGCACTTACGAAGACATATTCGCAAGATATAGTGACAACTATCAGTTAATGAACCAAATTTGAGCAAGATCTCAGCTAAGGATAAGGTTAGAAGTTGAAAATTGTTATAAAAGGTCGTGTCCCACCAATATTTTGGCACTTTTCTATCTGATAGCTCAAAAATTGCTAAGTATCAAGAAATTGCAGAAGTTGTGCTACTGTATGTGTTATCCTTGATAACAACTAGGTTTGTCTAGGTTGGTCTTAAATAAGTTAGGTTAGGCCATTAGGGTGAAATAAGGTCATGAAGTTCATTAATTTTCAAAAAATGTACATATGTGGGAGTCTTAAAGGTCATCATTAAGGTGATAGGTGTCAATGTCAAATAAAAATCCCAAAAATATCTCGTCCATAAGTGAAATTGGTCATTTCATGTAAATTTGGCGCTTCTACACAAGTTCGTAACGAAATTAGTGTATAACAGTCAAAATTCGCTACGAACTTTCCTAAAAACTTTGTTTTTACAGGGAGCTAAATTTTTGGTATTTTTGAAGCATTTAATGTATTTCAAAGAGTTGAGGAGTTGAGGAGTGTCATTGGAACACCTGTTGATGAAAATCACTTCGCAAAAGGATGACATGGTTGTCAACACACAATTTTTGCCACCTCACCAATACACAACTCATATTCAAATTTGGAATATAAGGACCTGAAATATAGCATGATAGCTTGTCACTTTATCATGGTTGTTGACACCTCAACATGCCAGTTTGGTTAAATGGATATGGTGCAAGAAGAATTGAAGAAAAAAGGGTTTGAATATGATTGTAGTGGATGACCCTGCTATCCCTTGAAAGATGGTAAGACACACTTTTTGACCAATTTTGTCTTAGGATACTCTATCGGTTACAAAGATATCAGTTACAAAGTTGTAAGCATGTTTTTTGGAGATAAAGAGTAAAAATTTCAAAATCTAGAAATGTTAGGCAAGTTCGTAGTGAGCTCCAGGCTTGAAGTTAAGTTTTCGCTACCAACTCGTTGTAGAATGTTTTGAGGTAAAATTTCCAAAAAATATCATGATAGGGGTGGAAGAAGGCACGCGTTTACCTTATTTTACCTAAGGAAGACCCTCCAAAAGTCAGAAATGTCAAAGGTTATGCAAAATTTATATTTTGGAGTTCGCTACGGAATGAGCGCTACGAAATTTCCTATACATGATTGTTTTAGTAGTCAACTTCAAGCTCAATTTCTGACCAAATGAAAAACAATTTTGGAAATATGAAGGAGGTTTTTCTTTCCCACTAGCCCATCTACCAAAACCTCTCTGAGTTTTTGCAGAGACATCAGGGTCTGGAAATTATGAACTCATATTTGATGCCTATTGTTTTATAATTTTCCCTAACCAGATTTATGTAAAAATTGTAAAATTCCACTTGGAAGAGGTCCAACTCAATATCCACGTGGCATAATGAGACATCATAAGTCTATTGAATCTTTAATTAAACTGAGAGGGGGGGGGGGGGGTTGAATCAGTTTAATACATACATAAGATTTTCAAAATTTTCACCAAATTTATTTACAGCTTAATTTACAAACAGTCTTAAAATGTTGTAGCCAATATTAAATTAATGTGACACCAGACTTATGTTGAGAGCAGCAACCAATTAAGCAGATTGAAAGAATCACATCAACACATAATAAACACACACAGAGACAGCAGATGTAAGTGGAAACCCATAAAGGGAGAAAACCACATCTTATAATTGTTGTGATGCAAAGGCAAGCTCCAACTCCCTCTCACCACTGTTTTCTGCAGGCACCAGCCTACAGGAGGCTCTATCCTCAATTCTGCAAGCTACAACTTGCAAGGAAGCACCAAATCCCTTCAATTTTCTACAGGCACCAACCTACAGGAGGCTCCAACCTCAGTCAGCTACAACTGACAGCTATCAAGCTGCAACTTGATAGGGAAGCTCCAACTTCCTCAATTTTCCAAACTGAATGTTTGCTAATTTACCTCAGATATCAGCTCTGTTCTGTAGCTTCTCTTTCTGCTCTTCTTTTAGTCTTCTCTGCCTTACACTTCTATACTCTACCTTCTCTAGATTTACTCTCTCTAACCTCTCCTTGCATATCTAGATGATATTATTTATAAGAATTTTCTTGTGACTGTTAGCATTCCTCAAGGAATTTGGAATGGACAACCATATCTCTTCGCTTTCTTCCTTTTCATTTCTTTTCCATCTCACTCAAAAAAAATGTAACTGTAGGTGCTTATTTTAATATTACAGTGGGATCTTTGTTTTTCCTCTAGAGACTTGCCAATGCATCACAACAATATAAATCAATTAAAAATATTTACATTTAATTACAATGAGAGCTCCAGCTCACTCATACAGCCTTTTGGATCGCTGCGCATTTGTCTTTTCTTTGACTATGCTTTATCTCTTTTCAGCTCTGTTTGCTTTTCTGTCCTCTGCTGAGGTGTAACTACTACCTTTTAAATCTGGGCATATTCCAACGTTTTTCGTACAATAAGTGTCTTGTTGATGTGGAAGTTCCGCAAGCGGAACGGACATATATCACAATCGTTGTATATTAGTAATCGCCCTCCCGTTAAGCTGAGGCATATACATACAACCCACGGATACGCGGCACATCTTTAATACCACCGCAACAATGTTATATGTATATATAACAGCGCCCTTTCATATATACATATAAGTAATTTCAACTCTCGGCATACATACAAACTTCCTTTTTAAATCAATTCTCAGCGTAATATAATGAAGATTTTTAAACATATAAGAACTCCTTTTGGGCCCACTTGACACGCTTCCCGATGCAATGAGTCTCCTCCGATTGCAATTGATCGCTCCTGCTCCGATTGCGATTGATCGCAATCGCAACTTCAAATACTCCGATGCGATTGAGTCACTTATACCTTCTTTCGATTTCTCCGATTGCGATTGGGTTGTTCCGATGCGATCATGCCGGACTTCAAATATATATCATCCATCGTTTATACGCCCATCGGGTCCGGGCTTCCAATCGCAATCGCAACTCTTATATTCTCCGATGCGATTGGCCACTGTTCATTGTATTTTGCCTATGCGATTGGGAAAGGACTTCAAACACATTTGAATTATAATTCATACATCCATCGGGTCCGGAACTTCCAATCGCAATCGCAACTCTTTGTTGCATGTTCCGATGCTCTTATAATCTCCGATGCGATTAGGCCGGAATTCAAATATATATTAACCATTGTTTATACGCCCATCGGGTCCGAACTCTTAATCGCAATCGCAAGTCTTTTAATATGTGTTGCGATGGTTTGTTTCTTTCCGATGCGATTAAGCCGGATTTCAAACTTATCAAGCCACTGTTTATATGCCCTATTGGGTCCGGAACTCAATCGGAGCTCTTGTCACTATGTTCCGCTGCCAACCTTTTCTCCGATGCGATTGGGTGAGGGTCCCACTTTATATTACTTCCTTTCCATTGATCATAACGTGCTCCACTTAAATATATATATTAATGTATATGCCTTGGACCATTGCAAAATATGAAATGCGCGGCATTTAAATGTATTGTGATGGATATATATATATATATATATATATATATATATGTGTGTATATATATATATATATATACATATATATATATATGTGTGTGTGTGTGTGTATATATATATATATATATATATATGTATCCTCCAGCGGGTTAGGCAGTTCTCGGAATAATGTTTGTATATATATATATATATATATATATGTTTATATATATACTTTGCCGCTTGGGGTTATGCGATTCCCAGAATAAGGTTTATGTATAAATATGTAACGCCCATCGGGTAAGATTCTCGGAATATTATATCGGCTCTACCTCTGCCTCTGCTTCTGCTGCTTCTGTCGCTCTACCTCTGCCTCTACTGCTGTGATAACGGCTCCACCTCTGCCTCCATTGTCTGTCTTTGTCTCCTTGTAACTGTTCCTGTCTCTGCATCTGCTACCTCCTTTGCCATCAATGTCAATATTTCCAACAAAGTCCAGTACACTCAGAAAATTAGTTGGTTGTGTTTGATAAGGGTTATTAAAAGGATTTTTTGAACTATTTAATGAAAGAAGAGTCCTTTTTGTATTCAAACCCTCCCAAATAGAAAATATCCCTAGGAAGTCTCCAAGTGATGTAATCCTATTTGAAATAGGTCTATGAGGTAGGAATTCGAAGCTAGCAAGGTGGCAAACCATTTGTATGAGTCCTCATTCTATAAATAGAGGAGTTTTAGAGTTAGAGAGGGGAGGGTGGATGTATATGACTATGCTATCATGTAATTTTCTTTCATACAACTAATACACAGTTGCAAAAGACTTTGTTCAGACTTGAGATGATAATTTGGTTCTTATGTGTTTGTCTCCTTTATCTTTTAAATGTTAATTCAACTTACTCATACACAATTACTTGGAATTCATAAATCTTATGCTCCAAATTCCTTTATGGATTATGTTTGTTGTCAGAATTATTTTTGTAAGAGCTCATGTGCCTCAGCTTCCATGAATGATGCTTGTTTGTAACTGAGTTTTCATGATGAATCATGCTATTACCAAATTGATTCTGATAGGCTACTCATCAATCAACTTAATGTAACTCTTTGAAACCAATTTTTGCTGAAGATTAGCCTCTTCAGTTTGAGAGGGCTCTCTCAAGGTAATTTATGATTTTCAATGGAAATTCTAGTAGATGGCTAACTCTATAACTGTAACTTGATTGTGATTGATTGCAGGTTGAAAATGCAAGAACTTGCTACCATTGGGCTATGCGGTCAACATCATTAAACTCAATGAGAATATTTCTTCTTATGGAAACTGAGGCAAATGAAGGTTTCAATGAAAATGTAGTACACACATACAACATGTTATCACCCAATAAAAAAAATTTCAAAACATGGTATGTCAACTCTGTTTTGATCATGGTCTAATAGTTTTGAAAGTCATTTTAGTATGGTTAAGGGTATGTCATAGTTTTAGAGGTTTAGTGTTCATCATTAGAATTCAAATAAGGTCTTTGTAGGTTCATTTCATGGTCAAAAAATTCACATTTTTCGTTCAAGGGTCATTTATGTAAGTTTTGGGTCAATTTTATGCAATTAGCCACAAATCCACAGTTTCGTAGCATTGTTAGTTCAAAAAGTCAGTTTTGCACTACGAAAGCGCTGCTACTTTTGTAGCGCAAAGTGCAAAATTTACACTGTGAGCGCTACGAAAGCGCGGTTTCATAGCTATCGTGTCAAATAAGACGAGACTTGTCAGTATCAGTTGAGAAATGACATGATAGGGGTATGGTGAGTAAATTAATTACCAGATTCGATGTACCCACTTGTCCTACAGTTATCATATTCATGATAGGGTATCAATCAAACATCATTTGGTCATGAGGTGACATCTATAAATTCGATTTTTTTCCTAATTGAGTCAACCCTATTTCATTTACCTTCACATGTGATGTCCAAGCTCTGAAACAGTAAGGCTAAGTTTATGGTTGTTCCATCCAAAGACAACTCTCACCATTATCAAGCAAGGCTGATTCATCAAATCAAGCAAGGTTGTTCATCAGGTCAAGAGATGCTGCTTTACAGGTTTTAGAGAAACTAACAGGTTTTCTACAGGAAACATGGCAGAGGAAAAGAAGGTCCACAGAGGGGGACATTGTCTAAGATACGAACTTGAGAATGCAAATGCTGTTATGGAGGATCAAATGGTAATGGAGGCTTTTAGAAAAGCTGGCTGTCTCAAATTTTGTGAAAAGCTACAGGGGTGCAACACTCAGGTGTCCAAAGAGTTTTCTTTACATTTCAATGGAACTACTACAAAAGTTGGGATGATAAATATGCCAGTTACACCGGAGTTCATAGCTGTTGTGACAGAGATAGCAAGGGGAAATCAATCTTGGTTTAAAGGTTAGGTTTGACATGGAGCCATGCAAGGAGTTTATGAAACCTGAATATGAAGACATGGACTTGAATAATGGAATACCCAGAAGCTGCATCAAGGACACCTATGCAAAGCTACTTTTCAACATCCAAAGATATTTCACATGTGAAGGTAGGTACCACAAAGTCTATACTTATCATTTCAGACTGTTGTTTCATTTGACAGGCATGATATCATTAGATTTACCATTTTACTTGTATAGAAGCCTTGCCAAAATGGCTGACAAAGTCCAAGCTAAATATGATGGCTGTGAAACTTCTCTATTTCATCACGGTTTGATAAAGTTGCTGGTTTTGAATGAGCTCCAAAAAATAAATAGAGATTGGTCTTCCTTTTTATTTATGAGTGGATTTGAAATGGAAGCTTTAACCCCAGCCAGAAACCCTAAGACTAAGGGGAATCCTTCACCACCAATAGCAGAATCTAGTCAGCCAGTGGTTTCTACAGCAAAGAGGTTTGTAAAGTTGAAACCAAGGAAGCAGGTTGAAGATAGAACTAAGAAAACATCAGGGCTTGTTGCAGAAACCTTATCACCTGCAAAACAGAGAGTAGAATTGGTCAAAGAAACAAAACAAAAACAAGTGGCCAGTAAGCAGGAGACCCAAAGAAAAACAAGAAGTCAAGTATCAACATCAAAAGGAAAAGAAACGGTTTCAATGAGAGAGGACAGTCCAATGATGAAAGGAAAATTGGATGATATACTGCATGCAATTGACATAGAAGAATCACCCATTGTGCAGGAATATTTCATTGAAGTGAATGAACCCAAATAGAGAAAAATGAAATCAGTAAATAAATTGGATTTTGAAGGTGAGAATGAAAATTTTGTTTTTCAAGCTAGGAAACCTCTAACCAGACATGAAAAGAAACTCCAAGAAATAAGTAAATATATCCAAGTAACTATTGAAGTAGCCAAAGCCCCTGAAAAGGTGATTGATCTCTCATCACCTATAGCGGAGCATGCAGTCAACAAGGTAGAGAAGGGAAAAGAACACATATTAGAGTGTCAACTATTGGAAGAAAGGTTGAAGCTATCAAATAAAGAGATGTAAATGATGATAAAGAGGGAAAGACAACAAAGCATTGAAAAGAAAAAATTCAAGAGGTTGAAGGCTGTTTGGGAAGGTCAAACAATTGCTAGGTTAGAGATCCCAAACAGTGCCCAGCAGTTCTTTACATGGATAGTTCCAGCTATTAAAGAAGCAAGGTTTGTTAGAGTGATCAACACTCATTTGAGAGAAAGTAATAGAAATATAAGAGGCCAAGTGAAGGATTTGGAGCTACAATTAAAACAGTCTCGAGATGAACTAAAGAGCAGAGGTACAAAATGACAAATTCAAAACAAATTCTAAATGGAAAATGAGGATTAAATTTTGTGAAGATTATGTTTTTAGTTCAAATAGCCGATGGTTTTGATGAAGCCAATGATTTTCTGAAGTTGTGGTACCTTTTTGTTTTAAATTTTGTGAAAATATGGTTAAAACTTCTTACACATCAGTTTCGTAGTGCCTGTAGTGCCAAAAGGGTGAAAATCGCTATGAAATTGTTGTAGCAACTTTTTCACCCTTTTTCTTATCAAATTTTGGAGGGAAGACCAGGTATTTTGATTTGAAATTCCTAAGGAATTTATATCAAGTGAATATCAAAGTAAATCTAAAGGAAAGGAAGCTAAATTTTTAAGGAAAATGGTAAAAAATACCGCGCTACGAAAAGCGCTACGAAACTGTGTTGTTTTCATAGCGCAGGTCTGTTTTCATGGTTTTGAGAAGTTCAAGGTGGCTTCGCACAATTGGCATGAATGGATGACTTGGGACATATGCCAATCATGTTCCCAACATCAATTAGCCTCGAAGTTATCAGTTGGAAGTGGTCAAAATATCTCAAAGAAACTAAAAGGATCCTAATCCTAAAAACAAGGGAGCAGTTTCCTAGATTACAGGGGATCAACATCATCAACATTATGGTTATAACAAGTTGAAGCTCATCATCAGGATTTGACTTAATGGAATGATAGGTGGAAAATGATGTGATTAAGTTTAGATAAATTTGTTTTGAATAAAACCAAAAGAGTTCTAGTTCTATTTGTAATATGACTCTATGTTAGTTTTACAACTGTGTTTGTAATAAATACCATGTTTTATAGTTAGAATAGGTGTCAAAGCATGGGAATTCGATGTATCTAGTTGTGGAGAAGCTTATCTCATGATGTAAATGATCTATAAAAGATCAAGAGGTCGAAATATAAAGGGTTGGACATTTGTTAGCAAAAATACCGTGTTTTATTGTATGTGACTGTGTTCAGCTTAATACAGAATTTCTACTTAGACAACTCAAGATTCATGAGAAGTTCTTGTTTTTTCTTGTTCTGATGGTATCTTTTCAATATTATATTGTAGTGGTGTTTGCTTATGATACTCAGAATTCATCAATGATGCTCTGACTTCCTTCATAGACAGACTGACTGTGTTTCACTGTTCTACATGTGTATTCCTTGACTTGAACTCTGAATGCCTTGACTTCCATGCTAGGTAGATTGTTTTGAATATGCTGAAGCTATTATGACTCCATAAGCCCAATGTACATTTGCTAATGTGATTTAAAACCAGTTTATATCATTTATTTGCTTTTAGCCCATATAGATTTAGCCATCTACATATTTATCAAAAATCATAAACCCTTGAGAGAGCCCTCTCAGGTTGAGGAGGCTAAGCCTCAGCCAAAATATTGGTCTGAAACAGTTACATGCATGAGATTAAATTTATTGGCAACCTATCAGGTCTGATTTTGTGATAACATTTTGGTGCGTTTGTCAGTAGTCTGAAGATTATACTTTCCCGAGATTTTGAAGCTGAACTTCTAAAGGTAGCAGGAGCTCAGAAAGCTTTTCGAGGATGCATCTACCTTGGTGACTCCATTTAAATTTTATATGTTGGCAAAGGTGGATTCGAGAAGGAGATGCATGAGGATTAATCTTGACCTAGATCCACCTACCATCATGGACAATCCAAACACCATTTCAAGAGGCAGTCAAAGGATTTCTGAAATACCAGGTACTCCATCTCATTCAAAATCCTTGTCCTCTGAAATATCAAGAAGTCCTGAATACAAAAGAGTTGATGATAAAATTCATGAGGTTTTGTTTAGATCAATGAATGAAAAGGAACTAATTGAAATTATCTTAGACTTACATAAGAGAGGAATTGACACCTCAGCTCTAGTAACCTAAGAAGACAAAGAAGAATTCTGGGAAGTTGTTGCTTCAGAGTTGTTGTTGGAAAAGGAGTCTTTAGACAAATTGAAGGAGCTTGATCCTTTCAAAGTATTGTTGAAAATTAAAGCTGGTTTACCTCTTCCCAATTGGAGCTCAATTTTTAGTGGCTTACAAAGACCAACTATTCCTCCTCATAGTAGTATGTCATCTACTGTTTCTACGTTTCCTAATATTACCACAAAACCTCTGACCATGGTTGGAAATCCACCTGTTGCACCTGCTAGGTACGACCCTCTTGTCCTTCTTGTTGTCTTACATGACCTCCCTAGTAAATATGATGCTAGAATTAAAACCTGGTGAAGTGATGAAGACATTACAACAGAGGATCATGTAGATCAATTTAATGACTTTATAGATAGGGAGGAGGTTGATCATGAAGATGTTAAATTGAGATTGTTTGGTCAGAGTTTTACTAGTGAGGTTAGGAAGTGGTATAAAGCCCTTACTCCTGGAAGCATTCATGATTGGAATGAATTTGAAGATGTTTTCTTAAGGAAATGGGAAAATAGAACTAATCCAGTACAAGCCCTTACTGAGTATAATACCTTGAAGAGAGCTGCTGATGAAACTGTCCAAAACTTTTCAAAAAGGTTTAATAAAGTGTTAGATTCTATTCTTGCCCATTTGAAACCACCAGAAGCCTTGGCTCAAATGAGGAATGTTGAAGTTTTTGACTATGAGTTTTCCATACTGTTGAGAGAAAGAGAATCCCCTACACTTGCTGAAATGAAAAATGATGTTGTGAAAGTGGAGGTTAATTTGATAGCAGCTGAAAAGTAAAAAATGGGTAAGGCTAAGTTGGAAGAAGAAGAGAAACCTTCATCCTCTATCCCTCAAGAAAAACTTGATTCAATGATGAAAACGATGGAAAAATTGATGGATAGGTTAGCCCTTGGTAATACCTCTGCTCCTCCTGCACAACATGAACCTCAATTCAGAAACCCTCAGTTCAAGAGACCTCAGAATCAACAAAGACCAAGGGAGAATAGAAATCAACAACCTGATCCTCCAGTGAGACCTCCTTTTCAGCAGAATTTGGTTGATGAAGAAGATGACCCTGAAGTTCCTAAGGAGTCTATTCATTGTTTTTGTTATCACTCCACAAATTTTCAAAATCCGATGCTTGAAAATAAACCATAATACTCCTTCAAATTTCTTCGTTTGCAAAATATCATAAAATGATGAATTTTATGGTGTATTTAATTTTTTTTAACTTAAGTTAAGGTCTTAGAAATGAGTCCAAGTCACATCAGAGGAGTATGTTTTGAGATGACACTTGGAAATGACCACAAGTCTGAAATTTTTCCATCTGTTACCAAATTGTCTAAGTCCGCGGCGAATATAGCAGGAAATTAATAGAATTTGCAACGGAAACACCTAATAGTTTCGTAGCAATTTTGACAATTTTCAAATGAAATGTGCTATGAAATCTCTGCCAATATATAACGGTTTGAAGAATAATGATGAATGATTTAGTGTTGCAAGGACCTGCTGCCAGATTTGAACCATCATTTTAAAAGCTTTCCATGTCAGTCATCATTTGTTTATACATCCTCTCATTCCACTCTCATACTTTCTGTTTTATCTTTCCGCACTCATCATTCACTGCTAAAGCATCTCTCTGTCAAGAAACTACCTTGTAAAAACCCTTTTCAATTGTATCAGTCTCATCCCATTTTAGTTGCTCTCTGCTATCAAGCATTCTATCTCAAACAGGTGTAAAGAGGTAAGGTAAGCCACCGTTTCATCACATTGGAAATGGCTACAACTATACCCAAGAAAGCTTACAAAAGGAGGTATACCATTCCTCTATGAACCTACAGCTCCAGACTTGGTTTTAGAAAATAAATATTTCGCAGAGTTGTTTACAAAGGCAGGATGCATCAAATTCATTCAGCAATTGCAAGGGCATCATCCACAGGTGTCACGAGATTTTGTGGCCAATTTTAGAGGATCATTTACAAAGGTAGGCTATCTCCATGTCCCAATTTCACCGTATAGTATCTCTAAAGTAATAGGGATTCCTAGGGTTGCAGAGGAGTGGTTTAAAGCCACTAAATTCGACTTTAAAATTTGTGATGAATATTTGAAACTAGAACATGCAGGAATCAAAATGACTGAAGGAATTCCTAGGAGCTATCTTAAAGATGAATTTTCTAAGCTGCTAACAATCATACAAAAGTATTTTACATGTGAAGGGCATTTTCAAACCATATATATGTATCATTTCAAATTATTGATTCATTTTATAGGGAAGAAACTCATATATATCCCATTCTATCTCTTTAGAAGTCTCGGGAAGATGGAAGATAAGGTACAAGGAAAGCCTGAAAGGAATGAAACTTCTATTTTTCATCATGGATTGATGAAATTTCTAGTCTGGAGGAACTAAACAAACTAAAAAGAGAATGGGATTCATTTTTGTTCATGAATGGATATGAACTTGATGTCCTATTACCAAGGAAAGCTTCCAAATCTAAAATCTCTCCTTACAAGCAAGAAATGGGCGTCAATGCTATTGAAGCAACTCAGCATCAAGGTTTAAATTTTTCAAAATAGAATTTGGTAGAGAAAAATGATTTAGTTCAGGACATATCATCATCTCTAGTAGCTAGAACTAAGAGGAGGACTACCAAACATATTACAGGTAGCAAGACTGAATCTGAAGCTAAGAGATCCAAAGGAAATGTTAAAGAAGATGTTAAAGGCAAAGGTAAACTTGAAGACATCCTACAGGCCATTGACATTGTAGAATCTCCTGTAGTAAAAGTAGCTAAAGAGCAGACATCTAAAGTTAAAGGTAAGGGACTCATTATTAAAAAATTATATTTCTCCTCAAATGATTCAGCTTTTATCTTCAAACCTCGAAAACCTCATACCAGGTCACAAATGTCAGAAATTGTTACTATTGGTGATACTAATAAGAGAGATGATAAAGGTATGGGAGAAATAGCAAAAGAAGTTATTGTCATATCACCTATTGAGACAAAATCTATCAAGGATAAGAAGACAGATAAATCTACAAATATGACCCAAGAAAAACTTAAGATAGGTTCTTCTAAAGGAAAGGACAAGGTTATAAAGAAGACTGAAAAAGAGGCTTTGATAGAACAATTGAAAATTGTCAAAGATGAATTGGTCGAAACTAAGAAAGAGTTGGAGAGATATAAGAAAGACAAAGAGATGATAGATGAAGTAGAAAAGAAAGTGACTGAACAATTTTTTCATTTTGAGACTTCTATTGCAAAAGACAAGAATCTGTTGAAATGGACACAACCTTTGCGTAGCATAGTGTCACATACAAAAAAGAGGAATTGGTGCCTAGAAGCATAGAAGAGAAACCTACAAAGGCAAGTGAAAGAATTAAAAGAGGAAATGGAACTGATGAGAACAAAATTGGAGAAAAGAGACTTGGAAAGAGGAGATGTAAACAAAGCTGCTCGAAAACACTGACATAGAATAAGGGTTAAAATCAGCAGAAGAATATTATATATCAAATTTTGGGATGCGCTACGAAAACATGTTGTTTTCGTAGCTCAAAAATAGAGTTTTAGCAGAGAATACAATTTTATGAAAAATAATGATAAGGCATGAAAAGTATCAAGCACGTGTAAGGTTACTTATCATCAGGTGTCAAAGAGTATCAAATGTCAAAGAGTATCAGTTTTTGCCAAGTGGAGACTTTAGCCAAAAGAAGATTTTGAAGACAATAGTCCAACATGTGCCATGTCATCAAACTAACTTTTCCAAAATGATGGGCAAAGTTATTCCATGAAGGCTGTCATGATATAAATGTTTTGTTAATGGGAAACATGGTATAAAGTTAGAATTCCTTTCGAGGATGACTTGGATTAGTTTTTTTTATTGTAATGATTAAGAGTTCTAGTCCTAGTAGGACTCTTTCTCTTGTTTCGAATAGATGTCAGTCTTATTTTCTAGAAGTTAGTCAACAGTTAGTTTTAAGTGTCAGTTAAAGTAAAATGGTTTGGCTACGTGGCAAGGTAGTTGTAAAGGCTAAAAGGCCTATAAATAATGTATATTTAGAGGTACCAAAGGTTGGAAAATGTAATCAGAACAACTACTTTTGTAAATGCTTTGAGCATATTGATATATACAGAAACAAAGGGACTTTTTCTGAAGCTGAGATTCTTATTATACTTTAGTGAGCTTTATTTCTTTTCTCATATGTTTTACTTCCATAGTTTTGATGCTTAATACTCAGAATTCATGGGAACATGCTCTGACTTCCCTTAAGTGTTGATTTATGGTGAATTGAGCTCTTTGGTCTTATCTTTGGATGTTTTTCTTCAATGTTTAAAGACTTATTACTCATAATTCATGATATTCATGCTCTGCCTTCCTTTAGGTGTTAAGCTTTGATGAATCTCTTCTAAATACTTTATTTTCAGTACCTTGAGATATCATTACTCAGAATTCATGCACACATGCTCTGACTTCCTTTGAACCTCAAGATAGTGAGATTTTCCTAAATGTGTCATCCTTTCATTGAAGTATATACAAGCCTCAGTTTTATAAGAAGAGTTATTTTGTTATCTTATCCCTATCACTGAATCCATAGCCCAATGTTAACTTGTCTTCATCTCTCAACCTGCAAACATACAAAACCACAAACCATAGAGTTAGCCATCTATTTTTATACAAAATCAATAACCCTTGAGAGAGCCCTCTCAGGCTGAGGAGGCTAAGCCTCAGCCAAAATATTGGTTTGAAATAGTTACACTGAGGTAGTCTAATTAGCAACCTATCAGGGTCCGATTTTGGTGCATCTGCCGGGAGTCTAAAGATATACATCTCCCGAAAAATCATGAAGCTGGACTCTAGAAGGTAGAAGGAGATCAGAATCTGTTCGAGGCTGCAAAACTACCTTGGCGAATCCACACATCAAATAACAAATTGGAAGGTGACTCCACTGCTAGAAGATCAGTTGCTAGATGAAGCTTCAAAATGAGTTCCATTGCAAGGAAAAATTCCAGGTATGCTCCTATGAATTGGTCTCATATCCCTGGTTTTCCAAATCCTATGCCAAAGGTTGATTGGTTAGATGATCTTCCAATATTCAAAGATGAAAATAAAGATGATGCTGCTCTTCATTTGGTTAGGTTTCATCTACATGTACATAGTCTTAAGGTTCAGATTCCTGAAGACTGTCTTATGAAGATGTTTATGACCACTCTAGAAGGAAAAGCATGGTATTGGTATAAAGGTTTAGCATATGGTTTATTATATTCTCTTACTAAATTTCATGATGAATTCTATGAGATGTATAAAGAATGTCATCCATCTCTATTTCTGGTCAAATATTGTTGTAAGTATTCTGTGGGTTTTATTCAGTATTTGGAAGACTGTTATGGTGATGATGAATCTATGGATGAAAAAATTTTAGAGGCCCTTCATGACCATACATTCCAACAACTAGAAGAAATAATAACATCCCCTAGGATCCATCATGGAAATCATCAAGAGAATACTTTTGAAAATCATATTTCATCCTCCGAGATTGATATAGATATGCTGCAGACTTGTCTGTATTCAAATTATGATGAAAATGAAAATCAGTGCAAATACCAAGAAGAAATATTGGAAGATTGTTTTACTGACCCTCAAGAAGAGGAAAGGATTGATTATTCCTACATTTATTTACAGCATATTACATCTAAAAATGATCATATGGATGAGGAGAAATACATTGTCTATGGAAATCATTCAGAAAGGCAGCTGGATCACTTATCAAAGAAATGTTGTGTGACTAAAGATCAATTTTTAGAAGTAACATAATGTTATGAGGACCATCAAGTTAATCGTGTTTTCTGGGATCCTATAGTTGAATACATTGAATATTTTTACTCCCTAATGTTTCAGTTTTACTTTTGCTATGAAGACCGGAAGCAATTTCAGTGGAAATGGTCATATCAATTTCATAGTTGCTTTGAAGACCAATGCAGCGAAAAATTTCAAATATCAGATAAAACAAATGATTGGCTACATTGGAAATTTCACATTTATTGAGATGAAAGAAGTGTACAGTTTATAGGGTAGGTAGGTAGGAATATGCAAATAAGCTCAAGGTTGACTGAGCATTTTTAGTAGGTGCAATTTGAGTCCTTCTTGCAGAAATCATTAAAGCTTGGGGAGCAGATTAGGCAGAATTTCAGAGTTTTATTCTAAAGGATGAATAGCAGTACTGGAGCTATGAGTTCTTAGCATACCACAGGGGTATTCTATCCCTAATGGAGCCACTGTTATCACTCCAAAAAATTTCAAAATCTGATGCTTGAAAATCATCCATAATACTCCTTCAAATTTCTTAGTTTGCAAAATATCATAAAATGATGAATTTTATGGTGTATTTAAATTTTTTAAACTTTGGTTAAGGTCTTAGAAATGAGTAAAAGTCACATCATAGGAGTATTTTTTGAGCTGACACTTGGAAATGACCACAAGTCCGAAATTTTTCCATCTGTTACCAAACTATCTAAGTCCGCAGTGAATATAGCAGGAAATTAACATGATTTGCTATGGTAACACCTAATAGTTTCGTAGCAAATCTGACACTTTTCAAATGAAACGTGGTACGAAATATCTACCAATATTTAACGGTTTGAAGAATAATGATGAATTATTTAGTGTTGCAAGGACCTACTGCCAGATTTAAACCATCATTTTAAATGCTTTCCATGTCAGTCGTCATTTGTTTATACATCCTCTCATTCCACTCTCATACTTTCTGTTTTATCTTTCCGCACTCATCATTCGTTGCTAAAGCATCTCTCTTTCAGGAAGCTACCCTATAAAAACCCTTTTCAATTGTATCAGTCTCATCCCATTTTAGTTTCTCTTTGTTATCAAGCGTTCTATCCCGAATAGGTGTAAAGAGGTAAGGTAAGCGACCATTTCATCACACTAGGAATGGCTACAACTATACCCAAGAAAGCTTACAAAGGAGGTATACCATTCTGCTATGAACCTACAACTTCAGACTTGGTTTTAGAAAATGAATATTTGACAAAGTTGTTTACAAAGGCAGGATGCATCGAATTCATTAAAAAATTGTAAGGGAATCATCCACAAGTGTCACGAGATTTTGTGTCCAATTTCAAAGGAAATTTTACAAAGGTAGGCTATCTCCATGTCCCAATTTCACCAGATAGTATCTCTAAAGTAACAGGGATTCCCAGGGTTGGAGAGGAGTGGTTTAAAGCCACCAAATTTGACTTGAAAATTTGTGATGAATATTTGAAACCAAAACATGCAGGAATCAAAATGACTGAAGGAATTCCTACGAGCTGTCTTAAAGATGAATTTTCTAAGCTGATAACAGTCATACAAAATTATTTTACATGTGAAGGGCGTTTTCAAACCATATATATATATATCATTTCAAATTATTGATTCATTTTACAGGGAAGAAACTCATAGATATCCCATTCTATCTCTTTAGAAGTCTCGGGAAGAGGGTAGATAAGGTGAAAGGAAAGCCTGAAAGGAATGGAACTTCTATTTTTCATCATGGATTGATGAAATTGCTAGTCTTGGAGGAGCTAAACAAACTAAACAGAGAATGGGCTTCATTTTTGTTCATGAATGGATATGAACTTGATGTCCTATTACCAAGGAAAGCTTCCAAATCTAAAATCTCTCCTTCCAAGCAAGAAATGGGTGTCAATGCTATTGAAGAAACTCAGCATCAAGGTTTAAAGTTTTCAAAACAGAATTTGGTAGAGAAAAATGATTTAGTTTAGGACATATCATCATCTATAGCAACTAGAACTAAGAGGAGGACTACCAAACATATTACAGGCAACAAGATTGAATCTGAAGCTAAGAGATCCAAAGGAAATGTTAAAGAAGATGTTAAAGGCAAAGGTAAAATTGAAGACATCCTACAGGCCATTGGCATTGCAAAATCTCCTATAGTAAAAGCAGCTAAATAGCAGACATCGAAAGTTAAAGGTAAGGGACTCATTATTAAAAAATTATATTTCTCCTCAGATGATTCATCTTTTATCTTGAAACTTCGAGAACCTCATACTAGGTCACAAATGTCAGAAATTGTTACTATTGGTGATAGTAATAAGAGAGATGATAAAGGTATGGGAGAAATAGAGAAAGAAGTTATTGTCATATCACCTATTGAGACCGAATCTATCAAGGATAAGAAGAAATATAAATCTACAGATATGACTCAAGAAAAACTTAAGATAGGTTCTTCTAAAGGAAAGGACAAGGTTATAAAGAAGACTGAAAAAGAGGTTTTGATAGAACAATTGAAAATTGACAAAGATGAATTGGCTGAAACTAAGAAAGAGTTGGAGAGATATAAGAAAGACAGAGAGATGATAGATGAAGTAGAAAAGAAAGTGACTGAACAATTTGTTCATTTTGAGACTTATATTACAAAAGAAAAGAATTTTTTGAAAAGGACACAGCCTTTGCGCAGCATAGTGTCACATACAAGAAAGAGGAATTGGAGCCTACAAGCAGAGAAGAGAAACCTACAAAGGCAAGTGAAAGAATTAAAAGAGGAAATGGAACTGATGAGAACAAAATTGGAGAAAAGAGACTTGGAAAGAAGAGATGTAAACAAAGATGCTTGAAAACACTGACATACAATAAGGGTTAAAATAAGCAGAAGAATATTATATATCAACTTTTGGGATGCGCTACGAAAACAAGTTGTTTTCGTAGCTCAAAACCAGAGTTTTAGCAAGAGGACAGTTTTAGGACAAATAATGATAAGGCATGAAAAGGATCAAGCATGTGTAAGGTTACTTATCATCAGGTGTCAAAGAGTATCAGATGTCAAAGAGTATCAATTTTTTCCAAGTGGAGACTTTAGCCAAAAGAAGAGTTTGAAGACAATAGTCCAAAATGTGCCATGTCATCAAACTAACTTTTCCAAAATGATGGGTAAAGTTATTCCACGAAGGCTATCATGATATAAATGTTTTGTTAATGGACAGCATGGTATAAAGTTAGAATTCCTCTCGAGGATGACTTGGATTAGTTTTTTTTTATTGTAATAATTAAGAGTTCTAGTCCTAGTAGGACTCTTACTCTTGTTTCGAATAGATGTCAGTCTTAGTTTCTAGAAGTTAGTCAACTGTTAGTTTTAAGTGTTAGTTAAATTAAAATGGTTCAGCCACTTGGCAAGGTAGTTGTAAAGGCTAAAAGGCCTATAAATAATGTATATTTAGAGGTACCAAAGGTTGGAAAATGTAATCAGAACAACTAATTTTGTAAATGCTTTGAGCAGATTGATATATACAGAAACAGAGGGACTTTTTCTGAAGCTGAGATTCTTATTATACTTCAGTGAGCTTTATTTCTTGTCTCATATGTTTTAATTCCATAGTTTTGATGTTATTATACTTCAGTGAGCTTTATTTCTTGTCTCATATGTTTTAATTCCATAGTTTTGATGCTTAATACTCAAAATTCATGGGAATATGCTCTGACTTCCTTTAAGTGTTGATTTATGGTGAATTGAGCTCTTTGGTCTTATCTTTGGATGCTTTTCTTCAATGTTTAAAGACTTATTACTTAGAATTCATGTTATTCATGCTCTGAATTCCTTTAGGTGTTAAGCTTTGATGAATCTCTTCTAAATACTTTATTTTCAGTACCTTCAGATATCATTACTCAGAATTCATGCACACATGCTCTGACTTCCTTTGAACCTCAATATAGTGAGATTTTCCTGAATGTGTCATCCTTTCATTGAAGTATATACAAGCCTCAGTTTTATAAGAAGAGCTATTTTTTTATCTTATCCCTATCACTAACTCCATAGCACAATGGTAACTTTCCTTCATCTTTCAACCTGCAAACATACAAAACCACAAACCATAGAGTTAGCCATCTATCTTTATACAAAATCAATAACCCTTGAGAGAGCCCTCTCAAGCTGAGGAGGCTAAGCCTCAGCCAAAATATTGGTTTGAAATAGTTACACTGAATTAGTCTGATCAGCAGCCTATCAGGGTCCTATTTTGGTGATAACAGTTTTGATGAATAAATGTCAGAAATTTTCTTAGCTAAGGAATAACATGATCAATCAAGTCAAAACAATCATGAAGAAGAAACATCAGACTATATAAAGGGGTATCAACATGCTATTTTTGAGATGCAGAAACAATATAATCTTAGAAATATGAATGTGCCTATCATTGCAAACAAAACACAACCTAAGAAAGATGCACCTAAGGTTGCTAATGGCAAGAAGGATGCTCCTCAGGTCCTTGAAGGTAAGAAAGATACACCAGTTTTCCCTCCCACCAAAGAAGCTGAAAAATCGGTTTCTGTTTTCAATCTTGAGAATGAAATTTCTTGTTGAGATTGCAACAAGATGATGAGCTTAGTGAAAAGAGTCGCCTTCACTAAGTGGGCCCGCAGGCTATTTTGGTGCAAGACTATTTTTAGACATGTCAATCATATTCTATGAGTTGCAAGATGCTATTTGTGGATGGTTGGTCAAGTTGGAAAAATAGATGGACTTCTATTTTTATACATATTGGGCGGAATCTATTTTTAGATTGCCAGTCTAAAAATAGATATGTCGAATATTATTAGCTCTTAATAATATTTGAACTATAAACATTATCTTATTCTCTTGGAGCACTTCAGTTAAGTGCACAGATGTGGCACAAGAGCTAACAAAAGGAATTACGCTATTCCTGAGGGTTAATTGGAGCTATTGCATTGAGACTTCAGTTAGAACTCACGTGACAGAGTTTGGTGGAGTTATTGAGGTAGTTGGTGGAGTTGTGTTCAGTTTAACTCAGTTAGACACAGTTGAGCTAGTTGTATCTAGTCTAACTAATTGATACACTAGTGAGAGTGGTGTGAATTAATTATTAATTAATTCAATTAATATTAACTCATTAATCAACTAAATAATACATCATTTAACTAGAGTGCATGGATAGTTTCAGTGGAGACCAGTGGAGAGGTAGGTGAAAGAGCAGGTTGACTATCAATTATGACTATAGTGTTGCATGATTTGCAACACCCAGTGATTGGAGATGCCAATGAGGATTGCATGAGAAAGTCTGGACCAATTCAAGTTCATTCAGAGCCAATATTCAGTAGGGATTGCGCAGTAGAGGCAGGCTAGTAGGTGGCAAAGATCGGTGCATGGATTTGCTAGATCGGGCCTGATTAGTGTGTAGCGATTGTATTGTACAGAGAGCTTGATATGATCAACTTTGTATGAGGATTGTTACATGATATCTATGACATATATTATATACATATATTTGGGGTTTTTAGCTTCAGGATTTCTCGTAAATCACTGTGTCAATGTGTGTGAATTTTTATGGTTTTAATGTGTGCATGCAATTGATTTAATTTCTGCATATGATGATCAATGGTGGAATAGATTTTGTATTGTGCATGAAGTCAAATAGTGTATGATCAGGATAATATTAGACATATAACATATCAGTTATATAATATCTACATGGTATCAGAGCTATATTGATCATTGGAGTAATTGCAAATCATTGAAGCGGTTGAGTTTTGTGCTGGTGGAATTCGAATTTGCAGCAGTGTTTTCTTGGTGTCGAAGTCGAGATGTCTTTCAATGGATTGCGATTGGATTATGCCCTTGAGGGAAGCTTGAATTATATTTCATGGAAGGACAGGATGGAGGCGGTGTTGGAGGATAATGGGTTGAAGGAGTTCATAGATGTAGAAATTCCAAATCCTGCTTCTAGCGAAGTTGCTACACTTGACGCATGGCAAAATAAGACAACAAAGTGTCGAAGGATTCTGTTGGAAGGTGTGAAGGATCACATAGTTTCCAGCCTTCATGGTAAAGCTTCTCCATTCTTGATGTGGAAATATTTGATAGACTTGTTACAAAGCAAGAGTGACCAGAGGAAGTTGGTGCTCAAGGATAAACTCAGGAAAATAAAAATGGAGAAGGACGAAAGTATACCCAAGTACCTCACGAAGTTAGTCCAGTGCAGGGATGAGTTGGGAAGTGTGGGAGTTACTGTATATGAAGAGGACTTGGTGAGCTTGGCTCTCCTTGGGCTTCCGAAGAGTTGGCATTCTTATAAGGACTCTGTCAATGGTCGGGAGAAACTGTCGGGATGGGAGCGACTTTGGTCGGATCTTGTGCAGGAGGAGATAAGGCGGAGTACCGAGGATGGATCTTCATCGAAGAATGAAGATGAAGAAAATTGTGCTTTGGCTGCCAAAGCAAGGAAGGGGAAGAGCAAGAAGAATACTTCTCAATCCGGTGCGAAAGGCAAGAAGCAGGACATGTCCAAGGTGAAGTGCTTTCATTGTCACCAACATGGACATTATGCCACTAATTGTCCACAGAAGAAGAAAAATAAGCAGGCTGCTGGATCTGCAGCTGGAGAGGCCTTAGCCTCGCAGTTTGAGCTAGATTTTTCGCTGATCACATGCTTGGTCTCAAGTATGATGGGTTCAGTGTGGTTTCTTGACAGTGGTGCATCTTTTCATATGACCGGAGACAAAGATTTGTTTAGTGATCTGGATGAAAAGGATCTTGGAGTGTACATCGAGATGGGCGATGATGGTAGATATAGTGCAACTGGTATCGAGACCATTTCCTTTGAGAGGGAGTCTGGTAAACCTTTCATCTTGAAGGATGTCATGCATGTTCCATGATTGAAGAAGAAAATCTCTGTGGCGATGTTGGAAGACAAGGGTTATGATGTTGTTTTTAGCGAAGGAAAAGCCTTCCTGCGCAGTAAAACAACTGGTCAAACCAGGAGGATAGGGATTCGAGTTAAGAATCTTTATCAATTGAATGTAGATGGCTGCGCAGCAATGGCAGGCAAAGCAGAAGGAGTGGTGAGCCAGGATGAGGGCGAATTGTGGCACAGGAGATTGGGCCATCTTCACCATGGTGCTTTGAAAATTTTGCAGCAGATTTATACTGAGCTTCCCAAGGGTACACTTGCGCAATTAGATCAGTGCAATGGATGTACTTTGGGAAAATTTATGAAAGCCACCTTTCATGAGAAGGATAGTCACGCCACAACGATCCTTCAGAGAATTCACATAGACGTGTGTGGACCTTTCTCAGTAGCTTCAACAGCAAAGCACAGGTATTATGTGATATTTGTTGATGAATTTTCTCGTAAGTGCTAGATCTTCTTCATGCATAAGAAGAGCGAGACATTCTCAAAGTTCTGTGAGTTCAAAGCACTGGTTGAGAAAGAATCAGGGAAGCAGGTGAAGGTTCTTAGGAGTGATAATGGTGGTGAATTCAAATAATTTTTCAGCGTAGAAGGAATTCGAAGAGAGCTCATAGTGCCTCATAACCCACAACAAAATGGGGTCGTGGAGCGAAAGAATAGAACGATTGTGGGTGTTGCACAGGTGATGTTGCATGATCAGGGCCTTCCCATACACTTGTGGGCTAAAGCTTGTAATACTACGGTTTATGTGCAAAACCGTTGTCCTCATAGAGTACTTGGCATGAGTATACCCAAAGAGGCGTTTTCTGGTAAGAAGCCTGATATTTCTCATTTGAAGATTTTTGGCTCACCTGTTTACATTCATGTGATGAAGGATGCGAGGAAGAAGCCGGAGCCGACCACACAGGTTGGGATATTTGTGGGGTACACAAAAACACCCCACAACTATCGTGTGTATTTTCCAGATAGTCGAAAGACTGTTGTGTGATGGGATATCAAATTTCATGAGGAGAAAGCCATGAAGTGTTCGCTTGAGAGGGAGCTACACTTGCATGCAAATGAGGAGCTATTAGTTCCTAAGGATGAGCCTCAAGATGTGGATCAGCCACAAGAGGAGGTTCATGGAGTGGAAGAAACCGCTCATGCAGCACCATCCATCAGAGGGCAGAAGCGCACTACAGAAGCTAAGCGACTGAATCTTGATGCAGAGAATATTGTAGGAGCACCTACATCACAGCGTAGATAGAGACAGTCACCTAACTGATATACTGGATACATGGCTCTGATGAGCAAGTGTATCGTGATAGAACCATCCTCTTTCGAGGAAGCTATGGAGGACCCTGCATGGGTAGATGCCATGGTGGAAGAGTATGATTCGATTGTCAGAAACAATGCATGGCAGATTGGCCCAAGGCCGCAAGGGAAATTAGTGGTAGGTTCAAGATGGATCTACAAAGTGAAGCAAGCAGCTGACAGGAGCGTCGAGAAGTACAAGGCAAGATTTTTTGCCCAGGGCTTCTCACAGATTGAGGGGATCGACTATGAGGAAACCTTTGCACCTGTCACAAGGTATTCTCCCATACAGAGCATCCTTGCTCTCTCAGCGCAAATGGGATGGCACATTCATCAGATGGATGTGAAGACTGTGTTCCTCAATGGAGTCATTGAGGAGGAGGTGTACATAGAGCAGCCCAAAGGTTTCGAGATCTTCAGCAGCGAGTCACATGTGTGCAGGCTCAAAAGAGTGTTGTATGGGTTGAAACAAGCACCTCATGCTTGGTACACACGGATATACAGTTATTTCACTGGTCTTTGATTCACCAAGAGTGAGGCGGATCCGAACCTGTACCAGATTGTGGTGGAGGGTAAGTTGCTGATCATTGTACTTTATGTAGATGATTTGATACTGACAGGTGATGAACAGTTGATACTCTCATGCAAGGCTGATCTTGCAAAAGAGTTTGAGATGAAGGACTTAGGCCTCCTTCATTATTTCCTAGGATTGGAAATTTGGCAGCGCAGTGATGATTTGTTTGTGTCTCAAGGCAGGTATGCCTAGGAGATACTGGAGAAGTTCAACATGCATGGCTGCAAGCCTATCGACACTCCTCTTCCTAGTGGTTGGAGGAAAGAGGATGCTACATCGACAGAGGTAGTGGATGCCATTGCTTATCGACAGTTGGTGGGGTCGCTTATGTATCTAGTCAATACACGACCTGATATATGCTATGCTGTTAACTAGCTTTCACAAGCTATGGTTAAGCCTACCAAGCTCTTTTGGAAGGCAGGGAAGCATGTATTGAGATATCTCAGAGGCACTTTGGGATATGGATTATGGTATAGATAGTTGGATGAGGTGAAGCTGCATGGCTTCACAGATGCAAATTGGGCAGGGAGCCCAACGGACAGAAAGAGCACATCTAGAGGGATTTTCAGTATCGGGTCGACAACAGTTTCTTGGTACAGCAGGAAGCAGAGATCTATGGCACTCATTTCAGCGGAGGCCGAGTATATGGCAGCAAGTTTGGCTACATGCGAGGCTATATGGATGACAGGGGAATTTTAAGGATGGATAATTATTTTGAAGTTTAAAAAATTGGCGAATCTCACTAGTACCTAATATGAAAACTATAAAATGTTTATTGATGTAGTTGTAAAATGATTGAAATTTATAATGATTATATATATACTCTCTATATAATATTGGTGATTTTTAACATAAAATGATTTTATATTCTAAAATTTGGGCGAATCATTTTTATAAAAAATGGAAATTTGTGAATCTTTTTTTTCGAAAAATCATGGAAATTTAGTCCACCTGCAAATACTAGCCCCTAAAATTTTCCATGATGGATGAGGAAGATCTTGGCCGGGTTGTTCAGTTCACACTTAGATCCTACTGTGATATATTATGATAATCAGAGTTGCATCAAACTCTCGGTTAATCCAGTATTTCATGATAGATCTAAACACATTGACATCTGGTATCATCATATCAGAGATTGTGTGCAGTGGAAGATCATGTTACTTTCTTACATTCCTATGGAGGATCAGGATGCTGATATCTTGACGAAGGCACTCACCAGGAGAAAATTCGAATACCATAGAGGCAGGATCGGGGTGGCAGATAATCCCTATCTTGTTGAGAGGGAGTGTTGAGATTGCAACAAGATTATGAGCTTAGTGTAAAGAGTTTCCTTCACTAAGTGGGCCCGCAGGGTATTTTGGCGCAAGTCTATTTTTAGACATGTCGATCATATTCTATGAGTTGCAGGATGCTATTTGCGGATGGTTGGTCAAGTTGGAAAAATAGACGGACTTCTATTTTTAGACATATTGGGAAGAATCTATTTTTAGATTGCCAGTCTAAAAATAGATATGTCGAATATTATTAGCTCTTAATAATATTTGGACTATAAACATTATCTTATTCCCTTGGAGCACTTCAGTTAAGTGCACAGATGTGGCACAGGAGCTGACAGAAGGAATTACGCTATTCCTAAGGGTTAAGTGGAGCTATTGCATGGATACTTCAGTTAGAACTCATGTGAGAGAGTTTGGTGGAGTTGATTGAGGAAGTTAATGGAGTTGTGTTCAGTTTCACTGAGTTAAACATAGTTGAGCTAGTTGTATCTAGTCTAACTGATTGATACACTAGTGAGAGTGGTGTGAATTAATTATTAATTAATTCACTAATTATTAACTCATTAATCAACTGTAGAATACATTATTTAACTAGAGTGCATGGACAGTTTCAGTGGAGACAAGTGGAGAGGTAGGTGAAAGAGCAGGTTGACTATCAGTTGTGACTATAGTGTTGCATGATTTGCAACACCCAGTGATTGGAGGATTGCGTGAGCAAGGCTGGACCAATTTGAGTTCATTCATAGCCAATATTCAGCAGGTATTGCACAGTAGAGGCAGGCTAGCAGGTGGCAAATATCAGTGCATGGATTTGCTAGATTGGGCCTGATTAGTGTGTAGCGATTGTATTGTACTGAGAACTTGATATGATCAACTTTGTATGAGGATTGTTACATGATCTATATGACATATATTATATACAGATATTTGGGGTTTTTAGCTTCAGGCTTTCCCGTAAATCACTGTGTTAATGTGTGTGAATTTTTATGGTTTTAATGTGTGCATGCAATTGATTTAATTTCCACATATGATGATCAATTGTGGAATAGATTCTGTATTGTGCATGAAGTCAAATAGTGCATGATCAGGAGAATCTTAGACATATAACATATCAGTTATATAATTTCTACATTTCTAAGATAAAAATATCAGTCCCTTTTGGTGAGATTCTCAAGGTAGATGAATATAGAAACAAGATTGTTAAAATGCTAAACTCACAACCTGGAGTTGCTGATATCTTGAATGTATTAGAAGATCATCCGAACATATATTTGGGCCCAAGACTAGAAGATTAGCAGAATGAGGAAGTTCCTCCTTTTATGTGAGCCTTAGCATTCACGACATGACATTGCACAATGCTATGTTGGATTCAGGGGCCTTTCACAATCTTATGCCCAAAATAATCACGGAAGGGATGGGTTTAGAAATAACTAGGCCATACAGAGATTTGTTTTCCTTTGATTCAAAAAGAGTTAATTGAATTTGTCTAATCAAGGATGTTGTTGTTGGTCTTACGCAAGTTCTTGCTAAGGCTGTAGTCATGGACATTGTTGTAGTAGACATTCCATCGAATTTTGGTATGTTGTTGTCAAGGTCATGGGCAACTAAAATTAAAGGTACAATGCAGATGGATCTTACTTATGCTACCATTCCGGTCTTTCGGGAGCAAAGAAGATTGTATCGAGAGACAAGGATGGCCTACATGGTGAGTAGCAAAGATAAACCCCAAAACTTTCCAATTTATGCTCTTGATACTGAGTTTGGTTTTGCTATTATTTTCAATGAATTGAATAATGAAGCAGAAGAAGAAAGGAAAGAAGAAAATCAGAGTTTTGAAATTCAACAGTCTGAAAATCAGTAAGCAGAAGGTCAGCAAGTAAGCAATAAAGGGGAAGAATGTTGGTAGTCATTGCATTTTGATGGATCAGCAGGCAAAGGAGGAGTAGGAGTAGGGATCTGGATTAGAAATCCAAGTGATGAGAGTAATTTTTTCTCCTATAAATTGAACTTTGATTGCACGAATAACATGGCTGAATATGAATCCTTGATTTTGGGTCTAGAAGTGTTGAAAGGAATGAATGCTCAAAACATTTATATTTTTGGAGATTCATAATTAATCATAAAACAGATTGAGGGCGTTTATCAAACAAAGGACACAAGGATAAGAGCATATAGGAATTTGGTTTTGGAGATGTAAGAAAACTTTCAAGCCTATTTATTCACAGTCAAAACTAGGGAATAAAACTCCATTTTTTATTCTCTTGCTGTCTCTGCAAGCCTTTTCATTATTCTTATGCACTCCACAGAAAAGTATGAAGTTGAAGTCTTCCATAGGCCAGCCATTCCTGATAATATTACTCATTGGAAAGTTTTTGAGGATGATTAGCAGGTGAAAAATTTTATTGAGTTGAAAGAAGAGTTTGAAAATGTACAAGTAGATCAGTAGAACATGTTAGCTGAATCTAAAGGGAATTTCGAAGTTTTGCAACTAAAGAATAATTCCATACCAAAGGGACTAATACCTCTAGAAAAACGTTTTGATCAAAATGATGTTTTTAAATCCCCCAATATGAAAGCTAATGATGAAGAAGTTGAGAGTTGTAACCTTGGTACTATATCTATGCCCAAAATTATTAAATTTTCAAAATTTCTTTCAGCTGATATGAAGTTTAAATATGTTGAAATGATGAAAAGATTCATAGATGTATTTTCTTGGAGCTATGATGATTTGAAAGAATATGATCCCACCATTATTCAACATACTATTCCCATAAAGGAAAATGAAAGACCTTTCAAGCAGAAGTTAAGGAGAATCAACCCACTTCTCATGCCTTTGATTGAGAAAGAGGTTAAAAAGATTTTTGATGCTAAAATCATTGTTCCAATCAGATTTTCAAATTGGCTTGCAAATTTGGTTCCGGATCGGAAGAAGAGTGGGGAGATCAAAATATGCATTGATTTCAGAAATCTGAATAAAGCCTCCCTGAAGGATAATTATCCTCTCCCAAAGATGGATCAAATATTGCAAACTATTGTCGGTTCTCAGAGAATTTCTATGCTTGATGGTTTTTTAGGTTATAATCAGATCCTTGTGCATCCTTATGATCAGGAAAAAACATCCTTTACTACACCATGGGGTACGTTTATGTACGCTAAGATGCCATTTGGTCTCATGAATGCAGGAGATACCTTTCAGAGGGAAATGGACATTGAATTTTCTAAAGAAAAGGACAAGATGGTGGTTGTGTATCTTGATGACATAACATTCTTTTCAAGGAAGGAAGAAGATCACTTGAAACACTTGGAAATAATTCTGCTGAAATGTAGAAGGTTTGGCATCTATCTAAATCCCACCAAAAGTATTTTTTCTTTAACTTCAGGTAAATTAATTGGGCATATAATTTCTAAATATGGGATTAATATTGATCAAAGCAAGGTCAATGCAATTCAGAAGGTGGATTTGCCAAGAAGTAGGAAGGAGATTCAATCTTTCCTTGGAAAATTTAATTTTGTAAGGCAATTTATTCCTAATTTTGTTGAGATTGTGAAGGACATAACAAGGATGTTGAAGAAAGGAGTTGATATTAAGTGGACATCAAAGGAAAGAAACTCATTTGAGGAGATCAAAAGAGCACTCACACAGGCACCGGTAATCAGTCCTGATTTTTCCAAGGAATTTCTGGTTTTTACCTTTGCATCAGAGAATACTATCGCCGGAGTTCTGCTACAAAAGGGACAAAAAGGTATTGAGTAGCCAATTTCTTTCTTTAGTAGGACATTAGCCAATGCTGAACTGAAGTATAATATCTTAGAAAAGCAAGCCTATGCTTTGGTGAAGGATGTCAAAGATTTCAGAATTTATATTCTGCATTCTCATATTGTGGTGTTTGTTCCTAATACTGTTGTGAAAGACATCCTCACTCAAGCCGACCCTAATGGTGAGAGGGAGAAATGGATTGCCAAGTTGCTAGAATATGATATTGAGATTAAACCAAAAAAATTGGTCAAAGGGAAAGGCTTTGCGAAGCTAATGGCACAGTAAAAATTTGACTGTCTTGATATAAATTGGATTGCAGAAATATCAGAAATTTCAGATGATGAGGAGGAACAAGTTCCTATTGAAGAAAAATATATCACCTCAGATTGGTACAAGGAAGTTGTTTTTGTCTTACAACACCAATCAAGCACCTGCTGATTTAACAAAGTCCAAAGCAAGGATTGCTAAGCTGAAATATTTGAGATACTTTATATTTGACAGAAATCTGTTTTGGAAAGATACTGGCAGAATTTTGCTAAATTTCTTGCTGGAGGAAGAGGCTAATAAAGTCATTGAAGAGTTTCACAAAAGGGATTGCGGAGGTCACCATTATTAGAAGGCAACAGTGAACAAAATTTTTAAGGTAGGGTTTTATTGGCCTACAATGTTTAAGGATGTATACAAGAGGGTTGCTTCCTGCCCTGAATGCCAGATTTTTGAGGGTAAGAAGAAACTTGTACCCTTAACTTTGATTCATATTTATGTAGAAGCGCCATTCCAGCAGTGGGGACTAGATTTTATCGGCGAGATTCATCCATCATCTTCAGGTCAGCATCGTTGGATTCTTACAATGATTGATTACTTCACCAAATGGATTGAAGCAATCCCAACTAGGCAAGCAAATGATTCTGTGATTATCTCTTTCTTAGAAAATAATATCTTGTCTAGATTTGGTTGCCCCATGAAGATCATAACTGACAATGCACAAGAATTCAAGTCTAAGAAACTGATCAATTTTTGTCATCAATATCATATTACTCTCAGGAATTCTACTGCATAATATCTGCAAGGAAATGGCCTTGCTGAATCTTCTAACAAGAGAATTGTAAGGTTTATTAAAAAGGTGTTGGAGGAGAATAAGAAAGCTTGGAATTTGAAGCTAAAGTATGCCTTATGGGCTGACAGGATATGCAGAAAGAGGTCAATCAAAACTTCACCATATGAATTGGTATATGGTGCTGAGGCTATTTTCCTACATCGCTAGGAGTACCTGTTATGAAGCTGATTCAAGGGCTAGAAGATGAACCAAATGCAATCCAAAGAAGAATTAATCAGCTAATAGATGTGCAAGAGAAAAGGAATGAGGTTTATGATAGCAATCAGAAATCTCAAAACAGAATCAAGAGGACATTTGATAAGAAGATCAAGGAATAAAGTTTTCAAATTCAAGATGAAGTGCTGAAATGGGTGTTGGAAATATGATGCAGAACGTTGTCCTTGATGGCAACCTACTTGATAAAGTTGATGGCAACCTACTTGATGAAGTTGTCCTTGATGGAAACTGACTTGTCCTATTTGCTAATGATGTAAATCTGATGTATCTACAGAGAAGTTCAGATTTAATGGAGAAAGGAATTCCTGTAAGGGCCAGAGAAATGATTAAAATAGTATGTCACAAAGCATATGCGAGTTTGTAATGTCTAAGTAGCGTATGTACGCAGAAATGTACGTGACAAGTCGCGTATTCCCTTTTGCGCTCCAAAATTAGAATACCAAGGGGCATTACCATGGTTTTGGCACATAGTATTGAGCGTTGTATGGTTTATTTGATTCCGTCCAAGAATACCATCAGAAGTTGTGTGGTTTTGGCTCATGGTATTGGTAAAAGCTAAATCTATTTAAGGAGAAGAAGATCATAAGTGCAAGGTGTGCATGTGTAAGGGTTGTTGATGAATAAATATCTCTAAGGAATATCTGCATGGATGAACTCTGTTCTTAATTGATAAATCTGAATCTATGATGCACCCATGGATCTGAGAATGGTTCAAGATCTCTAGATCTGATGATGATGAATCTCTAAGATGATCTGTAGAAGAAGAAATGGTGAAGATCTGGTGCAAAGTCAGCTGAAGATAATGAAGAAATCTGGGTAAGTTTATAGATCTGATCTGTTTTGCAAAGTTTTCATTTACAGATCTATACACTAGTTGGTCGTGTCAAAAGCACATGTATACGTGGGTTCTCTGAATGAAAAGCGCGTATAGGCTTTTCTAAAGAATAAAAGTAACAGAAGTATACGCAGGTTGATGTGAAAGAAAGTGCGTATGTACGCAACTTCAGTAAAGAAAAGTAGCGTATGCTATTTGAATTAATGAAAGATCAGGGTTGAGTTTGTATGTACATATCTATTCTGAAGTCTGGTTATTTCTGATATTCTGGTTAAAGTGGTCTCAGTGTTCTGTTTGAAGTATTGGGCAAAGTATGTTTGTTGATGTTGTGTAAAAGGTTATGTTGAAGATGTTTGATCCAGTATGAAAATTGATGAAACGTGGTCTGCAGTAGATCTGAGGGTTGAATCCTTCAGTATGAAAGAGGAATCTTTCTGTCAGTAGAAGTTGGTGCTAACTTCAGGGGGTCGTAGCTCCCTTCCAAGAGAGGCTGGTAAACGAGAGCAGGGGGTTGGAGCTCCCTTCCAGGAGAGGCTGGTAAACGAGAGAAGGTTGCAGCCTTCTGCAGGTGGGTGCCTACATGCTGGTATGAGTATGCGCTAGTACAAAATTGTAAGAAGTTTTTCTTTATAATAAATATTGAAGACAGAGACTACAGCAGCGGTGGTTTTCTCCTGAATTGGGTTTCCACCTTAAATACTGGTGTTCATGTGTGTTGCTTATGTGTGATGGTTTATTCTTTTATTACTGCACATGCTTACTGCTTACTAAACATCTGCTGAATGAATGATGCAATGATCTAAGCAAAGAATTAAATACATAATAAGATCTCTGGATATATGCAATTTTTCTGAAGGATATCTGCGTATACGCGAGTTTGGTTCTGTAAAGTAGCGTATGGGTTTTTAGAGAAATAAAAAGTAAAATTTTTTCAGTCAGCACTAAATACTGATTCACCCTCCCCCCCCCTTAGTATTTTTCCCAACAATGGGAGGCAAAAATTGAAGAGAAAGGCAAACATGGTAAGTTTGAGAACCTATGGAAAGGCCCTTTCAAAATCGCAAATTTCCATGGAAACAATACTTACATACTGCAGGAGATAGATGGAAAACCATATGTTGGAGGACTTGTCAATTGTAGGTTTTTGAAGCATTATTCTTCCTAAAATCTGATGGATTGTTCATTTCATTGTATATATTCCATTTTATAAGTTTTTCTGCTAATAATGACAAGGTGAAGGCCATTAGAGCTTGAGGAGGAAGCTTGGCGATTTCAAGGTTTTTACTGTTTTGGTCAAGAAAATGGATAGCAGCACTGGAACTACTGGTTCTTAGTGTACCAAAGGGGCACACTATCCCAAGTGGAGCCACTATAATCACCCAAAAAAAAAAAAAATCAAAACATGGTATTTCAACTCTGTTTTGATCATGGTCCAATAGTTTTGAAAGTAATTCTAGTATGGTTAAGGGTATGTCATAGTTTTAGAGGTTTAGTGTTCATAATTAGAATTCAAATAAGGTCTTTGTAGGTTCATTTCATGGTAAAAAAATTCACATTTTTTGTTCAAGGGTCATTTATGTAATTTTTGGGTCAATTTCTGTAACTAGCCACAAATCCACAGTTTCTTAGCATCGTTAGTTCAAAAATTCAGTTTTGCGCTACGAAAGTGCTGCTACTTTCATAGCACAAAGTGAAAATTTTACATTGTGAGCACTACGAAAGCGCAGTTTCGTAGCTATCGTGTCAAATAAGCTGAGATTTATCAGTATCAATTGAGAAATGACATGATAGGGGTATGGTGAGTCAGTTAATTATCAGATTCGATGTACCCACATGTCCTACAATTATATTCATGATAGGGTATCAATCAAACATCATTTTTTCATGAGGTGACATCTCTAAATTCGAATTTTTGCCTAATTGAGTCATCCCTGTTTCATTTACCTTCACATATGATGTCCAAGCTATGAAATAGTAAGGCTAAGTTTATGGTTGTTCCATCCAAAGAAAACTCTCACCATTATCAAGTGAGGTTGATTCATCAAATCAAGCGAGTCTGATTCATCAAACCAAGCAAGGTTGTTCATTGGGTCAAGAGAGGCTGCTTTACAGGTTTTAGAGAAACTAACAGGTTTTCTACAAGAAACATGGAAGAGGAAAAGAAGGTCCACAGAGGGGGACATTGTCTAATATACGAACCTGAGAATGCAAATGCTATTATGGAGGATCAAATGGTAATGGAGGCTTTTAGCAAATCTGGTTGTCTCAAATTTTGTGAAAAGCTGTAGGGGTGCCACACTCAGGTGTCCAAAGATTTTTCTTTACATTTTAGTGGAACTACTACAAAATTTGGGATGATAAATATGCCAGTTACACTAGAGATCATAGCTGTTGTAACAAATATACCAAGGGGACAACAATCTTGGTTTAAAGGTTTTAGGTTTGACATGGAGCCATGCAAAGAGTTTATGAAACCTGAATATGAAGATATGGACTTGAGCAATGCAATACCCAGAATTTGTATCAAGGACAACTAAGCAAAACTACGTTTCAACATCCAAAGATATTTCACATGTGAAGGAAAGTACCACAAAGTCTATACTTATCATTTCAAACTGCTGTTACATTTCACATGCATGATATCATTAGATTTACCATTTTACTTGCATATAAGCCTTGCCAAAATGGCTGACAAATTCTAAGCTAAATATGATGGTTGTGAAACTTCTCTATTTCATCACGGTTTGATAAAGTCACTGGTTTTGAATGAGCTCCAGAAAATAAATAGAGATTGGTCTTCCTTTTTATTTATGAGTGGATTTGAAATGGAAGCTTTAACCCCAGCCAGAAACCCTAAGACTAAGGGGAATCCTTCACCACCATTAGCAGAATCAAGTCAGCCAGTGGTTTCTAAAGAAAAGAAGTTTGTAAAGTTGATACCAAGGAAGCAGGTTGAAGATAGAGCTGAGAAAACATCAGCGCTTGTTGCAAAAACCTTATCACCTGCAAAACAGAGAGTAGAAAGGGTCAAAGAAACAAAACAAAAACAAGTGGCCAGTAAGCAGGAGACCCAAAGAAAAACAAGAAGTCAAGTATCAACATCAAAAGGAAAAGCAGTTGTCTCAATGACAGAGTATAGTCCAATGATGAAAGGCAACTTGGATGATATATTGCATGCAATTGACATAGAAGAATCACCCATTGTGTAAGTAGATTTCATTGAAGTGAATGAACCCAAATAGAGAAAAATGAAATCAGCAAAGAAATTGGATTTTGAAGGTGAGAATGCAGCTTTTGTTTTTCAAGCTAGGAAACCTCTAACCTGACATGAAAAGAAACTCCAAGAAATCAGTAAAGATATCCAAGTAACTATTGAAGCAGCCAAAGCCCCTGAAAAGGTGATTGATCTCTCATCACCTATAGCGGAGCATGCAGTCAACAAGGTAGAGAAGGGAAAAGAACACATATCAGAGTGTCAATTGTTGGAAGAAAGGTTGAAGCTAGAAAATCAAGAGATGGAAATGATGAGAAAGAGGGCAAGACAGCACAGCATTGAAAAGATAGAATTCAAGAGGTTGAAGGTTGTTTGGGAAGGTCAAACAATTTCTAGGTCAGAGATCCCAAACAGTGCCCAGCAATTCTTTACATGCACAGTTCCAGCTATTAAAGAAGCAAGGTTTGTTAGAGTGATCAACACTCATTTGAGAGAAAGTAACAGAAAGCTAAGAGGTCAAGTGAAGGATTTGGAGCTACAATTAAAACAATCTCAAGATGAACTAAAGAGCAGAGGTACAAAATGACAAATTCAAAACAAACTCTAAATGGAAAATGAGGATTAAATTTTGTGAAGATTATGTTTTTAGTTCAAATAGATCATGGTTTTAATGAATCCAATGATTTCTGAAGCTAAGGTACCTTTTTGTCTTAAATTTTGTGAAAATATGGTTAGAACTGCTTGCACAACAGTTTCGTAACACATTTAGTGCAAAAAGGGTGAAAAGCTCTACGAAACTGCTGTAGCATCTTTTTCACCCTTTTTCTTATCAAATTTTGGAGGGAAGACCAGGTTTTTTGATTTGAAATTCCTAAGGAAGTTATATCAAGTGAATATAAAAGAAAATTTGAAGGAAAGGAAGCTAAATTTTGAAGTAAAATGGTAAAAAAGACCACGCTACGAAAAGTGCTACGAAACTGTGCTGCTTTCGTAACGCAGGTTTGTTTTCATGGTTTTGAGAAGTTCAAGGTGGTTTCACACAGTCGTCATGAAGGGATAACTTGGGACATATTCCAATCATGTTCTCCAAATCAATTAGCCTCGAAGTTATCAGTTGGAAGTGGTCAGAATATCTCAAAGAAACTAAAGGGACCCTAAGCCTAAAAATAGGGGAGCAATTTCCTAGATTACAGGGGATCAACATCATCAACATTATAGTTTATATCATTTATCTGCTTTTATCCCATATAGAGTTAGCCATCTAAATATTTATCAAAAATCATAAACCCTTAAGAGAGCCCTCTCAGGTTGAGGAGGCTAAGCCTCAGCCAAAAGATTGGTCTAAAACAGTTACATGAGATTAACTTGATTGGCAGCCTATCAGGTCTGATTTTGTGATAACAAAACACAGGAAGAAAACAATAGTTTAACCTATAAAGGAAGTTAGAGCATGTCGCCATGAGTTATGAGTAATTAGGCATCAAACTAACTGCAGATATTTAACATGAAAGATATAGAACATAAACACATTAAACACCTTCTTTGAATCTCAGGTAAAGAAGAAAATATCATTGTATATTACTGAAAGTGAAAACTATTACAGAGTAGCAGGTTAGTACAATATTCTCCAACCCTTTGATATTCAATTTTATGTCTATAAATAGACTTTCTTTACAATACATATGATTCTAAATCATTGAAACATCAAAATGACAGCTAATCATAACTAACACATCTATAAAAAGACACCTATCCATTACGAGTTAATCTCCTAATAGGACTCTAGCTATATTTATTAAAACTACTAACTAAAGGAGTGCATAACTACATCAAAAGTAGCTAGGTTGCTCGAATGGCACTATCCATCATCAAAGGAATAAATGCCCTTATTGAAATACAAAACAGTCATCCTATTTTTAAGGAAATGATGACATGGCATTTGCTGACTGTTGAGCTTAATCGACCCTTTTTTCCTGTGCTGCACTATTGCTAATGTGATGATGTAGTGGGGCAGCTTAAGACATGGACCTCAATTTGCTGATATGCTGCTAAATGAGCTGAGAGTTGTGCGGGCAGATTTTTTGTATGAATTGAATGCTTTATGTTGCCTGACTCAACCTTTCTATCTTGTTTTCGCCCGAAATCCTTTTTCCATGCGTGAAAACCAATATACCCGGACTTGAAACCTTTTAAACTTTATTTCTGAAGTGGCATCGCATCTGCACACTTCACAACATTTAAATTTTAGTTTATAAAGAATACAACTAGCAATGCGATGCGAAAGGGAGGTGATGTGGAGGGTCAGTGGGACTAGACCGCATCACATATCGCAATTTGTAGCTTTTAGTTATAAGCGCAGAGGTTGTAAATACTAAAAATTTGTGAAGTGCGATGCACATGGGAGGAGGTGAATGATGTGGCAGGGAAGAAGTGGGATCAGATCACAGGCTCACATCGTAACTTTTATTTTTTTTTATAAGTTGCGGGGTTAACATCTAAACTTTGCGATGTGCGGGGAGAGGGACCCACTTCTATGTAGCAAAGTTTTATGAATCGGCGAAGGTTTAAGTGGTAAGTGTTATGAAGTTTATATGGTATATCAATGTATTGTGATGGTTTTGTAATGGGGGCAGAGCTGCTGAGGTGGGGCCGACCTACCACATCGCAATTAAAATAAATACGTTGCGGGTGCTCACAAAGGTAAGACCAATGCGATGCGATGCATTCACAATCGCAAATCGGAAATCACATTTTTTAAAGTTTAGTTCCAATGCAAAACACATAAAATATGCGAAATGCGATGAGGGCCCCACTTTGATCGCGATTAGGGAAGGAAAATCAATTAAACGGTCAAGGTGGAAGAGTAAAGAGGAAAGGCAGAAAAAGGTAATTTTAATGATTTTCAATGGAAAATTAAATGAAAAGGGAAGCATGGTGGGTAAAATGGGTCCCACTTCATCATATTTTTTCCTTCAAAAGGTTTGTAGGAGATGGTAATGTAAATTATTTTGGGGTTTGGTTTATGGGAAAATTGATTTTGAATGTATGGGATTATATGATTGGAAAGGAGTCCAAAAGGGAAAAACACAGGCCTAGTCTCGAAAAGTGTCAAATTGTAGCTATAAGCTAAGGCTTGTGGAAAAATGATGATTTGGGCACCCTTGGGAAAAAAAGGAGGTGAAAATGGTAAAAAATGAAGCGAGGTCAATGATAATGATGAAGATGAGGTGAAAGCAGAGTAAAATAAGGCGAGATGGGTGGGATGCAAATACGAGTGCTAACAAAACCCTATCAATGAATGTTTTTAAACTTATGAGTGATAACAACTCCATGCCCAATGGTAGGCCTCACTCATATTCCACCTGCAAAAATCATCTAAAAGACATCTAAGAGTTATCCATCTTCATTTAAAGCTTTTTTTATTGAATATCATATCTTTTCTTGAGAGAGCCCTCTCTAGTTGGATGGACTAACTTCAAACCCTAAGTGGTTTGAAATAGTTACAATGAATTGACTATTGAGTAGCCCGATTAGTCCTAATTTGGTGATAACAATATGAACATTGAATATTTTATCCATATATTTGAAGAGAAATGTATAGCAGGAACCATGGAAGCCACAACGTTGTCTAATAGACCCGCATCATCACCATCACCCACAGCAACATCGCCCCTCATGCAACGGTGATATCCACTGAATAAACCATCCAAGGAACAAAGAACAAAGAAGAAATAGGATAAGAAACGTTTAAAGCCACAACCAAAACCCCAACCTATAAGAGACAATGAGGAAGAAGCAAAGAAAAAGAAAATGGAAACAGAGGGTGCAAAATTTCCATTTCCTCTCCCAACATATATTCTGCCTAGGAAAACAAATGCGAAACTAGTGAAAGATTCAAAGGATGCAAGGTATGGAACCTTTACACCGCTATTTCTAGAGAAAATTTCGTTTGAGGGAGAATTACTTGGGAAAATTCTGCAGTTGAAGTTCAGAGACTTTCCTTCAACAATAGAAATAAATACCCACAGTTCACACCAGGAAGATATTTTAAGAAAGCACACTACCTAGAAATTAGTGTGACAAGGCTAGAACCATATCACTGTGCGACTAGGTTGCAACAGTCTAGTTTATTAAACATGTTGACTGTGTCGTACTTCGGTAGAAGTACAACAAACACAGCATGTGTCAGACAATTTCTTGTATTGATACATGTTGGATGCCTTTCGATGGGAAAAAGGATCCCCATAGATGGAATTTTGGTATGGAGAGTTACAAGGTTGTTTTACTAAGGAGGGTACCCCGTAGAATAATTTGTGGGAAAAGACCAGGATAAAGCGATAGCTCAAAATATGAAGGAGAAGTTTGGATTGATAAAAGGGAAGCGAGGATATGACATCAAATCAACCATCAACCAAGGAATATTCTTCAACATGCACATATTATTTGGGAAAATCATGAGAAAGTGTCGAGCCAATGAAGTACCTGTATCAATAGTTTCATTAGCTACGCAGTGCAATAACGAGGTTTAGTACAACTAGGACAAATATCTCTATAAGGAATTTTTGGACGACTGCCGCGGAGTCTAGGAGAAAGATACAACCTTTCATTATGCATGTTTGATTCTAATAATAGCAATGCTGGCATAGAAAGAGACAGAGGATTCGTAGTTTCCTCTAGTAGAAGAAAATGTGTGTGAATTCGTGCGATATGCCTCACTGTGTTATACCGATCAAGCATCGCGAGCACAGGAAAACAAGATATTCTTTGTATTATATCACATGGATTTTCATATGTTGGTAAACCAGCATCCTTGCCTCTTGCCAAGCTTGTACCAACAATATAAATTTGTTGCGAAGTTCAACACAGATTTCCATAGAATATATATACATGCCCGAAAAGACACCACGAAGACATGGCATCCCCTGCTATACTTGGTAACAGAAGATGATCTCCTCGCACTAGTGCAAGAATGGTCCGCAAAATGGATGACTGTGATGGAGAAAGACACGAAGGAAAGTGAGACAGAGGAGGAAACATCAAAGCATGGAGAACCAAGTGGAAAAGATAAATACAAGGATTAATAAGATAAAGAACAGGAGAATGAACACGAAAACGGTCAAAACGATCCTCCTAGAGGCGATTTGCAAAATAAGGAGAAGACAAAGAAAAAAAAAGGAAAGAGGAAGACACACAACAAAGCTTCCCCAAGGAACAAAAAGAAACAGGCGGTATATAAATCAAAGTACATAATGCCATTTCTCCTTACTGATGGGGGCATGGATGAGATTGAGGAGAAATTTCAAGAGGCAATAACGAATTCATGGAAAAAGATAGAGGATCTCTACAATGCACTCCTAGAAAGTGTTAAGGAGCATATCGTGGAGTTAAAAATATTGGTGTGGACAACCAAACGACTAGTGCAGATAGGGAAGGGCTTCAACAAGAATGACTAATACAGAGAACATTTGGGGTGCACATAATGCAAATACCTACTAGAGCTCTACAGTTTGACTTCGTCGAAGTAAAGAACCATGAAAAAGGATGGGAGTTTTTCAACATGATTATCGCAACACTGCCAATTCACACATTGCATGAGCTACATCAAGGAATCACAGATGCGCTGAAGCAGTGAGAACAACTCACCTCAAAATTGAATATTCAGGTAGAATAAGAGTGAGGTTCATTGAAGATACAACTCGACCAGGCCATCAAGGAGAAGGACCAGGCAGAATAGTATTAGCATAAATTGAAAGAGGTGGTCGAAGCCACATGCAGAGAAGTCTTAGACATCAATGTCCAAGAAGAGGAACCAGTGGAAGAGAAGGATTCGAAGCTCAACTTCAGGGTAAAAGGGTACAAGGACAAAATTTCCAAAGTGCAATTTTCTTATGAAATGAATATCAGTGAGTTGCAAATGAAGATGCAGCCAACCACGACACCAGAAGTGAGAGAATAATGGGAGATCGACCTAAAGGTTGTAGTGACATGCGTCTCTCCAATAGTGGCAGAATGTGGAAAGTTGTTGGAAAAAAATTTGCAGATTTGGATTTCTCTCTCGGAGGATCTAAATGTACACAAAATATAAGAAGATATTAAGAAAAAGCAACAACATTTCGAGGAAATTTGGGAAACTACAAAGACCTTGCTAGTCTCACAGAACCTCGCTAGGATTAGTGAAGGAAAGGTCCTCTAGAAGCAAATAGAATATTTAAGAAGGGAAGTGCAGGTTTTGAAAAAAAAAACTCCGCCATGGCAAGATGAGGCACTCCAACTATCTCAGAAAGTATATGGGAATCTTTAGGAGCTTCGATAGAGAGAAGAGACAATATTGAATAAGACAACAGGACCGGTGATACATGAATTATTGGAATAAGTATGTAGTGAGGAGAAGTAGGTCACAAAGATATTTTAGAAATCCAATAGTTCCTATGACCACATCGCAGTAAAGATTAGGGGTAAAGCAGTTCAATGACGTGGGACAAGTCACATGTGAGTGTTGGGGGCCTATTGGGCACAACCCAACTTGGCCTAGATTTTGATCAAGACTTGACATTTTGTGGAGCGGAGGACGAAGAAAATATACTGCAAAGTGTTAAAGGGACTTCAAGGCGGGTCAAATTTCCTCCTTGTTGTAAAGCAGATTATATTGTAATCGATATTAGGGCATATTTTCTTAGTTTGAGGAGTCCATGGTATTGTAATGATATAACCCTATGATGTAATAATATAAATAGGGTGAAACAATAATAAGAGAGATATCGTATCTTGATATTTGGATCTGGATCTGTGTTATGGTTGTATCATTTTGTTCTGTAGTTTGGGGCGAAGAAGAGGCTCTATAGATGGGTGTGCAGTGGCCTGAGTATGCAGCTTACTATGTAGACAGTCTGTAGCTTAGTGCAAAGGCCAAGAACTGTTTGTTATATGAAGAAACATTATTATAAGAAAATTTTCTTGTGGACGTAGTCCCACATTGGGATGAACCATGATAATTTTGGTGTTTACGTGTTGATGTGTATATTTTATTATTATATGTTGTTAAGTAGTAGATGTTTCAATTATATTTACTTCGACATAGTAATGGTTTATGAATTGCATGAAATTGTTTAGTTGATGGTTCATGGACTTATAAGGCATGTTAAGTGATTAATCTAAATGAAGTGAAGTATTTTATGAATGTGAAGACAAGAAAACATAATGATACAACATCCCCACATTCCTCAAGGATGCGGAAACCTGGTTCGACATCCTCATATAATCACTTCGGGTGAGACTGCGATCTGCTTGCAGGTTGCTACCAGAAGTGCCAGTGATTGAGGGTTTTGTTGGTGCGCAATATAGTTTGAACCTAGGTCAGCCCAAATCAAGCCAACATAAACTGCTATTTGGTTTCATGTTAGGTAATTATTTAAATCCAATGTTTCTATGTTTGGTACTGAAGTAAGACACTTGTTTCTTGCAATTCCAGTATAACTCATGCCAAGATCCATCTACCTCTAGAAAATTGTCGAGAACTACGAAGGATACACTTGTATGATACTCTTTATTCTAGAACTGTGAATGTTTTCATCCAAGAAATTAGATAGATGAGACTTCTTTCTATTTTTAGTATTTTGATTCATACTATCATCTAAAAAGGGTAACCACTTGGAGAAGATTTAATAGATATATATAATTTTTGTAGGCATCATGTACACAAGATTCCAATATATAAAATTTATATTGGAAATTAAATCTTATGTAAAACATAAATTTCATTCCAGAGTTGTTTTTTCCATTGCTTCTTATGTCATAATAACGTAGTAGCAACAATGGAACATCTCTCTTTCCCAATACATGAGAATTATAGTGCATTGTTCCTTTCTAGTTTGTCTTGTAGTGGCTTCCACAATTTTTGAGTAAGTTCATTCCATATTGAGTTTAAAATGTCTATTCCATCAACAGGCTACCAAATCCCAATATTCTTTTGATAGTAATTTCTACTTCAATATTGGGAATTGTTTCAAATCATAACATATATGATCTCTTACTCAACTCCTACAAGATTTTCTTTGGATATCACGTGAGCCATAGTAACAGTTTAACCAAAAAAATTGAAAGAAACATATCTTGTATGTATTGAGGTCGAACCATTTCTTACAATATTTTCTAATATTTTCTCTTAATATCATGAGCCAAAGTAATAATTTAACCAGAAAATTTGAAAGAAACATTATTTTTCTATAAGTTTGTAGGTGGCACCCTTCCATTTAAACATGAGGGCTACTCCCTATTATAGCATTTTTTGGGAAGAAATAACATTTTACCAAGAAAATATGTTTATATTTATCCTTTTATGATTATAAAACACATATTTCATTAAAAATGGAATTATACCATGGATTTAGATTTTTTTACTTTAACTATATTGAGTTTTTTCAAAAATAAGAGCTGGAAAACCTCTTAATTTGTGATTTTGAAGATATATTCACTATTTTTGTGATAAAATTATCATAATAAACTATGTGACACAAATTTATATAAATTTGTAGAAGAATATTTCAAGTATTCATGTCTTAATGAACAATAATAAGTTATTGTTAATTATTGTTATTCTTGTTTTCTTTTTCTGTGATAAAATTTTAAATTTGCACAACCAAATATTTGACGTATAAATCTTGGGCTGAGTTAGTTTATTTATCTAATATTATTTATTATATCTATTAAAAAGTTTATTAATATTATTTGATGGCAAGAATATTATATATGTTAGTATTACTAACCAATTTAATTATAATTTGATATATAGTAAATTTCAAAATATTTGTAACATAACCTTTTAACTCAACAAAACTTTGTTGATCTTGGAATGCCTCTCTTAACCCTTTTTTAGCATAGAAATAAAATTCCAAATGTTTTGAGTAATTTATGCCGTAGAAAGGTCCAAGGGACTATATTCATTATAGTAGAGGTTAGTCATCAAAATCATCACCATCATCATTATATAGTATTATAGGAAATTTAGACCACTTTATAGTTGATAAGATAAAAATAAATTATGAATCTAAATAGTAATATAATTAATTTTTATTATTTGTATTTTTGTGTTAAAAGATAAATTGATTGAGGCTTTCTCATGAATAATAGATTAATGTGTGAGAATTATCTTACTTATAAAACTATTTAATTACAATAACATTAGTAATGCCCAATATCTATTATTAATTATTATAAAAGTCATAATCAAATATGAATTACAATAGAGTAATATAGATTGATATTTTCAAATACAAGAGGAAAAGGGTATACTTACTAAACTAGTCATTAGATGTGCTCAATATTTATTTTTGAATTTTTTCAATAAATTTTGTTTTTCAGAGAAAAAATGATTACTTTATTGTTATTCGGTGAATTTAAAAAATTACAATACTAATTGATTTGAGCAAGGTTTTGTTGAGATTTTACTACTATCACAAAGAAGCAATTTTTCTTATAACTGTGAGATTCTTGACCTATTAGATAAGGCTACCATATAAGGAACAACATTGTTGAAAACTAAGAAATGTCGATGAAGAAGAAAGAAGATTTTCATACTGTCTAATTGTTGAAGAATTGTTTTAATATATTATATTGAAAATAATATAGAATTGTTATTCCTATAAAACTTAGATTGCTTACATTATTTCTATTATAATTAATATTTATTTTTCTATATATTTTTTTGTAGAAAGGAAAACTTATGGATTTGTATTAAAATTTCTGGTTTGAAGGCGAGAACCTTGTACAAAATCATCCAAAAACATTTATAACTTCTACAACATCATTTATATAGTATCCACAGATCCAAAATGAGCTATTTTGAGTTACATTTTTTTCATATTCCTCTACTATAAATAAACTAGCCTTATATAGAACTTCCAAAAGACATCTAATATTTTACAAAACATTAAAGTTAAAGCTGCAAAGCTAGTCTATATCATCATTGTTTGGTGCATTCATCTCATTTGACTCATCATTTCAAGAATGGTTCTGAATGAGTTGGGTGTTCATCCTTGAGTTCCCATCACCCTCAACAGACTCCTAAATGGTGGAAGACTCCTCCCTTTTCAAGTCGAAATCATTTGAATCGCCACTATTGATTGTTTGATAATTGGCATTGTCTGATTGGTTGGTGTGTTGGAGTGTTGGCATTGATTTCAACTAGACTAGCCTTGTGGCTAGAATTAGAAAATGTTAGCATTGAAATTTACATGATTGTTTAGGGGTATAGTTCTCAAGAGTTGCATGGTTGTTGGAGAATTTTTGCAGAGAATCATCATAGTAGCAAAATTAGTGGAGAAGCCATAAAAAGATGATTATGATGGTGGAAAGCACCAGGATTTGGAGCATATTATACCTCAACATATCAACTCAATTTCTACTGGAAGGGGTATAGTTAGATATTGTTCTAGAAGAAATTTCCAATGGTACAATGAAGTATATAAAATTCCTTATAGATGAGGAGTTACATGCAGTTGAAGTTTGGAGATAGAAAGGTTCATTCCTCGGGACTTAGGAATATTTTTAACCAAGGTTCGACTTAGTCAGATGTCGAGCAAAGTTGGAGGTCGGGGATGTGTAGTAAAGTTAGCAGGAGAACATCATGACCCCTAATCCTCGACCTGTGTGGTACCATCTCTAAGCCGGAAGTCAGGCCTAGTCGAAGGTCTGTGAAGCGTAGCATAATTGGCAGGAGAACACTCCTAAATCTTGACCTATGTAGCACACCGTAAAAGTAACATCACAAATGACATGAACTAGATGATATTAGCATGACATAAGATGATGATGTATCATAACCAAGGTTTGTGCCAAGGGCATGTTTTGCAGATATTTTTCTATGTATTTTATCTTCAGCATTGAATCAATTAAACAAGCTTAGAGAAATGGAAAAGGCTTTAAGTCGGGCCTACAAGAAATTCGAGTTTAAGACAAATGCAGGTGCATAAGAAAACAATGTACGCCAACTCCCAACCTTTTGTCCTACATTGGAAGGTGTGCCCAAGTCATGATTATGTGGTGTTATTTTGTGTTATACACCTGAGGTGTTTTGCGTTGAACGTAATGTATTACAAGTCTACTACATAGGGTCATATTACCAAAGGATTGGATAGTATACTAACAGACCCAGAGTAAATGTAGTCGATAGGAAATTTGAGATACAAGGAAAAAAGGACCTCGACTTGTCACATACTAATGTTGTACGAAATATTCAAACCTAAGTTATCCTCATGCCACAAAGAGATAAATGAAAGTAATGGAGATTAGACCAAGCTCAACAAATCCAAGTCATTTGTACATACTTTTTTTTTAAATGGAGAATATCTTTGAGTATGCAGGTGGGCTAAGAATTAATTCTCAGCATGGAAGGCTAAAGCCCATTCTCAAATTTAAATATAGTTGTAGTGGGTAGGTACTGGGATGTAACAGGAGAATGGAGAATGTTTTAGGAGTACGCATTAGAGTAGAAAGAAGCACAAATTGAGCCTTATTGAAGAAAAATAAACATTGAGTGAACTAAGCCTAACTGCATAATTGAATTCAGATGCCCATCCTATGCATTAAATAATATTTCATGACTGAGAACACAAGCTACATTAGCATGAAAAATCCTTAGTGTTTTGGGTTCATTCTTTTTCATTAATTGAATTTTAGTGACAATTGGATCTAATTCTTAGTTATTAATGCAATTGTAGTGGTCTTTCCTCTAATGGAACAACGACATGGAGAGCCATGCAGAAGTACACTTCTAGAAACTGTGTTTCAGAGACAACATTGATTGTCATGTAGGAGAGGAACACAATTGTGGACAACAGTTATGCAAAGTGGGGGAATGCATAATTTTTTAGAGTTACAGAGAGAAATTTGGTGGGTGTGTTACTGCGCTAAGAGTCATTGAGTGAAAGTGTATCACAAGGTCAAGGCCTGACCTGCTTGAGCCAACAGACATCATATTTTAAAGGAGAACCGAGGAGCTAAAGGAAGGGAACTAATACTGGTGCATAACAGATTTATTTTTCCTATGTATATGCATTCACCTCTGTTTTTAGTTTGAAAATTGTAGGAAAAATAGAAAAATGGATAGAGAAAGTAGTGGCCTACATCCTTAAGAGGTGGGGGCCTCTTGGAAAGTAGCAGATTTCTATATTAAATGGGGTTGGTTCCTTACATGAGTGGGTGCTCACAATCAAATTGATGTAATTAAGTAGGCGATTAATTTATATCATAACAACAAACAGTTTCATGGTTTTCTCCCTTTGGGTTTCCACATAGAAAAAACCTGGGTCAACATGTGTATGTTTCTCATGTGGTGGATTGTATGTACATGTGAATGCCTTATCTTCATTAGCAAACTTTTGAGGTCTAAAATGGGCATCCTAAGAAAAATGTACAACCAAAATAAACTTTATAAGAACCAATAGGATTCAAGATGATGATGTCAACCATGGGGGATGATTCACCATTTTTGGGGTAAAAAAGTAAAAACATTAAAAAATAATAAAATAATAAACTACTTTTTCAACTTATCTCCCTAAGTTTTTACTCAAATTCCGAGTTAGAGTACTCGTTGGATGCAAAATTTAATTCCTCATCCAAGGAGTACCCATGTTGCATACTTTTGATGGACCCTGCTACACAAAAAATGAGAAATACATGAAAAAACATGATTGCAATCATGTTTTTCATGTTTTTCTAATTTCCCATGTAGCAATTTCCATCATAAGTATGCAACATGGGTACTCCTTGGATGAGGAATCAAATTCTGCATCCAAAGAATGTTCCCGATCGAAATTTGAGTAAACCCATAGGGAGATAAGTTGAAAATATGAGTTGAAAAAATAGTTTTTTCTTTTTTCCCTCTAAAATTTGATGATGCAATCTAATTTTATTTTATTATTTCCACTATTATTTTATAATTTCCTTAGGAGGCCCATTTTAGACCTCAAAATTCCCTTAGTGGTTGTTCATTTTCATTGTGTACGGAAGCTCTCACAAGTAACTGACCGTGGTGAAAATAACCAAAGGTTTATACTTCAAATTTTAAAGAACCTCACTATCACTGATTCACCCGAACCCATCTCGGTAATTCCTTATTTCAAAAATTGGTATCAGAGCCAAGTTCCTTTAGGAACCATCTAACCACTGGAACGTAGATCTATAAGTAATTATGTTTAGACAAGAGAGTGAAAATCAAGCAAGATACTAATATTTGATGGGACAAATTATGCCTTTTGGAAAGTTAGGATGGAAGCTTATCTGATTCCCCTAGGAGTAGATTTTTTGAGCTATGTACTAGTATATTATGATGTCCCTGATTTCCCTCCCACTTATGAAAATGGTAAAATTGTTTTTGGAAATAATATTAAAGCCAAGAATCCTATTCTCTTTGGCCTTATTCAATCCAAAATCATAAATATTATGCTCTCTAAGTCTGCCAAGAAAGTGTGGGTGAATCTCAATCAGAGTCATGAAGGAGATGATAATGTGAAGTAGGCCAAAATTCAAACCTTCATAATGAGGTTTGAAAGCTTAAAAATGAGTGAAGAATAGAGCATAGAAGAATACTTCCTAAAATTTGATGAAGTAACCAATATTATTAGAGGACTGAGTGAAGAATTCAATTAAGATATGATATTTCAAAATGTCTAAATATCTCTACCCACGAGGTTTAATGCTAAAGTCTCTTCCATTGAAGAAATGGCTAAATTCAAGAATCTCAAGATGGTTCAACTGCTAGGTACTCTCACAATCTATGAGATGAGAGTAGGAAGAGAGAAGTTTGAACCTAAGGAGGAAGCAATTCAAATTTTCCAAGAAGGAAAAGGAGCAGAAAGATCACCAATATTTCTCTAGCTGTGAATCTGATTAGGAGCTAGATCAATTTTCCCGGAAAACAAAGCATGGCTCACAAAATATAAAGTGAAGTTTCCCTTTAAATTATTTGATTGTGGAAGAGTTGGATAATTTTCATCCAAGTTTTGTTACAAAGAAAGGACAAAAAATGAAGCTGATAAAAAACTTAGAAACAAATCTCAAAAACATCAGAAGAAGTTCTATAAGAAGAAGGGGCTCTACTCCAAATAGGATAGCTTAGCACCAGAGTCATGAAACGAAGAGACTCTTCATAAGATGATTCAAATAAGTATTTTCTCATGGCATCAGGAGCATACTCTAAGAAACATAATATTATTGACATTAAAGAGAAAGAAGAATAAGTAGGAGTAGTGGACTTTGAAGGGGAACTCATCAGTGCTCTTGACGAGTTAAAGAAGGGCAGAAGAAAGAACATGAAGCTAAAATAACAATTTCGACATGATAAATATGTAAAACTTAGACAATGAGGATTTTGTTTGTCAAAAAGAAAAACTTGAATAATTCATTAAAATAAAATATATTTGATCCCTTCTACTAGAAGAAAAACAAGGAAATTGTGATAAAATAGAAGAAGAGAACAAGAATTTAAAACATGAGTTGTTCATGGTAAATACAGAAATAATCTCAAAAACATAAAAAGACGAAATTATGTCATTGAAATTCAAATTAGAAGAAGCTAAATGAAAATAATAATTTCTTCATGATTTGGTCCATGAATGGGAAGAAAATTGTTAGAGTCTCAAGGCAAAGGTCGTCCCTCTAAGAATGGATTTTGAGAAAGTGGGGACTAAGAAAGATATAAATGAAAATTTGTGGAAGGAACAAGTAAGCTAGATCAAATTCTAAAAAATTAAATGTCTTCAAGAAACAAAACAAGCCTGGGATACTCTAGACCACATGGATCTTCTTAGGAAATATGAACTTTAGGTACGTAGGATTTGAGGAACCTCAGTGCTATGAAAAGATGTATCAAAAAAGAATTAGTGAAGAAAAAAAGGTAGCAATCCAGAGAGGATTCCATCACTGGGATAATAACTCCATATACTCCAAGGAGCCACACCAATGGAGAATGAATCAATCAATCAAACAAAAAAGGTACCTTCGTGAACAAACTCACAAAATTTCCAACTTCAAGTATCCTCATTTATTTTATGGTCATTGTTATAAATGTCACATCTTTGGACATAAGGTTGTTAATTGTAGAAGGATAAAAGTTGAAAGACATGAAAATTCCAAATACAATATGTATCATAATTTTAGACCTCAAAACTCTCCTCTCAGAGATCAAAATTCCTTCTCTCCTCTAATGAGTGATGTTGAATGTTTTAGATGTAATAATTTTGGGCACAAGGAAAGTGAGTACAGAATCAGGTTTGAGTACCCATCTAAATCCCATAACACATGGTAGCCAAATTTTAAAAAATATAAGGGGAATTGGAAACAAAAATTTGGAAAGAGCATGGAATGTGGACTTGCTCTATCAACACATAATCAAGAAAATAGATGGTATGCATATATTGATTGTTACAAGAATATGAATAAGGATAAGAGCAAGTTTTGGTTGCTAAAAGAAAAGGACAGAAGGAACAATGTCACTTTTGGCAACAATTCCCTACTAAGAATTAGGGGTAAGGGAATAGTCAGCCTTGATCAAAATAATAAAGCTTAAAATGTGTTGTATGTAGAATATATCAAGAAAAAAATTCTTAGTGTAAGCCATATGTGTGATAATGGCTATAATGTGAAATTTTGATCCAAGGAATGTGAGATCTAAAATGAAGAAAATGGAAATTGGGTGGGAAGAGAAGCCAACATTCACAATAATGTATATGTGTTTGATGACTTGAGAGTAAGTTGTTATTTGAGTAAGACAAATCAAACCTGATTTTGGAATAGGAGACTTGGTCATATGAATTTTGACAGTTTGATAAGAGTCAGTAAGCTGGAGTTATGAGAGGATTTCCAAGATTGTCAAAGCTTGATAGTTCAATCTGCAATTCATGTCAATTTGGTAAGTAGACTAGGACTCATTTCAAGAGAAAAGAGTTCTCTTCATCTAAACCACCAGAATTAATTCACACAGATATATGCGGCCTAATTAGAGAAAAAACCCCAAGAGGAAAAAGGTATTTTATGCTTCTTAATGATGATTTTACCAAGGCCACTTAGATCATGTTCTTAAAATAAAAGTTAGAAGCGTTTAAAGACTTTAAAATATTTAAATCTCAAGTAGAAAATGAGAAGTGTCTAAAGATAAAATCACTAAGATCAGACAGAGGAGGAGAATACACTTTAAGAGGGTTTTTAAGAATTATGTGAAGAGCATGGTATAAGGAGGAAATATTTTGTGGCTAGAACTCCACAACAAAATGGAGTACTTGAGAGAAAGAAAAAAACAATTCAAGAGATGGCCAAAGGTATGATGGAAGAAGCATATTTACCTCACATATTCTGGGGAGAAGCAAAATAAGAAACAATGTACCTATCAAATAGAACACTACTCAGACCTAATAGTGATAAAACTTCCTATGAGTTGTAGAAGGAAAGACCTGCATTAGTTAAACAATACAAGGTGTTTGGGAGAAAATTATTTATCAAAGGAATCATAAAACCCTAGAAATTTTGATTCACGCGTTGATGAGGGTATATTACTCGGGTACTCTACTCGAAGTAAAGGATAAAAGTGTTACAATAAAAGTACAACGAGGGTTAAGGATTGCCTTGATGTAGTAGTTGATGAAATAGATCCACAACCTGAGTCCTCCAAAGGAAACATGAACTCAGATGGAGAAGAGAGTTCAACCATCATACACTCATATCATGATGAAACAGAGTTAGATAATGAATACGTAGAAACGAGCACAACTCCAAGGCCCAAAACACCTTCCAGGTACGTATGGAAAGAACATTCTAACAGTCAAATTCTTGGAGATCAAAGACTTGCATTCAGATTAGGAGGAAATTTGTTGGAAGTCCAATTAGTAAAAATATTGCTCTGTTATCTCAGGTTGAACCTAAAATTATCAGTCATGCAAGTGAGGATAAGTCTTGGGTGAGAGCTATGAATGAAGAACTTGACCAAATTGAGAAAAATGGCACTTGTGAGCTTGTTCCTAGGCCCACAGAGAAAAAAATTATAGGTACAAAATGGGTGTTCAAAAATAAGCTAAATGAGCATGGTCAAGTTATTAAGAACAACGCTCGATTGGTCTACAAAGGGTATGCCCAGATAGAAGGGATATATTTCAAGGAAACCTTTGCACCAATAACTATATTGGAAGTGATCAAAATTTTTCTTTCCTTTTCCAATCATAAAAACATCAAGGTATATCATATGGATGTGAAGTCATAATTTCTAAATGGATATATAGAAGAAGAAGTGTATATTGAGCAGCCAGAACGATTCATGCTTATTGAAAATTAAGGGTTTGAGTGCAAAATGAAAAATGCCTTTTATGGAATCAAATAGGATCCCAGAGCCTGGTATGCAAGACTAGATTAATATATTCAACAACAAGGCCTTAAGAAAGGCACTGTAGATAGAAATTTGTATATAAAATATGAAGATGATCATTTACTCATTGTAGTAGTGTATGTGGATGACATAATATTTAGCAATGACCTCAAATGATTGGGACATCAATCAACAAGATATATTAAAATATAGTTTGATATGTCCATGATAGGAGAATTTCCTTCTTCTTAGGATTGCAAATTTCCCAATGAAAAAATGGTGTATTTATCTCCTAATCGAAATAACTACGAGAAATTAGAAAGACATTTGGGTTGGAAGATTGCAAGCCGGTTAGCACACTGATGGTTACAGGCTATAAATTATGCAAAGAAGACGAGACGCCACTAGTAAATCAAACTGACTACAGATCAACAATAGGAAACTTGTTGTATCTCACAAATTCGGGATCAAACATCATGCAAGTAGTTGGTCTTGTGGCCATATTTCAAGCCTACCCTCATGAAATTCATGTCATTGTTGTGAAAAGGATTTTCAAATATATTCAAGGGACAACGAATTATAAATCGTGGTATGCTAAAAGTAGATAGTTTAAGTTTAAGGCCTATACTAATGTTGATTTGGCAGGTAGTATTGATGACAGGAAGATTCCCTATGGTGCAACATTATCTTTGGAAAACTACTTAGTGTCATGGGTCAACAAGAAGCAAGACTTTATTTATTTATCAAATTCTGAAGCAGAGTATATTGCAGTTGTCACTTCTTGCTCAAAAATTCTATGGATGAAGCGGACCTTGAATGACATTGAGGTAGAGTTTCCTGATCCCATTCCAATCATGTGTGATAATACTAGCACCATCAATATATTTAAGAATATTGTCATGCACTCAAATAACAAGCACATCCCTATCAATCTCCATTTATTAAGAGAACAAGTTGTAGTTGGTGTTGTTCAACTTGAATATGTGGCCACTAAAGATCAACTTGGATACATCTTTACTAAGCCATTGGAAATAAAACCTTTTGATTATCTCAAGCAACTGATAGGGATTGTGACTCAATTATAATGTGTGTTGACATCTACTCAGTATGTGGAATCAATTGAAGAGTAAGTTGCAGTAGTTCAGGGGGTTTTTAAAGCATCCTTTGTCATTGATGCCAAAGGGGAAGATGATTACTAATGCTCAGGAGAAGAACAACAATGAAAAATACCATGTATGGTTTCAAGTGGAGCTTACATTGTTGTCATCAATGAAAACGGGGGAGATTGTTAGACAATTGGAATTGTCTAATTGGTTGGTATGGTGGTATGTTGGTATTGATGTCAACCGGGACAGCCTTATGTTCAAAAGAAATAGATGTTAGCATTGACTTGAGCATGATTATTCAGGGTTATAGTTCTTAAGAGTACCATGGTTGTTGCATTGTTCTGTAGATAATCATCATAGTAGCAGGCTTAGTGGAGAAGCCATAAAAGGATGAATATTATGGTGGGATGTGCCTAATTTTGGAGGACATTATAAATCAAGAGATAAAATTAGTTTATCCTAGAAGAGGCATAGTTAGATAGTGTTCTGGAAGAGATTTCCAATGGTATGTTGAAGTTAGGAGAAGGCCTTCTATATTAATGGTTACATGAAGTTGAAGTTTGTAGATAGAAAGGTTCATTACTTTGGACTTCGAAATATTTTGAACCAAGGTAGAGCTTAGTCGAAATTCATTCCAAGTGGAGGTCAAGGACATGTAACAGAGTTGGTAGGAGAAAATTCCAACCCCGTATCCCCTACCTGTGCGGGACCATATCTAAGTCGAAAGTCAGGCCTAGTCATAATTTGGGGCCACATAATAGAACTGGCAGGAGAACACTCCCAACTCCCTACATATGTGGGACACCATATAGGAAACATGGTAGATGATGTGGCCTTGATGATCTCAACATGACATAAGATGATGATGTGGAAAAACCTTGAAGTTTGCACTAAGGGGATGTTTTGTGAATATTTTTCCGTGTATTTGGTCTTCAACATTTAATCAATAAAACAAGCCCACAACAGTGGAAAAGGATTTAAGTCTGGCCTATAGGAAAGTTAGGGTTGAAAAAAATGTAGGTGCATAAGAAAACAGAGTGGATCGACTCTCGACCTCCTGACCTACATTGTAAGGCATGCCCAGGTCATGGTTATGCGATGTTCTTGTGTGTTATATAATCAAGGGATTTTGCGATGAACGTAATGTATTACAAGTATACTACATATGGTCATATTATCCAAGGCTCAAATAAAATACTAACATATCGAGAGTCAATGGAGTCAACAGGAAAACTAAGATACAACGAAACAAGGACCTTGGCTTGTCGAATATTAATGTTATAAATTTTTTTAATTTTCTCTCTTATTGAAAGCATGAAGTACTTAGTCTGAACTCTTTATGTTTTTTTAGGTATTTTGTCCAAATAGAATTGGATTTTAGCTTTCCAATTTTGTGAACATGGGAAACCAAAGGAATTGCATATCAAGGCACGATCAAAAAAGAAAATATTTAGTGAATAAAAATGAGAGATTACAAAAAAAAAGGCGAGAGGAAAGGGAAAGATTAAGGCATGAAATAAATGTGGAGGTAGAGCATCGTGAAATAGATGTAGAGGTACATGACAATGACGAGGAAATGAGAAATGTTGAGGAACTTTTCAATGAGAATATTGATATCGATGTCACTGGTGAGTCAATCTAGTTTCTTCAATTTGAATTTTGTATTTTTTTTTTTTAAACATTGTAGTTCAAAATAGTTTTAAAATTAAAAATATGTATACAGGTCAATTTCAAATCAGAAGTTTTAATATTGTTTTTTATGCAGGGACAACATCAGAACCACAAGAATATACTACCACAAATTTCCAAGAGAATATTGATATCGATGTCACTGGTGAGTCAATAGTTTCCTCAATTTGAATAAATTGTATTTTTTTTTTTAAAACATTGTAGTTCAAAATAGTTTTAAAATTAAAAATATGTATATGTCAATTTCAAATTAGAAGTTTTAATATTGTTTTTTATGCAGGGACAACATCAGAACCACAAGAAGATACTACCACAAATGTCTAAGAGAATATTGATATCGATGTCACTGGTGAGTCAATAGTTTCTTCAATTTGAATTTTGTATTTTTTTTAAAAACATCGTAGTTCAAAATAGTTTTAAAATTAAAAATATGTATATGTCAATTTCAAATTAGAAGTTTTAATATTGTTTTTTATGCAGGGACAACATCAGAACCACAAGAAGATACTATCGCACGTCTAATTTCACTACAATTAATTGGAAGTTCCAAGAACGTTGTATACAACTACAAGTTTCTAGAAAATATGGATGCAACTAAAATTGAAGAATTGGGACCACCATTGGCTAAAAGGATAGTTCGAGATAAAGTAAAATTTGTATTGAAACATACTTTTGAAGGTTTATCTATCATAGCACAAGCTCAACTGTTACGTGGACTTATAAAGCACAAATCTCTCAAAAATGTTGTGGAATTATTGGGCATTAAAAGTGAAAAAGAGGTTTTAGCAAATGAAATGGTAACAAAAAATGTGACGTCGACGCTTGGCATACTAGCCAAAGGGTGATCTAATGTTGCAAAGAATGCTCGTAGAGCACTTTTAACAGGTGCAGTTGCGAAAGGAACTTCATCAAGTCTGTTGATGTCAACAACTTCAAAATTGATTAAAACATCAAGAAAAAGTTTATGGAGGCATTCAAAATTTAGAACTCAAATAGATGAGAATGATGAACTTGCATGTTGGGCTAATATCTGCAGGCGTCCATATCATGATAGACTTCTTGATGGTGTGAGGGATAGGGTAAAAGAGTTTTGGGATTCGAACTCTCGTGTGTCGCCAAATGAAAAGGATCAACTGCGACGCCGTATATCTAAGGGAGTTTATGAATCTCATTCCAAACATATAACACAGTTCAGTCAAGTAGAATTATTCGAGAGCTTTATGGAGAGTAATATTGATGTGAAGATTTCCCTTAGCACATTTGTGAAGCTTAAACCATGGTATGTCGGGCCTATCACTGTTCGAGACACATGTTGTTGTCGATACCATGTAGAATTCGAATTATTGTATGAGACATTTGTAAATTTTGGCATAAAATATTGGTCAAATGACCCTCCTCCTTCAAGTGTTCGTGAATTTTTATCAAATATATTATGTCCATGAGAGAATAATGAATTATTTTATAAAAAGGAATGTGTTAGTGGAAGAAAATGCGACAAATGTTCTCATTTGGCACTCTATGATGAAAAGTATCCCATTGATCCTAATGATCCCAGACTGTCAAATCTCAGTCTGAATTGGAAGAGATATGAATATGTTACTTACACTCCTATTGCAGATTCAAGCACAACATCAAAAAAGATCACTTTACTTGATGACGAGATTCCAGTGACATCTTTTATGGAGAAGTTCAGGGTGCAAATATAAAAATATATTAAGCATTGTCATATAGCACGATGGCAGGATTTACAGTTCAAGCAATCACGTGAGGTGTTCCCAAAAGGAACAATATTATCAGTGGTTGATTTCGTTGAGAATTACACGTTTAGTCCACAAAAGGAGATACAAAGTGAGTATTATCATTCAGACCAAGTATCTATATTTGTGCATATTTTGTATAGACACGCAGAACTTGTTGTCGATGGTTTTGATAGCGATGAAAATAATTGTGAGGTGATTAAGGAGTACCATTTCTACATCAGTGATGATCGAACACATGACACATGTTTTGCTAAGCATTATTTTCATGTTATTTATAATGAATTGTTGAAACGAAGAGTCACTTTTAAAGAACATTGGGTATGGTCATATGGTTATGCTGGTCAATTTAAATCAGCAAGATCATTCTTTTGGTTGTCTTGTCTTCATAAGACAACCAACATTCGACATACATGGAATTTATTTGAGACGGGGCATGGAAAAGGAGAGCATGATGGTGCTGGGGCATGCGTAAAACGTGCACTTTGGAGGTATCAATTGAATCACTCAGCTTCCCGACTTGCAAATTCTTTAGATGTTGTTAATTGGTGCAAGGACAATTTAAGTCATGTGTCGAACCCAAGGATGGCTGATGTGCACAGGTAGGCGTACAAATTTAAATAAAAATATATTATACATGTCTTGATATATATATATATGTGTATACATATATGTGCACGTATTTTTTTATCAAAAAAATATTTAATATTGTTCAAAATTTGACTCATACATATGTGTGTGTTTTTCTCAAGCATGTACTTTTGGAGTATTGCAATGGGTGATGTTGATAGATCATTGCCATTTAATTGCATTGGAATCCCTAAAACAAGAAGTTTACACTCAATTAGGAGTAAGAACATGACAAATATAGAATGCATTGAGAAACGAAAGTGCTCTTGCTTTTGTTATGCATGTATTGATCAGACAGAGTCCATCGATGAATGTGAAAACCAAATTAAGAAATTTGTTCAACCATGGAAACACGAAAAATTGACACCATTGCCGCCATTTGGAAACGTGGGTGACAAGGAAATGGACAATGAAGTGGTTGTGACTGACAATGATTATGATCGTGTCTCTGATATGGTTAGAGAAGGTGATGTCTTCGCTGTCATTGCACCATAAAATAATCAAGAAAAAGTGCATTAGTATTTATTACAATGCACTATGTCTAAATCCACGTTGTTGAAAGAGTATAATGATCCATCAAATTATACATAACCAATCTGTTCAATGGTGTTAATGGGACATTTCTTTGAAGAAGTAAAGAAATGTAAAGATCATATTATTTTTCAAGATTACTAGCCAAAGGTTATTTATGCCCAATGTAGTCACTTGGTCATAGCAACTCAACTGTACTTGAAGCAAGTGAAGAGTAGAAAAAAACAACGACAATGGAGGTTATAGATAGATGATCATGATGTCATTTTGGAAAATTTGCTACTAGCACATTTCATATGAGTGGAACACATTGTTCAAGATGAACAATGAACTTTGATTCTAGGGTTAGAACATATAATTGCTACAATGCATTGGACTTTATATAGTTTAAGACTATATTGTGGATTTCTTTCAAATAAATTGACATGTGGATGCTTAGATGTGTGTTGGTACGAACAATATATTATGATCTACTGGATTAGAGTGCTTTTCTAGATAATTAATATATGGTGATTTAATGTGTCCATCATGTTTACTCCTAGATGATCTTAACTCGCTCCTTTTTTTGCATGGATATGATGGTGATCATGAATGAATATATTTAGTTAAAAGTATATATATAATAATGGATTTAATGTGTCCATCATGTTTAATCCTAGATGATCTTAACTCGCCCCTTATTTTGCCAATGGATATGATGGTGATGAATGAATATTTAGTTATTTAATGTATATATATTTAGTTATAGTAATATATATTAATTATATGATTTATCATATACTAGTTAATAACATATATAAATATTATTAATCATGTTAACTAATATATACTACCTAACAATAATATACAATGCAATAATTAATGTATAGTCTACATATATATTATTGTATATGGCAAGATAACATTTTCTATCTTATTGTATTTATATCTTCTCATTACAAGTGAGTGGATTATAAGGAACTAACATTGTATGTGAAGTTTTAAATAAGGCTTAGAAGTATGAGATTCCCAATGTATCCATTTAAGCAGATACTAAGTTTTCCATGAGTAGATCTTAAATTTGTTTATCGATCAAATTTTGGATAATGGAATGACCCCATCGTTATATATATATATATGACATGTAGCAACAATTTTTAAGTAAGAATGAGTTATTTAAGTATTGTAAATGATTAAGTTGTGATGCAGGGGCATTAGGCTCTAGAAATACTTTGCACTTTTATAAGACCTAGGGGGGGTCTTATGCTTTTAAATTCTCATGCAAATATTAGTATTTTGAATAAAATGGTGAGGAATTGTAAATGTTCTCTAACCACTAGAGAACATGAGGAATTTGAAGAGTCAGTTTCAGATATTGTAGGAATCGAGTCTAACTCTAGGACCTTGGAGAATTCCAAGAGTCTTCGTTGAGCTGTTAGAGAACCTAAATCGATTCAGGTCACCATTCTGTATAAATGTAAGTATGTAGGATTGTGTAAGGTTTCACCCTGGTTCAGATTCTGAGAGTTTTTTAGGAGACAGAGTATTGAGACAGAAGGCCATCAAATTGAAGACCTGGCCCAAAACAAGAGCTTTTGTAAGTAATTTCGGTTGTGAATTTAAAAGGAATTGTTTCACTATGATATGGGTATTGTTGAATTAACTCTGTGTAAATGAGCCCGAGTGTCATTGAGAAAAATAGACTTGGTTATCAATTGAGTTGATAAGAACAAGGGGGAAATTTGTCAGAGAAGGCTGAGCGAAGAGGTTTTGCTCACTATTTAATAAAAGTGTGAATTTGTTGATATCTGTGTGTACTCTGTCTCTGTGTCTAAGCACTTAACTTTGGAATGCTTTTGAATCTCCGCGTTCTGTGTGTAACCTGAAAAAGATTCGAGTCTATATGAAATCCCTTTATTCTCCCTCTAATTATCTTTGGACTAGTCACTTCAACGAATGAATTGAATGTATTGGTTTGATTCTGTTGAAAAGTGACTTTGTGAGAAGAGCGAAACCATATTTCAATCTTCTGTCTGTTGGAGCTGTAACCACGAGATAAACTACTGGTGTTTGTTGGTTGATTTAACCGAAGTGACGAGGTCGATTAACCATGCTAAGTGCGGAAGAAAAATCGAAGAAATACACCAAAATACAGTGAAATTTTGGGTCTGACACTGTTCGAATACCAGCCTTGGAGAAGGCAGTTTTGGAGGAAGATACCAGTGGTATTGCGTTTTTGGGGTCGAAGTGGTTTTACAAATAACAACGTGATCCAATACAATTATGCCACATCGTCATGGCAATACCACCCATATCGCGCAACTCTCAGGTGTTAAACTTCGTCCATTGAAAAAACGCGATATTGTCGAGGAACGTTCAATCTGGAGAGTGATAGATCTGACGGCTATCGTGCAGTGAGTGGAACGGAGAATAATACAACGTATGGCCTAGTGGTTTTGCGTTGATATATGTTTATTCAATAAGATTTATGGTGGGGCCGGAGTCATAAAGTGTTGATTTGTGGTTCGATATATTGTAATTAAACTTTAGATGTTTGGTTAAAAAGGAATGAACATTGGTTCATTACCTTTAATCCAAGATATGTTAATATGTCGCGTTGTTAGGACTGATGGGGTTAATGTTATAAACCCAAGGTTTACTGGTTGAGTTAAAGGGGATCAACCTTTTTTATAGTATTAATATACTGTGACTGAAGGAGTTAAGTGTCGAGTGAAGGTTTTCACTATGTTAAGTTAACTTTGGATATTTTATAAGAGATACACGTCAGTTCATATACCCTCAATGTTATACTCCAATCAATGTTCGCGCAATGGAAAAAGGGTTATTTCATAATCAAAAAGGGGTTGAAGTATTATTGGAAGGAATAATATATTATTTAGGTGTTGATAAAGTGTGATACACATTTGAGTGCTTTATTTAAAAAGGAACCAAGACCATATTATTTGGGGAGGTTATATACCATTAGATTTTGCTATTTCATTATCAAATTCCACGAATTTGATAAATGAAATTAAAATATGAAATTTGAGTAGAACCCCTTGGTGAGAAATTATAGATAAGAATAGAGACCAGCTCACCTTAATACCAGCACACCACTTTTGCTATCAAGTTGGTGCTAATAGTGGTGAAATTATGTGATTACAATAACAATCAATGAACTACTAAAAACAAGTAGATCTATTTTAAAGACATAGATTTAGGATAACAAACATTTAATCAAGTAGTGTTTTTTAAAAAAAATTTAAAAAAGAAACGAAGAGAGAGAGAGAGAGAGAGAGAATTTTTCCTTATTGTCATGTGTATGTTATTTGATGATTTGTTGGCTATAGGGTTAAGTATGTTATAGACCATGTACACACACTTCCACCTTTCATCAATAGTGTACTAGAAATTACACAAAACTTATCTATAAATTACGCAAGCTTATTTGAACCAAGAGGCTTATAAAATATATCTAGTATGGATGTTTAGTTTGCACAATATTGTATCTCTATTGTTTCATTCTCCCCCAAAGGTTAAATGAACTAACAATGCACTTTCACTTGCTTTGTTTGATCACAAAAAACGATTTTTCAGCAACTTCAAAACAATATGACTATCACAATAGAGGATTGTAGGATCAACATTTATAACCATACCAAATCCACAAGTATCATTCTCAACCAAACCACTTCACACGATGTAGTTATTATTGGCCTATATTGTGCATCACTATTGAAAAGTGACAAAATATGTTGCTTCATTCAACTAAAAGATTGCATCTTTACAAATTTTGAAAATATACCATGTGGTGGGATTTTTATTATCCTTTAAGCTTGCCCAATTTGAATTTGTGACTGGTTAGTATGAAAGCTTTTCATTTTCCATACGAATATTTACAACACCCTCACTCAGTGGAAAAATTGAAATGTAGTGCAAACCAACATTCTCATAAAATTTCACTTCATAATGTAATTCTTGACCATAGCTGTTACACCATTTTTTGGTCATCTAACCTTTCGTCATTAGATGGACCCAAGTACACCATGTATGACCAGTTTTACCCCAAGTAAAACTGCTTTCACTATGTTAATTAGGAAACCCCAAAAGGAATAATTAATTAAACCATAATTTAATTATTATTCCCAGTCATGTTTAACCCAAAAACAAAGAAATTAATGAGATAAACCCATAGTTATCTTATTGTTTTCTAGGAATAATTATTTAATAATATTCCTTGTTAAATATGACCAAATCAACCAACATTAATCAAATAAATCATTATTTATTTGATTATATCCCAACCACTTCCTTAAAAAGATAAATAAATCATTTATTTATTTATTTTTCACTAATCAAGGGATTTGACCCAAGTCAAACACCCTTTCCCTCCAACAAATAATAATAAAAATATTCCATAGAGGTGGATCTAGATGTGATTAACATTATTTTAATCATGCACCAAGATCTAGAAGGACCCAATATTTTGTTATAAATAGGAGGGTTTTCCCCATCATTCTTCACCTTTTGTTGCATGTGATTAACATTATTTTAATCATGCACCAAGATCTAGAAGGACCCGATATTTTGTTATAAATAGGAGGGTTTTCCCCATCATTCTTCACCTTTTGTTGCACTAGATCACTCTGGATCTACACACTTGGTCTCATTTTTCTGCCATTTTTCTCCCATTGAGCTCTACCTTCTACATTGGGTTTTCTACATCTACAAGAGAGAAAAAGCTTAGATCTGAAGTGCCGAGGACTACAAAGAACCCATCCCATTGAGGAGATCTGGATACACCTTCTTGTTTCCTCCCAGGTGCCCTGTAATATAAAAATTCATTCAAAAATCGTGTTCTTGTCTTGTCTGTTGGATGCATGGAGCAAACTCTTTACTTTATTGCTTAATGTCTTTCCATTTATAGATCTGTTTGTTGCAGCACTTTAACTACTAATTGCAGATCTGAAGATGTTTTGCAGCCATTATTGTTGTTAGGGCTATTAGTTATGCGTAGCTAAAGTGGTTCTTTTTCGTACACTTCGACGAAGAATTCATACTAACAATAGCATACATCTCAAACACAAATTCCCATTCAATGTCCTCTACATGGATCCAAGAGCCTAATCTTCTTCACATCTCCATGTTCAAAACCAAATATTAAACCATAAAAGAGCCCTCTTTTGCACAAGTACTAGGAAACTCTATACTCTTGTTCAAGGGTCAAATATAGTCTGTTAGTTTATAAGGATCAAAATCCTTCATTGTCACATGGCCTCTTACCTAACAATTTGTTAGGTTGCTCCCATAAAAGCCTATGGTAAATTCAAAATAGAGAATTAAACTCCTTTAATCCCTAACAACATGCATATCTTCCTTTGCAAAAAATTCTAAGCATTTTTCCAAAGCCTCCAAATACCTAACAGTGCATGCCTAAGCATATGATACCATGAGGCAACATTTTCTTCTACATCATCCCCTACTATAATGTAGCGATATGTATCAACAATGAAGAGTCCAATCCATCGTCCCTCCTCTTGAAACCTCTAATAGAATGAGGCATTGGAAAACCTCTATAGCCATCAGTGCCATAAATCACACCATTGGAAATACATACGCTATAGGCCAATTGATAGCGGGTAAAACCCACAAACCCCACTTTACTGTGTATATAAATGAATCCCAAGTTTTAATCCTTTACTAACTCTCAATATGGCAAACTCACAGTGTTCTATCTTCTTGACTGGCAATTTAAATAAAATCTAGCTGGAAGCTTTAATATCTCAAATCTAAGATTTGAGATATTAATTTCAAATTTCTCTTATGATTATAAAAACCACACATTTCAATAGCCCAAATTCTATTCTCTTATGCGGAAGCTTTCTCTTCAAGGTTATAAAAGCCCCCAATGCTTATAATATACCCTTTTATTAAACCTCAACTCTTAAATCTTCATATGCAAGAACCATGCAATAAAACCCTCACTCTCTATGGTCTAACCCATCATCAACATTTCAAAATGGCGTTAATATCAAATAAACCTTTCAACCATTACATATATATTTATATGTACCCAAGGTTCTCACTAACCATACTTGTTTCTATTTGATATCTTCTTTACATAACCCAATGTTTATTTCACCCGACAGGTTTAACTCATACCTTACCTTATTCAAGGTTCGTTCGCCTTTATAGTGAAACCTTCCTTCACCACTTTATGGACTTTATTGAACTCAGACTTTGATAGAAAAACCCTAACCGCCAACCTATCTTCATATTGCTCATTCAAAGGCTCGACTTTGTTCTAATACCGATACATTGGATATTAATCAACGATACCATAGGACACCTTCGCATATTAATTAAAAAGCCACCACATATAAATATCCTCCATATATAACCCAGACCTTAATAGAAGGCCAGTGCCAACATAAATTAACAATTGGGCCCCAGTAGTTATCATACCTTCCACATCCAACAGTGGATGGCTTGTCGCATTGTTTTGGATGATCCGACGACCATAAACAAATATCGCGTTTTTTTCTCACAGAGGTTTAATGCTCAAAAAAAATGCGACAAGAGTGGTTGTTGCCTTACCGCCTTTTCCACGCATCCAACAACTAATGGAATCACGTTTTTTTTCATAAATCCACTTACCACTTTCAAATTTACGCGATACTGCCTGTTGTGATTCTGAAACCACTTCAACTGTTCATTGCGCAGTTCCACTTCTGACTCAAGGTTCCGCCTTTTCTTTGCTTTATTAACTTGCAACGCATTCATTCCACAGCTCTGTTCCTTTACAATTCGATCAGTTCTCTTGACTTCGATTCACTATTTCATGAATCGACTTCCGTTCCAGGAAAATACTACGAGGGCTTCGAACCCCAAATCTTCACCACTCTGGTTCTTCTCCCTTTGATACACAATTCTGCTCCAAACCCTTATTCCAACACTGTGTCATCTCATTCAATGGAATCGTTCCAGATTCCTCCCTCAACCTCGAAATCGATCCAGTCTCAATAACTACCTGGGTTTTTTTTTCATCATATACAGAAGTCATCCTAAACCCAACACAGAGTTCCATCATGGATTCGCATGGAAATTCTACAATTCCTTACATAGAATTCAACCGGTCCATATAACCACAATTTGGAAACAAATTCTTTCAATTACAGACAGAGTATTATTACACCCCTATTACGGAGCCTTATACATACATGGTTCATGGAGATTAGAACATTCTCACATAGAAATGAAATCAACTAATTGAGATCACAAATCTACTCCTCTCATTTTTTAACATATCCAAGTATTGGTTGCAATAATTTTTATCATGGCTAGTAATATTTGGTTCCATATACTTCTATCGATAAGTAGATATGGTTTTTCAAGCCGCTTATTCAATATACCCACTCCCCTCCTCAATGGGTTATGATTCAATGGTGAACACGATGGTATGTTCAGCCATGGCCATCCACCAAAGGTTTAATTCCCCTCTTATGTTGAATGGTTCACCCCCCTGGGTTCATTTTTCCCTTGCCCAACTACAAGTTACTTGTTTCACAGGGTACCTAATTCTATGGTCGTCCGGGGTACTTCGTCTAAACTTTGGAGTACACAACAAAAGTAAAAAAAATGACTGTAAAACCTCTTAGAGATGATATTTTGCAATTTTTCATTGTTTTGCTCACTGATATGCCTCACACCTTTCAAACAACAACATAAAAAGACTTTTCAAAACCTAATCATACCATTTGCATCATTTCCAACTGGTTTCCTTTTACATTAGGCATCTTTTGGGTGAGACAAGCAGATTTTGTGTTTCAAGTTGGATATAATAGTTTTTTATATTTTTGGGAATGTCATCCCCTGAAATTTGGGGTATCTCCATCCTTCCCTAAAAATTGGAACTTTTCCTTTCATACCCTATCCCCAAACCAGTGTGAAACATATGTTTATGGCTTACCCTAGAGACAAGAGTCCTGTGGTTTTTTATTTCACTCGGATTTCTTTAGCCAAGCATTACCGATAGAGTCGTGAATCTAGAGTTTACTTGGGTTGCTAGTGCTATGTTTAGAAGCCTAAGCAACCCTGTTGAAATACCTCTACAGAAACTTCATATATTGCTATCAAGCTTAAATTCCAACCCTAGATCATCTCACTGAAATAGAAAACAGCCAGCCCCGGTCGTATATATTAATCCTATTCATGTCGAGGGTATATGCCTCTTGATTTGCTGTAAGTTTCAATGGTGGAGAGTTGCATATTTCATTGAAAATGTCCAAGCATTGGATAAGATGCTATTTATTCATTCTATCTGCTAGAAGAAATGTTTTTCTTTTTTTCAAGGCTTCTTAGCTCATAGAAGTGACTAAAGAAAAATACCATAGGAATCACAGACATTCAGACTCTTATCGTGTGAAATATGGTGTTTCAGTGAGTCTTCTTTAGTCCTAAGAATGAAAGAAGGTTGGAGGTCTGATGACACTAGTAACCATGCAAAGAGATGGTTTCTTAAACCCTTGAACATCCAAACTGATGCTTTCAATCTGATTATAGGAAAGTTTGTTTTCTTGGCGAGATGTCTGGAGGAAAAAAATGGACTTATGAATGATAGTGAATCTCACAGCTTATTTAGGAAGATAATCCTTGCCTCTTAGCCATGATAATCCTTGCATCTCAGTCCAAAGAGGGATGGCAACACAGTTGTGTACAAATGTATTATGGACATCAATATGTGGCTTAAGCTATGGAAATCTTTGCAAGGTTGCTGGCATATTATGTTGGATTGTGTTTATTTGGTCTAGTTAAGCAACTGAAAATAGCATTTCTATAGGCATGGAAGTGCTTAAGCATTATGGGATTCTTTACCTTTGCTATTTGGACTCTGAACTTCAATTCTTTACTCTTTAGAGGGTATCATTTGATTTTATGGTACCAGTCCATATGTAAAATTATTTTTTATACTGTAACAAGCACTAGAAAAAATTACAACCACAATCACCCACTGTTGCATTCACTGTATTTTGTATTTCCTTCTTATCTAGATATTAAGGGAATATATTACGTGACCTGGAAACAAATAAACTACAATATAAATCAAATATCAATTATTGTCTCATCTTTTTTGGTTTGAACTTTTTGAAAGAACTTGTGATGATATAAGCAATAAAAGAAAAATATTTATAGAACACTCAGTGAAGAAGACGAGTCTACAGAACCTGTTCTATCAAGTCTATTAGTATCTAAGACATCCATCATGTATTCATAAGTTTAAATGGAACTAAAAGCTATATATGAAGACCATCATTCCTCTAATTGAATAATAAAAAGAACCTGAAATGCAAGTATGACTATCTCATTCTTAAAAAGAAGGGTATTGGTAATAGAAATAAGAAACTGCAGTAAAGGAGATACAACGACCCAATCACATATTAACTCTAAAAAGCCATCATTATCAGAAAACACACATCATTGGTTACAATTTGTTGCAATTCAAAATTCATTTCTAACAGTGATATCTATTATCAACAATTTCTAGAAAGCTAAATAATGAGGTTCATGTTGTACTTCCATACATATAAAAAAATCCATCAGAAACCAAGCTTCTACTCTAAACATCATCTTTATCTATTCTCCATGATTTTACTCTGATCTCTTTGCATATCGCTCCACTTTTTCATCATTGAGATTGATTCTGACTATGGCTTCTCCCAAATCACAACTAACCTCAGCCAGAACGTGGAGTGATTATAGTGAGTTACAGCCTGTACAATTGCTCGAGCCTTATGACCTGTATCGCCACAATGTCAGTTTCTTCCTTCCCAACAGTAGAATCACCCACTTTTCCTGGCGAAGGCGACTGGTTAAAAATATTTGAAGCACATTTCTGCAACCATGACAGACGACTAGTTTTCGAAGAACTTGCATCTGTTCTTCCAGAAGAGGGTTCAGGATTGACCTTCACAGATGTATCTACTGGTGTCCCAAAAATATTTTTTCCTACTGCCTGATGAGAAAATCCCAAAGCATCTGCAGGCCTAGGAGAATGACTACCATCTTTATCTACAATTTGTTTTAAATGATCTTCTGTCACATTTAACTCTATTTTCAATTTCTTAAGCTGCTCAAACAATCTTAAAGCTTCCTCTCTTTCTTTGCATAAAGATTTTTGTAGTTCAATCTCAACTTCAAACTCAGTTTTCCTTGCTTCTAGTGTGGCCTTGTGATGATCAATGAGCTTTTGGATCTCCTCTTGCAATAACAACAAGATTATTATGGAATCCCATCAAAAATTTAAAAAATAAAACAGTATCTGAAATCACAAGATAATTACAATAAAGAGCATGATACTAAAGTAAGAATAAGGAACTGGAGCTACTGGATCCTAGACAAAGTGCTTGCGTTGATTAACAGTAATCAAGGTAAATTATTCTCCTATTAATCTTATTTCACATTGGAATACAATAAATGCATGATGCTACAATGCTTAAAATAAATTTTTCAATTTAATAAATCATCCACACAGATCATTTTTAGAAGAAACTCACATTCTCCATACTAACAAGTTTTTCTTGTAAGGCATACAACTCTTCTTCTTTCTCCTTAATAACAATTTCTCCTTTAGCAACATCCTGCACAGGGGAGGAACAAGTCACCATTTACATAGTGAGTGTAAGTTCATAATTCTTACCATTGCTTAAAATAAATGGGTATATGACTCTTACCACCCTTGAAAAGAAATGTATTTTAGCTTCAATTTCAAGACTTACATGTTTCATGTTTTCACCTCTCAATCAAACCTACCCTTTTATATGGTTATGAATTTTGGGTAACATACCATATGGGAGTATAATGAAATAGGATAGAGATATCTTATGTCAAAAATTTATCCAAACATCTTCATGCCAAGAAATAAACATCTAACCTTATCATTATTGCAAAAATTAGCATAAACCCACTCATTACATCAATGACCTTTCATATCCATGATTATGATACATCGGATCAGATGGATGGGAATCTGACAAAATTGTCTTCTTAGATATCCATATTTTATCCTCAACTTATTTGTGGAGCTAGAAAAAAACAAGGTCGATTCATGTTGGTCTACAAGAGCCTCTTCATTACTTCAACTCATTAACCTTTATATTTACAAACCACCCCTATGAAAATTTTTACTGGATGTTCCTTATCTTCCTTATTGAAACATAAGCAAAATAATTTATGTAAGATTTATAGAACATGATTTTATCCACATGGTATCAGCCCAAAGAGCCATGTTGTATTCCAAACATTACATACTTAGACTTATAAATCTAATGTAGTGATGGGATGGGCTAGTTGAGTCCATAGTGTACACCAAATTATAGTTACCTCACACCTTGAAGGCCTTTTCCATACAATTTAGAGTTTTCTTGCACCAATTTCAGATTTAGATAGACCAACTTATCCCTTGAGAGCCACATTTTGTAGAATCTCCCTTCAGAGCCACATGTGAGTAGCTAATATAGACTCAACATACTTCAAGCCTTTCCAATGACATGCTAGTTCTTGTGCTTATGCTTGTTTATGTGTGCAAGTGCATGTAACAGGGGTTGGATATAGATGCAGATCCTTAAATAATTTGGAAGATTAGATACACCTAATCAAATTAACTTTTACACATGGATCCTCGTAATTCCAAACTTAGGCCCATGGATTTGAAAATTATGGAGGGAACTATGTCATACATCCAGGTTTGAGGTGGAGTATGGTCGTATTTCTGCTAGAAATTGTATCTAGCCCATAGGTCTCTCGTTTGATTTCACAATAGGATATATGATACATGAAATTGACCACTACTCTAAAACTTACTTAAGTGGATTTCTAATTGATACTGGTGGACTATCAACCTGAAGGGTAGGCAAGAAAATATGCCATAATTAGTTTATTTCAATGACCCATATTGTATATTTCATCCTCTCCCTTTGCATTCTAGTTCTCAAGGTTGTTGGTATCTAGTTTCAGCAAGTTCTTCTCCATCCTCTCATCCAACTCACACTTGAATTTATTCGTATCTTTCGAGGCATTCCACCTCCAGAGCTTAGTAGTTTAAGGGATCCTAGGTATGCAATTATTTTAATTCTATTTCTCCTCACTCCAAACATTATGTTTGTCCTAAACAATACTACTAAAATTTCTACATATATTGGGGTTTCTACAGCTCTGTGTGATGTATGCTATCTCTTGGGGTTGAATCGTCACCCCTCTATATTCTTAGAGTCTCTTGCTCACATCACAACTCTGTTCTCCTTTTAGTCTATTACCAGGCCAAAGAAAACGACTTCTATCAAAGGTCTAAAGACATGTGTATTAATCATAATAGTAAACATTTTCCAGGATACATGAATCAGTATGTGTCATGTTATGAGGATGATGTGCTCTCAAAGTTCATCTATGTTTTGAAACTTTTCCATAGTCCCAAAGGGAATATGACTTAGCAATTGCACACAGGTTGAGATTATTGGCAGCAGTAATGGGACCCCAAAAGACATAGTCTAGAAGTTCTAAGCTCATCATTGTGACTAGAAAATATAGAAAAGGCTAAAATACGACCAAGCTACTTATCCTTGGGATAGCACTGAAATAGCATCCAGATCCTATCCTTGGGATAGAACTGATATAGCACTGAGATCTTATCCTTGGGATAGCACTAATATTGTAGAAACACCGTGACTTGGATAGAACTAAGATCTATGAGCATCATGGCACCAAGACTGTAGAATCATCATGACTTAGATAGTAACCAAACTGTGATATCAATGAACTGTGGTGGCACGAAATTACACCGAGATCCTTAAACTGTGATATAGTACCAAGACAGTGAGGGAATGTCACTGTGGCATCACCAAAAATTTTCCTAAGTTCTCTGCTCTAGTTTGAATTGTAATCTCTACAATTACACTGAGATTATGTGTATCCTTATATGAGCCTCTTCTGGAAATGATATCCGAACTGTTGACTGTAACTGTCCATCCAAATTTCAAACTGTGATATTATCAAATATTTCAGGCTGTGATATTATCAAATATCTAATTGGTAAATTCGTAACTCACTACATTCATGGCTCTCTACATCGGAAATAACAATGCTCTCCCCATGGTAATTAAAATGGTGTGATGATCTAAAATGTTAAATTTTTTGTACATTATATTTTCTCCATGACCAGACCAAATTATTCCTTGCAAAATTAAGATCAAAAACTTATTGGTTGCATGAGTGGAAGTCCTCTATCTCACATTTTAGGTTCTTTAGATCAAGTGCATGGACCCACTTGTATCATTAAAGACATGATATATAACCTATCCATTAGAGTCCTCATAGGACTTTGGTTTGCTACTATAATATTTATGACCCTCCCTCTCACCAAGTGGCTGAGCATCACAGTACTATCTTTGATGAGCCTTTTCATGGTGACTACTAGGATCTCTTTTATAGCTCCTCTCTGGTGATGACTCTCAACATGTATCCATGGAACATGCCTCTTCTTCTATTGTTGGGTTGCTTGTTGATGAATTACAGCTAGTTTTAGTGAACCTTTCCACATCTCCATCTTGTGTTGGTCCACCTATAAAAATGTCAAAAATCCTCATTTCATCCTTTGTAGTTATCTAATAGTTTATGGGGAGTCAGGACTAAAGGGATTACTTCAGCATCTAGTACATCCTATCCTTTGGATGTTTATTCCATCCTTCCCTTACCAGATGAGGTCATCATTCTTGGTACTTCATCTTGAAGTGTACCACTTAGCAATGCTTCTCCTTCTAGAATCTAGTGATGCCCAACTTTGAGATAATATTGTTCATGTGGATGTACAACAATTTGATGATGATGGTAACACACCCTCTACTACACCAGCACATGCTCAAAGAGCTTCAACAACCAATAGGCTTCACAATAAAAAGCCATGTTTTTAGATTCAATAGTGCTCCCAAAGTAACAGAATCAAGTAATATAACACTAGATGTGCATTCTTCATACTTCCAACTGAGCTATTATTAGAATATCCATGGAATCTTATATCCCAGTCATATAGTCTCAGAATGTATATCTTGCTTAAGATAGATTAAGGTATGTCACATAAGCTTCATTTTTCAATTCTAGAAATAAGACTTTTTTTTTGTTCCAATTGTGAGATATTAAACTTCAAATTTGTTTCTTGAGGGGTTCCGAAAATTAGTTGGACCGGCTCCAAATCGACCGAGTCAACCATGCCAAACCCTCGGTCGGACTGACTCGGTAGAAGTTTGTGACCGAACCGGCCGATTCGTTCACTGACTCAGCCGGTTCGGTGACCAAACATAGGATTTTTGGTCTTTTGCCCAAAATAAAACTCATGTTGTTCTGGAAATACATGCTGAGAGAACCATATCCTTTCTTATTACTAAACATTGCACTCTACTTGATACATTATGCCAATACTTATCCCATATTGGCCGTTAAAGAGTCATACTAGTTCTTATGTTTCAGTAGGGGTAGTGTCTTCCTGGTGTTCTAGGATTTGACCGGTGGGCATGTTGACCGGCTGGTTTGACCGCTTACCTATATTGTCATTAACCTAGTGAATTGACTATGGCTCAAAGTTAAATTACTGAAAATTAAATATTAGTTTTAGCATTCACTAGATACATAAAGGAACCTCTCAACTGTCTATAAATTCACAATATAGCATGTTTATAATGTGGCAATGATACTAATGAAGAAAGGGTAAGAGGTTACCATGGTTTAATGTAGACTCTCTGACCCAGAGACTACACGATCTCCTTGAGGCTCAGTCTGCATCATGTCAATATCCTCTGTAGCCTGAAAAGTAGAAACCAAAGTTAACAGTCAAGTTTGTGAAAAGAAATATAATAAAAACTATAAATATGCTTAACAAAAAGTATCGATACCTGTGTCACGACTGGAACCTGAGAAGGAATAATATCTTTAGGCAACCCTTCATGTGTAGCGCTAACCTAAAAATTCCATAATGTTAAGACTCATACCATATAAATTTATGTGACATAAATTCAATTTCAATTTGACATAAAAAAATATAGATAGATAGTAATGAGTAATGGTTGTGGCACCTGTACATGATCATGTCCACGATCTACAGAATGAGCACCAGGGGAAAGGAAATGTTGTTCTAGGAATGTTGTAAACTGCATAAGTTAAATAAATATATTGGCGTCAGTTTTTTGAGACTAAATGTATATACACCAAAAAAACATGTTAGATCAAAACTTGTTTGTACATACCTCGCCCATGGTGTGCATTTGTACTGTCTTGGATCACTCATAGAGGTCTCTACATGAGGATGCATACTCAATAAGCTCATCTCGCTCCATTTCCCTCAACACGTAATCTGGGATACTCACAAATGAACGCCCTCCTGCACTAGATGAAGGTTGGCTCGTCCCTAAGCCGACTTCCACCCCTCCTAAAGAAACTGCAATATGTTCTTGTATCTTATCCGTCATTTGTGATGCAGCACTAGAGATAAGGGCCAAATCCTCTGGAAGTGTAACTAACCTAGGTGGTCGAGGTGCTAAACGAGGTGCAGGAGGCCTAAACCCAACATCTCGCATAGCATCAGGTCGTTCATATGTATGACCTTTTCCAGATCCATAGAATTTGGATCCAGTATCTGTATAGTTAGGGTCCATGTGCTCTCGGAATTGAGCAAGCAACATCCTAACAAAATATTTCAGCACCTCATCATTATTTGGAAACTTCCTGTATGCATACAGGAACTTCTCATAAATATAAGGTGCAATATTGGGATCATTGAATCTTGCAATCTTCAGACGTTTTTTGTCTTCAGGCCGCAAGTCAAATAGTGACAAGGCCATTTCTTTAGTGACCCTACTTTTGACTTCATTGTAGGAGTGGATACCAATCACTGATGCTCTCCTCCTACGCATCATGTAGAAAAAAACTTGGGTTGATGGTCCAACCCCACGATAAGTCTCTATCAAACTCTCCAAATTGTGCAAAATAATTTGGAGATAGTTTCGACTAGGGGCAGAGAGATTGCAACTTTGAAATTCATTGCGTAATCTCGTGGAATGTTCCCTCATCCCATCAACAGTAAGTAAGGAGATGGTATATTCCCAAGGCATCTGCTCAGGAATATCACCGGGATGGGTGTAAAGGGGATCATAGCTCAGATTTCAAGCAAACTCATGAACTCTATGACCTCTACCCCTAGGAGGGCAACCACCACCACCTGTAACATGTTAAATTATTGCACATATTAAAAATTAAATAATTTATAAGGAAAATTTGTATTTAAAAAACTTGTTTGGTAATTTGAAAATACGTGGTGGAAAAAATATCTCTTCCTCTTCACTCATACTAGGATGGTTCCCTTGCGAGGAATGAATTTCTCTAACACCCACTATACAAAACATTAAATTTTTAGAATTTGGGTACATGAGTACCACAATAAGTTTGAAATTAAACATACATCAAACAATAAATTTTCATTTATATTTTACCTGGAGAAGTATCCAATTGTGGGATGAATCCCACAGGCTGAGACATTGTTCTCCTTTGCCCCTCACCAGCAATAGGGCCAACCCCAACTCCAACATTTGCAGCTATGGAGCATAATGTTTTCACATTAAACACATGTCATTTGAAAAAAAAAAAAAAATCACATGTTCAACATTGAATATAACGTAAAATTGAACATTTTAACTAGCAATCGATCTAATGTGTACCTATACGGTGTATAAGATGATCCTCAAAATGGGCTCTATGAAATTGGGGCTCCTCTTGTTCGATTCCCTATCTCGGGGCACGAGTCATATGAGTGCATCCACTTGTGCAGGAAAAAAAAATTCACATTAATCAATTTTTCACAACAAACAATAAATATAACCTACTTGAAAACATGAAATAACTAAACAACCAATGTACCTGATAATCCTCCTCTCATGGGGGCACGAGTCATATGAGTGCGTCCACCTGTGCGGGAAAAAAAAATTCACATTAATCAATTTTTCACAACGAACAATAAATATAACCTACTTGAAAACATGACATAACTAAACAACCAATGTACCTGATAATCCTCCTCTCATGGAGGCGTCTCTGTAGGGCTCCCCTGATGCCATGGAGGGGTCTCTGTATGGCTTGCCTGCCCCTCATAAACAAATTAAAAAACAAATTATCAATCGACAGTTGAATGTCATCAACCAATGGATAACAAGTACTATATAGGTACTATGTGTGAACGCATAGGCATGTTGAAAAGTATAACTAGGTCGGTCTTCATCTTGACTATGTAATTATATTCTTATGTAAATAAGAAGTCAAAGTAATATTATCTAAAGACTAGGAACCGAGCTTTCCTAGGACTAGTACAAAAGAGTGCAAAAAGCAAGGCTTTATCATCATTACAACCAAGATCTAATCCTCACCCTTGAAGAATATCATTCAAAGAGAAAATGTTGAGTGAACTCTATTCCAATTACCAACCTGGTTGAGATGCCTCAGGCAACCTGCAATATCTTAACTATGGCATTATTTTGATACGAAGGCTTCATTTTGAGAAATGATATATATATATATATATATATATATATATATATATATATATATATATATATATATATATATATATATATTACAAGAAAAGAAATATTTAAATTTTCTAGAAGGAATCATCCCAACTATTGCTTAGTATTTCTCATCTACCTTGTGGCCAATTGAGCCCAGCAAAGAATAGATACAACTAAATAATTGTCAATCCATAAAAATGTAAAGGCTTGAGAATGGTTTCCTTACTAGTTGTTACATGCATATATCCTCTTCAGGGTTTTTAACACTCATTAGGAGAAAATAAATTCTTGTGATTTCAAGGTGACTCTATCATGGCTATGGATGCTCACTAGTAGTGGGAAACACAAGAAACTCATATTTAATTCTTGATATTTAACTCTCATGAAAGATATATATCCTAGCAGAATCAAATTCTAAAGTGGAGAGGTAATCCCTTTTTACAATCTATTCCCTTTAGCTCCTTCCTTAAGTTTCAACCAAGATCAGTAAAGGGGAGTTCATGTAGTTCAACATTCCACAGTTCTAAGTAGTGGTACCCTTGTGGTAGAGAGAATATACCATGAAGGAACACTAATCACAATTGATTTGGTAGATATTCATGGGAAACACTAATATATGTATAGGTCCTACCATTGCATCTCTAATTGTTGTATTAGCCACTACAATCCCCTTTTATTCCACCTAGTATCTTGTTTCCATAGGGTTCCACCTAACAAAAAGTATCTAAATTCACCCTACAAAACTTAACTGACCTTTCTCAAGATGATAACAAGTTTCTATGTCCCTTGAGACCCCTTAAGGTATATTCTAAGCACGATGGAGCATTTTTCCTCAACCTAGAGATATGAGGAGCATTGTTTCTCAATCTAGAAACACACATGAGTATTGTTACTCAAGGAAGTGACATAGAGGAGCATTTTTTGTTAATACATTGATACAAAGGGAATAATTTCTCAAGCCAATGACACAGGGGAGGATTTCCTGCTCTAAGAAAGGTCTTCTTATGCTTCCAAAAAATATTTTTAAAAATTATTTTTTTGGTGGGTTTTAGTCTCCTCTAGGACCTTAAACATTAATGTATTTTAAGTGCGAGTTGGATTGTGTGCTTAACATGATTCTATTAGTGAGCTTACTGCTTTACACTATTCTGTTAGTGAGCTTAGTAAGTAATGAGAAGAAATACTAAGCTTCATTGAATATGATATGTATGAGGTTGATTTAAGGTCCTTATCCTATGTAAGCATCATCTCTCTACTCTGTACATTAAGCTGGATAGTACTCTTATTCCCATTAGTGTGATTAGTATGTTCATAGTCATGTGTTTTCTTACTATGATATTGACATTAAGCTCTACCTATTCCATAATATTTATTTCTCACATGATCATGTTGTATTCAGGTTAGATTCAAAAAGGGCTCAATGAGTAAGCACATATATGGGCAATAACTATTATTACACTTGTTTCATCTCATTTATTACTACTAGTCTGATGCAGAGTACTAACAGTATGAACACAGTGACTTATAGAAATATTTTCCATATAAGCTTATAGAGGTGACATGATAGTAATGGTTATAAACTAGTGATATATGATGATGATGGAATAAGCTATGATGATTCACTTCCATAAGTATAGAGATATTAACATAAAAGTAAACGAGCTTTGTTCGTATAGTGGTAGTGTTATTACTATACATAATATATACGAGGTGGTATGACTTATTACCATTGGTTAATCTATTGAGCGAAGCATCTTAGTTAAGGTAAAAAAGCACTAGTATAAGCTTATCTAATACATAGAGATAATGGTTTTTGAGAATGAATGGAAATGTATCCCAGCTTAGTTCTAACAAAAGAAAGCTATACAACTAGAACATATTGGTTCTTATGTTGGTTTGGATTTTTATGCCTTGAATGTTTTGATGGAATCACCACTTCAAGATATTGAGTCTATCATCATCGAACTTGAAATTCCATGGATATGCCACTAGTATGTTAACCCTTCTTCACGGGAGTGTCAGGTCTGCATGTTGAATCTTCTATTTATGTAAAAGTGTTGATAATTAATGTCAAATCATATAAAAATTGAGCTTATCTCATGGGTGTCGAGATAGTCATCACATGAATCTGAGTTTTTTCCTTCACACACATTATAATACTGCCATTATAAGATAGTTTGAGAGAAGGTAAAGATCTTGTCCCAAGAGTTACATTCACTATATTCACAAAGACACCAAACCCATTCCATCATGAATATATTATAGGTGTGCCAAGAATTTTATTGAGAGACCAAACAGGTTTTTCACCTCTAAGTGACAAAATATATGTTTGGTTTCACATAGCAATACAAAAGTCAAGCAAGAATCTGATGCACTAGACATGGACAGCCAAACACCTGAGAATGTGACTGTCGAAGATGAAATTTATAGTGCTTATCCTTCAAATGTAGATAGAGACTTCATTGGTTCTGGATTCGATGCCTCCACCCTTCCAAAGAACTCAATAAGAGAGCTTCTGCCTAGTCCAACTATAGGTTTGTCAATTCTAGTAGCAACTGCAGTATCTGCTATTTATTTTGTTTCTAACTCTAGGAGAAATTCTAAAATCTCTAGTGAAGTTGGAGGGAAATTAGTTAAAGCAACGAAAGAACCAGGAGACATTTACTACTCCCCATAGTCTAGGGTGCAGTTTATGTCATCCCCTCAAAACAGGATAGAGAAGCGAGTAAATTCCAGGCTTTCTCCACCTCGTGTAGAATTACTTGCTGCTCTATTTTCCAGGAGAGATGAGCAGCTTAGATAGAAGTATCATCAGTAGAGCGAGTGCATATGACAATATTTCTTGGACATATGAAAGGAGGTCAAGAAGAGGAAACGACATTCCCTCCCATCTCACAAACACTCTATCCTCCCAAAAAAAATTATTCCCCCTCCATTGTTGGCGACATAATCTGAAAACCTTTTAAAAATATGCCTGAAAACCTTCTAAAAATTCCTTGGGATTCCTTAGGTACATTGGCTTGGGAGTCAGCTTCATTCAATGATCTAATTTTTCACCAGTGCTATATTATGGTAAGATGTTTTTAATTTGGCTTGATAACTATTGAATTAAATTTATGTATAACATATATTTGACAAAATGTAAATCTTAAATGTTTTCAAGTTTTCGTTTGTTTATTAGAATGGGTGGAAATTTTTTTTTGGGTAAAATTGAGGTGGTCTTCCACTCGATTTACCACTCCTCTTGCAATGGGAATGTATGAGAATGTGCCATTGGATTTCTTTGCAAAACGTGTATCATTTATCCTTCTCATTCCGAGTATATTCATACAATAAAACTAAAGTAAAGGTGGGTGCGAAATATAAAAACTTACTAATTTTTATGCATGCCTTGCTCACCAAGATGAATTTCCAGAACAAGAAGTGCCCAAAAAAAATTTCTCTCCTCTCATCAAAAAATTTAGTGACCAATGAATGAATGAATGAAAATTCTATAGACATTTCCATTTGAGATTATTTCCCGTAGTGCTCCGATGACCTATCACATCACTTGTTGGATGATGTGAATCCTGGAATACAAACTAGTAGTGGAGGATCCTTTCATTTGTCAAATCAAGCTTCTACCTCCCAAAATGCTCTCCTTCATCTTGACATGACATTTTTCCTATAGGTACCAACTCCCTAAAGGATCCTCTACCATTCCAACATGATGTCAGTTTTGAAGCCACCACAATCTCCTTGGATTGCATCCTTTATGACTCCCTCCCATCTCACAAACACTCTATCCTCCCAAAAAATGTTATTCCCCCTCCATTGTTGGTGACATAATCTGGGTTTGTCACTATAACACGAAATCCACATTCCCTCACAGCTGATTTCTTTTTGGTGTAGCCATCATCTGAACTACTAGAATGGTTTATTGGGAGTTTCCTTTAGTCAAAACTACTAAATGGATAATTCAACAAATAACAAATGAACCCTCTAGTGCAATAGTATTTTGAACCACCTACCTTGGGACTAGAAGAAAGACAAAGGAAATGTCTTAAGAGGAAAATGGAGGATCCCAACATTATCCTACCAGATATTAGACTTAATGACATACAACATATGGATGACTCCACCATTGCAGGTAAATCTTTCAACATAAGATTTTTGATTGATTATCTAAAGAAGTGGATGACAAAGAGGTTTCTTTTAGTGCTAGGATACTCTCTACGTTTCCTCATAATTTCCATAAGATTGTATGCCTAGGTCACTTCTTCAAGGGCTAACATGAGAAAAATAGTGCATAAGCAATGGTTTTGGGATAGTTAAGCCTTATACTTTGAGAGCTGGAGAATCAATTTGACAACCATTCTGAGAAGTTATAGGTCATCCCCATCTCGATGCATATGATAGTACTTCCTATTCATCTCTATTTTATAAAAAAAATCAAAATATAGGAAATAGTTTGGGGATTTTCTATAATGTGAACTTCTCAGTTCTAGTGAGTAGATATATGGCCATGGCCAAAACCCTAGTGGATCTAAACCTGGCGTAGGGCATGGGATACTTCATCACCATAAAATGAGAAAACTTAGCCTATTACCAACCACTTGACTATGAAGTTTTTCCATTTGAGAGTACAAAATGTAGGGTATATGGACATTTGGTTGTTAAATCACCACAACTTCTCTTCCGCTTTCCTTTACTATTATGATTACTTGTTTCCACGGACTGCGTCTTCTGATTGTTCAAACCCGAGTCCGGTTGCGAAATAAAATGTTCTTCATAATCTAATTTAAAAGATTCCCTATTATACCCAACGGAAATCAAACCCTCTATCTTAAAAGACGAGGATTTTTTTCATAAACAACATTGCAGTGTTTCAAAGCTTAAGAATGATTGCCAGCTTTGTATTTGTGATGAGCAAGAGCCAATAAAATATCTTAGTCATCCTTTTAGATTCACATGTCACCAGAATTTCTCTTCCTTTTAAAATATTTGGTAGCAAAGACAGTATGGAGGTTTATACAAGGCGAGGTTCTATGGGCAGAGATGACAAAAGGAAAAATTCTTGGAGAAGAACCAACAGACAAGATTTTTTTGCAAGGAAATAGAACCAACGGACGGGATTTCTGAAGAAGCTTACCTGGTTGGCTAGATGATAACGTGACTCGGCGTTGACAGCTCCAATCCGAATGACAACAGCTCCAGTCCAAACGACAGTGAAAACGACAACTCGAAAAGAAAATGTTTAAACAACGGTGTAGAATGCCAGGAAAATTAAGAAATTTGGGGTTTTATTATAAGAATAAAACTCTCGGACGAGAGTTAAAAACTCTCATCCGAGAGTCTTCCCAAGAGTTTATTTCAACACAACTCTCGGACGAGAAAATACCTAACTCTCGTCCGAGAGAATTTTAACCCCGGTTAAACCCAATCAAACTCTCGGTCGAAATATTAAAAATCTCTCGGACGAGAGTTTTAAAAACTCTCGGTCGAGAAATAGAGTTGACTATTTTCTTGGACAAGAAATTAAAAATTTCATCCAAATTCTAGCCCTCCGCCAAAAAGTGTTTCCCAACTTCGGGATTTCACCCATCTGGAATAGTCAAACCTAAGTTCTCCTGGTGCCATGAAGAGATAAATTAGAGTAATGGAGACTATACCAAACTCAAGAAATCCAAGTCGTTTGTACCGAAAAAAATTAAATGGAGAATATCTGAAAGTATGCAAGTGGACTAAGAATTAATTCTCAGTGTGGAAGAATTGCTAAAGCCCATTCTCAAATTTAAATATAGTTGGAGTGGGAAGGTGTTGGGATGTAAGAGGAGAATGGAGAGATTTTCTCGAGTACACACTCAGGCGGAGTGGAGCACAAAGTGAGCCTTGCTGAAGAAACAAATACATTGAGTGAACTAAGCCAACTTTCAAAATTGAATTCAGATGCCCATCCTATGCATTAAATCAATTGTCATGACTAAGAACACAGGCTACAACAACATGAGAGGGTCTTGGTGTTTTGTGTTCATTATTTTGCATTAATTTTAATGCAACTATAGTTGGATCTCATTCTCAGTGATTAATGCAATTATGTAGGTTTTAACCCTCTACAGAAATTATCTCCAAAAAAATCTTAAAAACAGAAAATAAATAATAGCGAGAGCATAAAATATAAAACATATATACACACAAATTTTCCCCTGGATCTCAAATCAGGACTACTAGCTTGATTTTTCATTATATTCCTTCTAGTGTAACAACACATATATATACATGCCAAAGCATTCATAAACCCCAATTCGTTAACCCTAAATTAAAACGTAACCGTAGTTCCCTTGACCGGATCTACAAAATACCAAGGGCTGAAAACCATCATGCCCCAAAATCATATGCAAACTCATGAAAAAAACCATGGGCGGGTCCACCCACCAAAAAATAGGGTCCAAATTTTTTTTCCCGAAGTGCTGCCCCGAACCCCGCGCGGGGAGCTACCTACCCCCTATGACCCCCCTGTTGTGCCTAGCGCAACATACAGGAGTTGTTGTCTCTCCCCACACATGGGACTAATCATGGAAAGAAGATAACACATACCCAACATTCTCCCACTTGTTGTTTTCTTTCCGCAGGGGGCCACATGAGAGCTTAGTCATTATTCCAACTCTGCAACACCAATTGTTTCTCTACACCAAGAGAAATTCTGAGTGCTCATAGACTTCGTCAATGTATCTGGAACATTCTTCAAAGTATCCACCTTTACCAGCAACACCCTTTTATCCTCAGCCATATCTCTCACAAAGTGATATTGAACATCTTTGAATGATAAGCAGGGTTCTTAGCCAATAAAATTGCACTTTGGCTATCAAAGTCTATCCTTATAGCTTGCTGCACCAACCCCATACTTGAACACAATATCTGCAACCAAACTTCTTCCTTGCTTGCATTATTTGCTGCCACTTATTTTGCCTCTGTAGTTGAAAGAGCCACTACAGACTATATTTTACTCATCCAACTGACTGCACCTCCAAATAGGCTAAACACATACCCATTTGTAGATCTTCTTTGGTCCCTACCTCCAGCCCAGTCTACATCAACAAAACCACGAATGTCTAAAAATCTATCCAATCCTGCTCTTCCCAGGTAGTACAAACCATAATCACTAGTGCCACGCAAATATATGAAAACCCGCTTCACTATTGTCCAATTCTCCTTCCCTGGTTTTGACATAAACCTGCTCAATACTCCCACTGCATGTGCAATTTCTAGTCTAGTACAAACCATTGTATACATCAAGCTACCCACTACACTTGCATATGGAACATGGGACATCCTCCTCTTCTTCTTGTGCCTTGGGACACTATTCAATAGATATCTTTAAACCTACAGGAATAGGAACCTTCAACAATTTACTATCCTGCATATTGAACCTCTACAATAGTTCCTTGAAATACGTCCTCTGGTTTAACTAGATCTTCATATTTTCCCGATCTCTCTTAATTTCCATGCCCAAAATATAGTTTGCAGCAACAAGATCCTTCATGTAAAATTTGGAGAGCAATTGGGTCTTCAAATCCTGGATAATTTCTTTGTCATTTCCAATCAACAACATATCATCCACATATAAGACCAAATAAATAACACGGTCACCAATTAATTTAAAATAAAAACAGTGATCATCTTTGCTTCTGGTGAAGCCAAGTCCCTGTATATAGGTATCAAATTTCTGATACCACATCCTTGGTGACTATTTTAACCCATACAAATAATTTTTTAACTTGCATACTAGTTCTTTCTTACCCTTCACCATAAAGCCTTCAGGTTGCTTCATGTATATCTCATCTTCCAGATCCCTGTGAAGAAATGTTGTCTTCACATCCATTTTTTCTACCTCAAAATCAAATGCAACAACAACAGATAAAAGTAATATAATAGAAGTAACCTTGGCAACAGGAGAAAAAATATCACCAAAATCAATTCCCAACACCTGGGAATAACCTTTTTCTACCAACTGAGCTTTGTATTTATCCACCTTGCCTTCTACATTCATCTTCTTCTTAAAGACCTATTTTCTCCCAACGGGCTTCCTTCCAGCTGAAAACTCCACCAGATCCCATGCCTCATTTTTGTGCAAGGATGCCATTTCATCAACCATGGCCTCCTTCCAGAGTTTTCCATCCTCTGAATCCACTGCCTCCTTGACAGTTTTGGGATCATCATCAGTGATAGTTAAAGAAAAATTTGAACAGAAAGCAGATGGACTATACCTTTCTGGTTGTCTTCTTTCTCGAACTGATCATATCACCACTAGAGTTTGTGGCTCTTCCTCTTCTAAATCTTGTTGTGTTGTAGAGTTTGGTTCATCCTCCTTTAGCTCAAACTCTATCTTCTCAAGTTCCTTCGGTAGGAATTCATGTTTAACAACATCTTTCACCTCTCTAAATACCACATCTTGACTATACACTACCTTCCTTGTTTCTAGGTTCCAAAGCTTGTAACCTTTTAAACCATCCTTATACCCAATAAAGATCCACCTTTCAGATTTATTATCCAACTTGGTCCTTTTCTCCTTTGGAATATGTACATATGCATCACATCCAAATACCCTCAAATGTGAAAGAGACGGTTTTTTACTAGTCCATACCTCATGTTGAGTCTTATCCTCCAATGTTGATGAAGGTGATCTGTTAACCACGTAACACGTAGTCTCCACTACCTCTACCTAGAATTCCTGTCCTAACACAGTATCACTAAGCATGCTTCTTTCCTTTTACATCAACATTCTGTTCATTCTTTCTGCAACTCTATTTTGCTGAGGTATGTATGGAGTAGTCTTCTATCGTGCTATACCACACTTCTTACAAAACTCTTGAAATTCCTTCTATATCGGCGCAACATACAGGGAGAGATGTTGTCCCTCCTATGACACACACCCACCCCCCACCCCCGCGCGTGGGACTAATCATGGAAACAATATAAAACATACCCAAAAAATTATAGTGGTCTTATCTCTGATGGAAAAACAACATGGAAAACCATGAAGAAGTATGCTTCAGACACTGTGTTGCAGAGACAACATCGATCACAACACAGGAGAGGAACAAAAATATGGAGAGAATTTATGCAAAGTGGGGGAATTAAAAATTGTTGAGAGTTACAGAGATCAGTGCAGTGGGTGTGTGATTGAGCTAAGTGTCACTAAGTGAAAGTGTATCACAAGGTCGAGACTTTTTTTGGTTGAGCCAACAAAGAGAACAGTTCGAAGGAGAACTGAGGAGTTGGAGGAAGGGAACTGATACTGGAGTAGACCATATTTTTTTTTCCTATGTATTCACGTGTATTTTTAGTTTGAAAATTGTATGAAAAAAATAATAATGGCTAGAGAAGGTAGTGGCCTGCATCGTTAAGAGGTGATGCCTCTTTGCAAATAGTGGTTTTTTATATTGAAGGGGTTGGTGCCTCCTATCAGTGTGTGCTCATAAAAAAATTGATGCAATTAAGTAAGTGCTTAATTTACACGACAAAAACAAACAAATTGTTGTTTTTATCCCTTTGGGTTTCCACGTAAAACATATATATGTCAATATGTGCATGTTACTCATGTCATCGATTGTATGTCTTTGTGAATGCCTTATATTTTTGTTCATTTTCATTTTGTATGAAATATCTCACAAGTAAATGACCATAGTTAAAAGAGTCAAAGGTTTATACTTAACATTTTAAAGAACATCACTATTAATGATTCACACCCCCTCCCTTCTCAGTAACTCCTTATTTCAACATTGATTTCAATACACTCTTCTGGTTTCACTGGAGCTAGGTTTTCCAATCTAAAATTCAACATCTTAACTAATATTTCCAACATTTCCACCTTCAACTCTAGTAGGATAAGGTTCTGTGATAGGAGCCCATATTAGGCCCAAGATTTCTCCAGGATCATTTCCCCAAAATTGGCGGTAAAGGAAAGGAAAAATTATATGGGCGTTGCCATCTGGGTTATCTGGATATTTCTTTCTTATGCACCTTCAATATTCTGACTTGTCATTACTGAATTAATGCTCCAAACTACCTTTATGCCCTAGTAAATGAGAAGCTTGATAAATAAATTAGCTTTGGCCTTGCTTGAATTATCATCTTTTATAACCATCTCGATCTAAAATTCTCAAGGATTTTCATCCTTTATTGCATTTAATGCAGGTCCTATTCATATACAATGAAAGGAGATGAGGATCCCAAACCCCTTTTTTCATTCTATAAGTAGATATAGATGTCGAAGGAATTGAAGATTGCAAGCATGCTTCAAACTTTATTTCAATTGTCTAATATCTATTCCTTAAGTTCTTAAATGATTTATAATGAAATTATCTACTCCAAAATTATTGTAATATACATTCTAAACAGGCATTGTTTTTAAGTGCATTATTGAATTTGACTCTGCAAATTTGATATAGTGATAAGTTATGTTGGTTACAAAAAACTTTGAACATAAAAATTGAATGAAAGTATAATGTAATTAAAAGAAAGTATAATCACATGATTACACTGAAGTTGTAATAAAAAGTGTATATATGTACTAAATAATATAAAAATCCTCAAAAAATAATATGAATAGAATACTTGATATACAACAAACAGTGAAAATTGTTTTTGAATTATATTAATAGGTCCTTCAAAAGACAAAATTACATTCATGAATCATATCCACCCAATCTCAATATATTCTCTCAAGTATATTAAGAACAACTTCCACACCAAATTTATTTATGTTTTTCTTCTGGAAATCTTCTTTCTTTGACATCCATGCTGAAACTATGGTACTAATTGTAATAGAGCCAAGTTTTGTGTCATCGAGATTTGGAACTTGTTGATAGAGGGAAATTTTCCCAACTACATAAATTTGAGTATTGTCCCAATGAGGGTCCCAACTAGAACCATTTGTTTTGAACTTGTTTCATACTCTGGAGAACCAAATCTTGGTTTCGTATTTTAACTTAAAACTAAAATAAAGTAATGCTTAAAATTAAACTATATTAGGGAAAATATATGACATAAGTCAATATTTACAAATAATTACAAAAATATACAAAATATTGTATGTGTGAATGGGATTTTCCTTGAAATATCCAACAATAAGAGTGAGGAGGATGGGGAATTCATTCAAACATGATATTTAAATGAAAATATTATGTTTTTTTGAATCTGGCTAGAATTTGAGTCCAACTAAGCACACAAGATAATTTTTGGAGACTCTCTTTCAAGAGCCACACACATACACACACACACACACACATATATATATATATATTTCATGCATCATATTGAAATAATTGATCTTAAAATAAATCTATCTCGACAACCAGAGAAAACCATAACATTATTGTTGGAATATCAATATTTACCATCAAACTTATAAAACATGAACATATAAGAGATTTATTATACTTCAATCATTTTGATAGAAAAAATATATTGTAACATATCATAACATACATTAACCATAATATCCTAATATTCAATAGAAATAAACATGTAGATAAGTTAGAGGAGGAGTACGAGAGATATCAATTAAATAATTAAAATGATTGCACAATATCAAACACATAACTCATGAACACATTCAATTATGAAATTTACTATTTGAAAGCTTAAAATAAAAATATGATTAGCTTGCACCAATGTAATGGGTCATATATATATATATATATATATATATATATATATATATATATATATATATGACTTGTCCTTAGCTAAAGACAAAAAAAAATCTTCTCAGATTTTCTCAACTAAATATATTCTTAAAATACAAATCTTATATAACAAACAACTTCATTTTTTGGATTGGGTAGGTCATTTCAATCTTCTTGCTAGATTTGAGAAGTGAAGGTTGACTTGGCATGCATCTTCTTTGGAGCATTATTCTGGATGTATGCATCCCATACCAAATATTTCTTTGTAATATGTTGAAGATAAAGTGGTATAAAGTAATCAATACTGAATTGGCAAGTGGACAACTTATTTTCAATGTAACTTTTCTTGTTGTTATATATTGTTGAGAGATTAGAAACTAGTTTAATTTTTTCAAATGGAAGTTACAAGAAATACTTAAAACTATGATCATCCCAAGTAGCAATTTCATTAATTTTACTTTCATCTGATGTTCTTTGTTCTTCAACTACTTGTTGATTCAAGTGTTAATGGAATTTCTTGTTTAAGAGGCTTTGGATTAGGCATATCAAACTGATTTGTTACATCTAAACCTTTACCCCATACCGATCACAAATTTTGTTTGGGTCATCAATCTGTTCCTTGATTTCTTTACATTTTATATCTCTTTTATATGTGAAGAAATCATCATTTTTTATCTTTCTTTGATAATTTAACAATATTTTCAGGACTAAATTGTTTCTCCCAATCAGTAATATATCCAAATTTAGTATTCATAATTTTATCTCTCTATTGTTGATTCAATTTTATCTCCAAATTTAGTATTCATAATTTTATCACTCTCTATTGTTGATTCAATTTTATCTGCAAGGGATAATAACTTGACAAAAAAACCTATAAATATTATCCATATTTTTTGCAGAACTTCAATTTAACCTTCTTTAAGCTTTGATTTATTTGCAAAGCTTGATTTTGAAGAAAATGAAATTTGTAGCTTGTTCTTCACTAAGTTTCAACCGTTGTTGTAAGGAGGCATATTCACTTTTGAAAATTAAATTTTGATTATGTTGATATATTTTCAAATATTTTATTTCTTTGAAATGGTGAGTAATCATTTCATTTAACTTGATTTCCCATGATTGTTCAAATTCGGTTTTATCAAACTTTTATTTCTTCTCCATGTGCAAAAGAGTGATAGCAAATCCTTCTCTAAGTGTAGTGTAGTTCCTTTTCAATTCATCTTCATTGAAATATTTGCTTCTTTCAAGTTTTACTTAAGTTCTTTAATCTAAACTCTGAACATGTATATCAGAAATATTGTCCACTATGTTCTAGGTGTTATATACTATTGACATGGGAATTTTCACGCTTAAGTCAACAAAGAAGGTATAGCATAGAACGAGGCTCTTTAAGATCCCAAGATTTTTGGGATAGTTACCCTCGATCGGTTTAACAGATTCATTAGCGTTGGATCCTTTCTTACGAAGACTCATTGGATCCAGAAAAAACTAATCCTAATCCTACTCTATCCTAAAATTATCCTACGCTAGCCTATATTATCTATATCGTAAATTATATTACTATAGTTGAGTGATATTTCAATAACTGAAACGTAACAACGTTCATTTAATATAAACAAATAGCGAGGGCCATCACTTCACTGTAAGTAAATTATAACATATAAAGAATTCTAATTTATAAATTATATATAAAATAAGTAATTTAGTCACAAGGTTAGAATATCATAGCATTATGATACAGTAATAGAATAAGGCTACAACATACTGTAACTAGCTCAAAAAGAAAGAATGATAATATTCTAAACCAATTGTGAAGTAAATTCCGACGTGAAAGCTAAAATATGTTCCTAATTTAAAAAGAAAGTTTATTGATTCACTTTTTAATGTAATTAAAATCAGAACAAATAATTGTGACAATACAAGAAACTTATTCTGGAAGATAAACATAGTATTACTCTATTTCTTTCTGGTCTTTATATTAAGGAAGGAAATAAAAATAAATAAATTAACAATTATCTCTTCTAATACATTCTAACTCTGGTTTGGACCAGAATTAAACAAACAAAGGAACAACAATAAGCGATATTTCGATAAATGATGTTATATCTTCATTAATAACTAATGAATAAAACCAATTAGTTACCTTAACAAAATCAATATAAAAGCACAATTATCTCCTATTGTAGAAACGTTGTAAAAAATTTATATAAAGAATGATATCACATTTATCATGATAATTTTCCAAATAAATGAATATAAAAAAACGATATATTCTTCTGAAAATACTAGTTACTAAAGAAGATTGGTTTGCTATAAAGTTATAATAAATCTAAGCAGGTGAAAATAATAAACAAAGAAATTCCAATGAATGAATTTTTTACCAAAGAATCAAACCATCTCACAACAACTCATATATTTCTTAAATGAAAAGATTTAACAAAATATCTGCATGACCATGGAAAGGAAATAAATTAAAAGATAATTTGAATCAAACCAAAACTATATACTTGCATTGTTATTTATCCCATGGTCACAATTCAAAAGGCACTTCTTTGTTAAGAAATTTAGTAGTTCCACTCTTGTTCTCAAGATCTCCCCTCTCATAAAGATGAGGCGTTTATATAACAGAGGTTTCAAAATGATGTCTATAACAAACCGAGAACATAAAACTATTTTTTTTAAATAATAATTGTTCATTATGTTTTGGCCTCTCGACCATATCACCAAGTAAGATGGAATCAACAAGATAAACTATCAAGATGTCCTTCATTGTCATCTTTAGAAAAACTAGAGGTATCCAACAACAACTCTACCCAACACAAAACCTGAAACAAATGAAAAGAAATAAGTTATAAAGATAGAAATAATGTGAATAGGGTTGTTAAAGAATCTGAGATGTTGTAACAACCTTTTTTTTAATTTTAGAAAATAAAAATTGAAACAATCATACCTTATTTCTTCCAACAATTGCAATATATTTACAAAAGACCTTTATTTAGCATCATAGGGATCTAGAGAGATTATGACCTTAATATTGGAGGATTTTACTATGATATGAGCATCAATGACCTGTGACTTATTGACTGAATTGATAGAATTTTGTTTCCTGTGGGTTTCATTAAGTATACAGGAAGCTCTACGTATCTCGTTTTCTGTGGCGAGTAGAGAAATCTGGCGATTAAGCCGTGAAATAGTATAAAGAAATTTCTCATGCCAATAGAGATATAGAAAGGCCTCGAAGGAAGCTTTAACATCTTTACTATCCACTTTTAGAGTGTCATTCAAGTGTCATTCACCTTGTCAGGGATATGACAGTTGTTTGAAGATTTTGTCTTAGCCTTTTTAAGCTTGGGCTATATATTGGTCCCAGGATCGACACAATTAACATCAGAAGAAGCCCCTTTTTCATTGCACCACAACCTATAGAATCTATTTTTAATTAACTTCAGAGGGGAAGGCGATTATAAAACTGTATAATGATTAGTATGAAGTTATGTTCTGGCTCCAAAATATTTTCAAAGAGTGAGACGTAATTGACTATGAAGACATTAGCAGTTTGGAAGGAGCCATAATAGAGGATTGGTCATGTGATATTCCACACGGTAGAGAGTGGAGGAATTTGATGGACCTGTAGAATGGGATATCAAACAAGGCTTTGTGCCAATATCGCAATAAGCCTAGACAAAAGTACGTTCTAGCTCAAGACCTTCATCACATCATAAACGACTTCAATAGTCGACACTAGCATCAACATTGTCGTCAGAACAACCATTGGCAGCATTGGTAGTTCACCCATGGTAACAGCCAAATCAAGTAGTGCCAAACCAAGATATATAAGGCCCAACACACATCCAAGAGACAGAAACTACTAGAAAAAGTTAGTTAAAATACAACTAGCAGTTTTTAATGACTTATGAATTGTAATGATACTTTTTTGAAAATTCATGATGAATTTTGAATGAGCATTATTTTCAAATGCATAAATAAATATTGGTTAGATTGTAATTAGTGTGATTGTATTCAACACATAAATAAACATGCACGCAATAGGATTTACATCCTATTTTAATGGCTATAATAGTTCTTCATGCTACTTTTCTTTCTTGAGCTAAATTACTTCATTATACAATTTGTTTATGCCATTTTGAAGGCTTTCAAAGCCTAAGGAGGATTGGTTCTTTTTACTTGGATGTATTTTCTTTCTTCCTTGAGATAGAAGTACAATCAGACTGTTTATCAATGCTTGGTTTAAGGCCGAGAATGTATTTTTTACTTTTAAGTTTTCTTCAAAGACTTCTTAAAGAGTGGGATTTTGTTATCCCTGATAACCCATACAACTATATCATGATGCAAAGCTTTATTGTAGTAACAAATAATAAAGTTCTAGTGAGGAAAAAACTCAATAGGGATTTTATTTTTTAATGAAAAAAAACTAACATTAAATTATTTGACTTATTCCTTACTTTTCATTTTCATACTAGATAATTCATCTACTAGAACTTCAGGTGGTTTACCATCTCCTAATTTCTCCAAAAACGTGGACTCAAATTTTTCCCATGAGACTATGCTTCTTGGAGGTTGAGAGAAATACCACTTAGTGGTTTTTCCCTCAAATATATATGTATGGGAACAATTTGCATACAACATCCTCATCACGGACGCTCTTTTTTCTGATAGCAAGCATAAAATATTTCACATGATCTTTAGCAGGATGTTTGGAATGAGGATCAAAATTAGGAAATAATTTATGAGGATTTCTTGGAAGGGGTTGTTGTACACCTAATACAACCACAACATCTTGGTCAAACCAAGGAGTAGCATGTTCATTTTGATCATTTTCATGATGTACCATATTATCTTACATTTTGGGAGATCCCTCTAATTTTGATGAGTCTGAGGAACTTTCTTGACCATAAGAATTTCTTGAGGATGAAGGTGAACTAGGTGGAGAAGATGGAGATTAATATTCTCCAAGCAAAGTTGGTTCTATATCATGTATTCTGACAAACCAACTAACTTACCGGTAATAATATTGTGTAGTCGGTCATTAACTATATTGGCATTTTAGGAAGAATAAAAAGGTTTATCGACCATTCAAGGCTCTTTCAAGTTCAAATCAGGAGGTGTTACAAGATGAGAGGAAAAAATTCTTCAAAGAGAATAACCCTGCTTAATTATTTCCCATGTTTGTGAAATAATTTCATGGGATCTTTGTAGAACTTGCTCAATTTATGCTTGAGAATAAGGTCAAATGAGCATGGTGGGCTCAATGTTTGTTTCTTCAACTAGTGGGTGAGAAATTTCAAAATTATCGGCTGGGGGAGGGCTGGTGTGACTCCTAGTGAAAATTGGGGTCCTAGTGGTTTGAATTTTGTGACTTCATTTTGCCATTTAGAGTCTAATTGGCCCTCATTCTAGCACCATTCTATTGATGGGAGAATTTTCATTCCTAAGTCAAGGATGAATGCATGAAGACGGGTTACACTTTTGGGTCAAATGTAGCGATCAAATTTCAATTTTTTTCTCTTTTAGTGAATTGAAGCCCTCAAAATTCATATAAGAATTGTGAATTTTGATTGAAAGTAAAAATATAATTGTGGAGAATTATGTTGTTGTCCAAATGATTTTTTTTCAAAAAAAAAAAATGTCATATAATCTTTCAAATTTATATTAAATGAAATGCTTTCCCTTTCGATTTTTTCCACATCTTAAGAGGTATGTGTTAGTTCACATAGCATAAATTAGTCAAAAATGTGTGTATATATATATATATATATATATATATATATATATATATAATCATGATCTACATGTGGAGGACTAATTTTTTCATATTAAAAAATTATTCTCTTATTCAATTTTTTTTTTCGAAGTTGATGAAGTAATAATTCAATTGCAATTTACACACACGTGTTCACCTAAGGTTTTTTTTAATTATTTAAATAAATTTAAAAAACAAGAGTATCCCTTCGTAAACAAATACACTATTATTTTTTGAAAATTTTTCATTTTCTATATTTTACATTTTTTTTATATTCAACTCAATTGAAACTTTCCAAAAAACATTTAAGCATCATGTTTAAAAGAAATTAGATGAAAATGTCATAGAATTCGAAAGTGTCAAACTCATATGCCATTGGATAGAGGATTCTTTAACGAATCCAACATGATCAACTCCACCACTTAAGGACAAATTCTTCCCAAAATCCACTATGGTACAAAATGGTGTTGCAGAAAAACCAGCAAAAGTGGTGCTAAAACTGTTATTTTTAGGAGTTGTTACACGTCATTTTGTCACCATGAAAACTAATCGTTAAAATGTTTCTTTCGCCATCCATAAATTTGTTTCAAAGCACTCCCTTGCAATTCAACAACTTAAACACCTTGAATAAAACAAGATTAATGGGTAACAAGGTCAAAATCCTACCTTTTAGTTACTTATGCGCTTTCCTAGCTAGTTTCCATGCATTCGCAGTTTTTATCATTGTTTTCTTCACAAATTGTGCTTTGTACTCCACTATAGATTGTGCACATGACTCAACAAATAGTAAAAATAAAAAGTGAATTCTAGAAGCTTTGTAGGGAAAATATATCCAAAATGAAAACTTTGAGTTCATGCCTATTCAAGCCTAACCCCTCTCATCATGGAGTTAAGTCCCATTCTTCAACAAACCCTAATCCCACCTTTAGTGGATCTCATCCTTGAGATATGGATCTAAAACTTCCTCCTCTTGGCATACAAATCAACTACAGGCTAGAGGGTTAGAGGAGATCACTAAAGGTAGAAGGATGTTGTTTAAATTAGGTTGGAAATCTTATCATCCAAGGAAATGATTGTAGACTTATGGTAGGATCCTCACTTCATCAAGGAAAAGGGTGTGAAACTCTTCTATATATCTGAATTAATACAAATGAGCTCTTTTTCCCACTGCATTATTTTATGGAATTGTTGAATGGTTTATGTTATTTCTATTTTTCCATTAAAATGATGTTAGTTACTAATCTCCTTGATCATGTGTTTGAGTTTATTGAATCATGTATGTTGTGTATGCCTTTGATCCTTTGGTTTGTATGTTTGCAGGTTTGTTTCAAGCATTGAAAATCTACATCGAATCATACCAAGCATATTCATCAAGCATGTCGCAAAAATATATGGATCTCATTCCCCTCCTTTCTAGTCTATGATTCAAGAAAAGATAGAGTCATGAAAATATTAGCTTGATTGTCTACTTGTTGCTAGGTTCTATTGGAAATATAGGGAGATCACTCTTGTGCCCAAGAGAGATTAGTCTGATATAACAAATTGGCAACCATACTAGGGAACGTCTTGTTCTCTTCCTTTTCCTTGTTTTTTTTATTTTCATTCATTTTTTGATGGCTCTATTTGAGTTTTGACAAGATAATGACATTTTAGATTTTGTGATTTTTTTGGTTGTATTTTATTTTTTCTTTAAAACTTCTTGATCTATGTGATTTATTTTCAACAATAGAGCGTAGATCTACATTGTTTTTCTTTAGCAATAGTGTGTATGTGCATTGAAATTAACTATTTTCCTACGCACATCTTGAGAATTTTTGAAAGAATAGGTTTTCCCTTGATCAAAGTCTAATATTTTGTTTTTAAAAGCTTCATTATACTTTTTTTGCCTTTAGTTAGTCTTTGTAGATTTGTTAGAGTGTCATAAATAAGGCTTCTTGAGAATTATTCATTTTCACAAATTTAGGTTGGGTTTCGTCTGGTTGCTCTTAGATTTATCAAAAAAGAGATTGGTTGCTATTGGTTTACTATGTCAATGTATATTTTCTTTCAAATGTACCAGGTTCAGTGATTATCATGCTTATTTTTCTAAAATAATTTAGCTTAGTGAAAGTAGGGTTTCTCAAGCATAAGTGTTTTTGTGAGATTTTCTTCCTTTTCTGAATTCAAAAATAAAATCATTTATTTTCAATGTTAAATTTTTTCATAGTTGCACTTTAGACATCATTGATTTTGTAGCATTCATTAGAACAAATTAATTTTTAAAGTTTTGATTGGTTTCTCCATGAATTTTGAAAATTTTGAGTGATTGCTTGTAAAAGGATATTTCATGGTTGTTTGATCCATTGAGTGAACCAAAATCATAGTGTAATTTTTGCAGTTGGATTTCTCAAAGTAAAAATTGGAATTTTAAGGAAAAGGAATTTGTGGAATTTTGAGTTTTTCATTTTTTTTGAAAAAATAAAAAAGACTCTTACTTTCCCGTAATTAGGATTTCATTAAATGAAAAGATTATAGTTTCATATTTGATTGCATTATATTTTTGTGAATCAGGTCATAATATCATCAGTTTTACCTCAATTTACCTAATGACTAAATAAAGTCTTAATAACACAATGTTAATAAAATTAATTAGATTTTTTTCATTTTAGGGCTCTTTCCACCTACATTAGATCAATTTGTAGGGATTTGGAATAGGGGAGTGAGTTCACTTTCCAAATCTGCAAAAAAACATTAGAATCTTGTTGTAGGGTGTAAATCCAATTATTACAGTTTTTCTCTTAGAAGCTCCTCTAACAAGGGATTCAAGAACGAGATCATATCAGACTAGTGAAGTAACCAACCCCACTTCATTGGTTACGGTAGAGTGATTTTCACATAATAAAAATGGTGACAAAAGGTACTTGGGAGTTACTTGGAAGTAAACCTCTAATTTACTATGTTGAGGAACTTTCAAGGGGATTGAGATTTGTTGGAAATGTTGTCATTGATGGAAAAGGAGCACAAAGCAGAAGCACCTGAACTAGCAATAAGGCAAAGGAGATGACAAAGGAGGAGCACCTGAAACATTAGCCAAGGAGCAGAGGAAGCAAGAGAGGTAGCAGAAGCAGCAAAGAGAAGAATCAGGGCAGCAAAGAGAAGCAGAGACAGGGCCATTTTGAAGATGCAAGGAGTAGCATTAGACAAGAAGAAGAGAAAGAAACAGAGAGACAACAGAAGCAGAAAAGAAACCAGCAATAGAGTGAGGCAGTAGAGAGGTAGCAGAGGCAGCAAAAGCTAAGTAAGGAGCAGCATCAGTCAAGGAACAGAGGAAGAAAATGTCGAACAAGATTGAATATGTTGTGCGCTAATTGTAATATCGATCAGCAGGGAATAAGCACAGCAAAGGCAATGGAGGCATCAAAGACAGAGACAGGTCGAGCAGCAGAAGCAGGTAAGGCAAAGGCACAGGGAAGAACCGTTATCGAAAGGAAGAAGCAGGTAAGGAAAAGGCACAACGAAGGAAATGGAGGTAGCAAAGAGTGAAACGGTCGAGTAGTGGAGACAGAGGCAACAAATACAGAAACAGTGGAAGTGGTGTTTGATAATTAAACTGTGTGTAACCAAGGAGGGACGAAAGATAGAGGTTATAACACGGAGGAAACTCTTTGAAAGAACTGAAGCAATCCAAAGAAATCCTGTTATCAAAGAGTTAGCATATGAAAGGGAGCGATAATAAACCAACAATGAAACGTTAAGGAGCGAAACCATGTGCTAAGGCGGAACAGTGAGCGTGTATAGTTAACACAGAGGAAGACAGTTCTTGTAAAAGAAGAGAGCAAAGGAAGCAAAGGAGACAGGCGGAAGAAGACTGTCGAAATGTAATAGTCAGAGCGAAAGAAGCAACGGCAGTCCAGCGGCAAAGTATATATATATAAGCATATATATATATATACAAGACATATTCTGGGAATCGCATAACCCATTGGAAAAGTATACATATATATCAGCTATATAAGTGGAGCATTTGTTTTATAAGAACCAAGATTTATACGGTGGGACCCCTCCCCAATCGCAATCGGAGATCGCAAGGGCAGTGGAACATGTAACCAACAGAAAGTTGCGATTGCGATGTGAGTCCGGACCCGATGGGTCTATAAACTGCAATTGATAAGTCTCGGAACCTAAATAAACAGAGAATTTGCGAGTGCAATGAAGCTCGGAGCTTATAACCAAAGTTCCAAGGTATATATTATGGAGTGCACAAAACGAAGTTTTATATGGTGGGACCCTTCCCAATTGCACCATCGCAACATCGCAACATCGTGCCATCGCACCATCGCAACATCGCGCCGTTGCACCATTGCACCATCGCAACATCGCAAAATCGCAACATCGCACCATCGCAACATCGCAAAATCGCACCATCGCAACATCGCGCCATCGCACCATCGCACCATCGCAACATCGCGAAATCGCAACATCGCACCATCGCGCCATTGCGCCATCGCACCATCACACCATCGCAACATCGCGCCATCGCACCATCGCACCATCGCAACATCGCACATCGCAAATGTTACATTGCGCGATTTGTTTTGTTTGATCTGCCGATCGTCGTTGCGACGTGTTGTCCGCCGTCAGATGTGGGGCCCAACCCTTTCATATATTAGAGGTTGTGATTCGATTTATTGGATTGTAATATAAGACCAAAGGCTTAAGGTGGAGGGCGATTGTTTATATAAAATGATTACTGTTAGATATATAAAACATGCTTGCGGTTCTATTAAAATATGCCACGTGGGCTGTGGACCCACGGGCCTCGGCTCAAGGTGGAGGGATATTCTTTATTTAAAACAATTGTGATGTATGTATGTTGCGCTTGCGGAACTTTCACATCAACAAGACACTTGTTGCGTGAAAAGAGCTGGAATTTGCCCAGATTTAAACGCCAGCTATTACATATTTATATAAAATGCACTGATATAAAAAGCTCAGTTACATGTATGCAGCAGTTACACCACAGCAGAGGACAGAAGAGCAAACAGAGTTGAAAAGAGATAAAACACAGTCACAGAAAAGACAGACACAGTCAAAGAAAAGACAAACACGCAGCAAGCCAAAAGACTAAATGAGTTGAGCTGGAGTTTGCATTGTAATTTGAATGTAAATGTTTTAATTGTTTTTTATTGTTTGTGATGCATTGGTAAGTCTCCGGAAGAGAGAAAATATCCCACTGTAATATTAAAATAAGCACCTACTGTTATATTTTCTGAATGAGCGGATAAAAGAGATGAGAAGGCAGAAGGCAAAGAGACATGGCCGTCCATTTCGAATTCCCAGTGGAATACAAACAGCCATGAAGCTGTTTTTGTATAAAACAGGGTAATATCCAAGGGGAGAGAAAGAGTTGACGAAAAAGAGTGAGAGAAGAAGAGAGTGTGCAGCAGAATTAAAGGGAGTTGAAGAGAATAAGCAAGCTACAAGAAGAATGTGAATAAGGAGGAGCTGAGCAAAGAAGAAGAAGGGGCTGAGCAGAGATGATGCAGGTTTGATATAAGAGTTGATGAACAGCAGAGAAGAAGGTACAGAACAGAGTTGATATCCAAGGTAAATCAGCAAGTGTTTTTCTTTTGAAAGAGTAAGGAAGTTGGAGCTTCCCTATCAAGTTGTAGCTTGATAGATGTCAGTTGTAGCTGACTGAGGTAGGAGCCTCCTGTAGGTTGGTGCCTGCAGAAAATAGATGGGAGTTGGTGCTTCCACATCAAGTTGTAGCTTGATAAATGTCAGTTGTAGCTGACTGAGGTTGGAGCCTCCTGTAGGTTGGTGCCTGCAGAAAATTGATGGGAGTTGGAGCTTCCTTGCAAGTTGTAGCTTGCAGAATTGAGGTAGGAGCCTCCTGTAGGTTGGTGCCTACAGAAAATCAGTGGTGAGAGGGAGTTGGAGCTTGCCTTTGCATCACAACAATAATAAGATGTGGTTTTCTCCCTTTATGGGTTTCCACGTATATCTGGTGTCTATGTGCATGATGTCTATGTGTTGATATGATATATCTATTCTGCTAATACTTGCTACTAACATATTAAGACTGCTGGGGTACATTATCTAATCTGCTTATTAATTGCTGCTCATAAATAAATATTGCTCACACATTATGTTGATCATGAAATGAAGGTGTTAATAAAGTAAAATAAGTTTTAAAGGAAAAGTTTTAAAATTCCATGAATGTGTTAAACTAATTCACCCCCCCCTCTCAGTTTAACTAAGAGTTCAACAATTGGTATCAGAGCTGGTTCCTTTAGTGTAAGATTAATAGCTTGAAGGAGATCTGGTTAAGTCATGGACTATCAAAATGTACCTGTGTTAAATACAACAAACTTTCCTGAATTGAGAGATAAAGTTAAAACAGGATTATTGGCTTATGAACCTGAAGTATGGAAGCTTGTATGTGATGGTTACTGCACAGACTCCCCCACGGTGAAATAACAACAGAGGAATGCCAATGCAAAATGTGTGATATATGACAGTCTTCATAACAAGGACCTTGAGTTGATAATGGATTTAACCTCTGCAAAAGAAACCTGGGACAGATTGCATTTCATGCATGAAATAGACACAGAGGACTGCATTGTCAAGAAGGAGAAGAGAATTAAGAAGAAGAAAACTTCAGGTCAAAAGGAAAATATTCAATCAAATGAGGTACCTGCTAGTGAGAATGGTAGTAAGAACCATGAAGAAATTGCAGCTGAAGAAAAGGCCAAACTAGACACAGCCTTGACTGAAATAGAAAGACTAAAGAATGAAAACAAAGATCTTAAGAGATTGGTGCAAATATGTGATGAGAAAGAATATGAAGATAGGAAAGAAATTATTGGCCTGAAGACATAGCTTGAAGAGGCAAAGAAAGTAGAAGACACTCTGCTGCAACAAATGAGAGAGAAAAGTCAGGAATGTGAAAGATTGGAAGAAGAAGTAGTGAGCCTAAGAAAGAACTTAGAAAAATCCCAAAGAGAACTATTAATGAATACACCTCTAATGAAAGGCTCTGGACGGTTGGACCAGATTCTAAATTCTCAAAGATCACCTCTCATAAAGGCAGGCTTAGGATATGTAGGAGAAATGAGTAAGTCCAAGGTTGAAGATAACATGAAAATCATCTTTGTAAAAGCTGTAAAGGACAGTGAAGCAGCTCAGCAGATTACTACAGAAGCAGAAACCAACAGGAACATGAGTTACAAAGAAACAAATAGAATCCAGCAGCAACATGAAAAGACAGAGAATGAGAGGATGAAGCAGTCAACTGCTAAAGGCTCATATGCTCCTAAGGATGAATTGAAAAAATTTAGAAGATGTCAAAGGAGGTTCCTTCCTCCTATGAAAAATAGCACATGTTTTTCCTGCCACAAACAAGGACATAATGCAGCATATTGCAAGACAAAGCCAATCCAGTCCAACTAGCAAAGGATGCAGCAAAAGAGAAGAATCCCTCAAGCAAGCAAATGGAAAGGACAATCTTTCACTAGGTACACAAATCATTTCCATGGCTATTGTTATGCATGCAATGAGTTTGGACATAAATCTGTTGATTGTAAATTATGTTCAAAAAGGGGAATGAAATATTATACATCAGCTCAAATATACTTTGAGAAGATAAGATGTTATATATGCCTCAAGCTTGGCCACAAAGCAAAGCATTGTAAACTGCCATATATATTAAAGAACTCTAGACATATGATGGAAACAAAGCAAATCAAAAAAAACTATGAATCTAAAAGAAGAGAAGACATTATGGAAGGAAAAGAGAAAGGGGGAGCCTATTATCTCCATAACATAATGAATCTAGCATAGTCTCAGGGGGAGCTGCTCTAGGAAGAAAAGCAAAAAATCCATCTAGTGACAAATATGAAGCAACATCCCAGGGGGAGATCAGTTCATATATATACCCCATGAAAGTAGTCTAAGAAGAGCACCTTAGAATGAGAACGGCTATAAGATCAGGAAGGGAAAAGAAAAATTCCTCTAACAAAGAACTATAGAGGAAGAAGATTATTTAGCTGACAGAATGATGAAAGAAGAGAAGGCAGCAAGCAACCATGGTAGTAGAGAGAACATTAGCCATGAACCTACAAAACTAACAGTGAATCACATTAAGAAGGATGAGTAAGAGGAGTGCCTATCATCATTATTTAATTACATCATTCATCTATGAAAATTCCCCTTGGAGGAGTGCAAAATCTCTGAGTGATCTGCCTGTTAGTATGAATTCTTCGTCGAAGCGTACGAAAAAGAACCACTTTAGCTACGCATAACTAATAGCCCTAACAACAATAATGGCTGCAAAACATCTTCAGATCTGCAATTAGTAGTTAAAGTGCTGCAACAAACAGATCTATAAATGGAAAGACATTAAGCAGTAAAGTAAAGAGTTTGCTCCATGCATCCAACAGACAAGACAAGAACACGATTTTTGAATGAATTTTTATATTACAGTGCACCTGGGAGGAAACAAGAAGGTGTATCCAGATCTCCTCAATGGGATGGGTTCTTTGTAGTCCTCAGCACTTCAGATCTAAGCTTTCTCTCTCTTGTAGATGTAGAAAACCAAATGTAGAAGGTAGAGCTCAATGGGAGCAACAATGGCAGAAAATGAGACCGAGTGTATAGATCCAGAGTGATCTAGTATGCAACAAAAGGTGAAGAATGAAGGGGAAAACCCTCCTATTTATAACAAAATATTGGGTCATTCTAGATCTTGGTGCATGATAAAAATAATGTTAACCAAATCTAGATCCACCTCTATGGAATATTTTATTATTATTTGTTGGAGGGAAAGGGTGTTTGACTTGGGTCAAATCCCTTGATTAGTGAAAAATAAATAAATAAATGATTTATTTATCTTTTTAAGGAAGTGGTTGGGATAGAATCAAATAAATAATGATTTATTTGATTAATGGTGGTTGATTTGGTCATATTTAACAAGGAATATTATTAAATAATTATTCCTAGAAAATAATAAGATAACTATGGGTTTATCTCATTAATTTCTTTGTTTTTGGGTTAAACATGACTCGGAATAATAATTAAATTATGGTTTAATTAATTATTCCTTTTGGGGTTTCCTAATTAACATAGTGAAAGCAGTTTTACTTGGGGTAAAACTGGTCTTACATGGTGTACTTGGGTCCATCTAATGATGAAGAGTTAGATGACCAAAAAATGGTGTAACAGATTGCCCCCCAGCGTGCGAGTGTCGGGAGCAAATCGTATGACCGAAGTACGTTGTAAGAAGACAATCACTAGACAACAAAAGGGTATGTCAGAGAGAGAAATATGAGGTAGATAGTGTGCTGAAGGACTAGACCCTGAGGAGACGAGACTCACAGGTGCAACAAGTCTCTGTTATGAGAGGGTACCTGTGCTGAAGGCGACGGGGGAGGCATACCTATGCCCGCCGTGACAAAGTACAAAAGAATAGTGTGTCCAGTGAACAAGGGACCGAACCATAGAATACAGCTGGCATAATCAAGAGCCAGATAAAAATACAATGAATAGTCTCACATACATGCTGTGCCTGGGGTAACAGCCAAGACTAGTACAATATCATCTGAGTACATGAGATAAATACAACCCCAAATGCCCCCTGTAAATGGGGAAGGGCTCACAAAATCTGACTGGTACATGCAAATCGTAGAGGTGCTGCAAGTGGCTAAGGCCAACATCATCAAAATCTGGAGCGGCATCAAAGGCTGCAATGAAGAGGTCATCCGGGCATGTGGGGGGCTACCTGCAGGGCCACCCCCTCATGAGGGCTGAGACATCTCACACACGCCCTGGAATCATCAAGAGCTGCTGCTGGGTCACTGGACTGTCCAGTATACGAATCTCGATCATGCTGAAAGGAGCTGGAGAAGAAATCAAGTCAAAGGGAGGTAAGAAATCCCCCTGCCTGATCCGAGGCACCGAACAAAAATGGAAGCTGGAACCAAGGTACACCGCCCTCTAGACCTTGCTTCTGGAATAAATGTGCTGAGGTCGATAGAAGGAGGTCCGCCTTAGGTGAGGTAATGAGAGATCCTCAACTAAGGCACAAGAGAAGAGCAATAGAGCGACGGACAGACTGACACTAATGATGATGGTGGAAATGGGAAGGATGGAGTGGCGAATGGACGACTTCCCTTGTTAGAGCATAAAGGGCATGAATGACATGGCAGCGACCGACACAATATCGAAAGGGACAGGGGACAGTGGGGCTGAAGGTCATGAGATGCGACACAAGAGAGGAACCAAGCAAAAAGAATGGAGGGCTATAGTAGGGTGTAAAAGGATGCAGGATAGACTCCATGAATGCAATGATGACTCAACTCGGATGCTCTAAGCAAGGGCGACTAGATAGTGCTGCCACACAACAAAGGCCCCAATGGGGGGTCATAGAAGCATGAGTACAAGGTGGGTACTCATGACGAAAATCAACACGAACATGGACAAGTAAGGGGGCGATATGGTGCCCCCAAGTACAAGTGTCGTAAGTGAGGAAATTCGATTTTAAGGAGCGGTGAAGTGATCCTTCGTGGAAAAATGTGTCCAGGTGAAGTATCAAATCACCAAAAACTAAGGAAAACCCATTTGAGAGCTCGGTGAGATCTATCCAGCGGTGCTGACGGTTCGTCGAACGGGGCTACGGTGTGGTCGCAGCAGTCGAAAGAAGAAACAGGGGTTCTCTTTTAATGAGGCGGTTTTCCCTCCAAAATCATTCATTTGCTATTGTTGCTGTGGTGAATGTGGAGAGGAGAGAAGGCCCTAAATCTTGCGGCGAACGTAGCGGACAAACCGACCGTTGGATTCGAGATCTGTCCGTTGGAGGCGAGAGGCCTAACCTTGCTCTTGTATTTTGATGGATTACATTTGCAGTTGAGGGCCCAAAACCCCCAGAAACAGCCCCTCCTTCATCTCTATGGCCGGGTCGCACTTTTTTGGGGCAAAAAGTACGACCCAAGACGCAGGTATTAGGGCAACAAGTGCGACCTGGTCCAGAAAATGGCAGAAAACTGCGACCTGGGAGATAAGGGGGGTTTGGTGCTGTTTTATGGCTGGGAGTTGGATTGTGGTGTGTGGTTATGGTGTTCCCGATCTGTACCCTGACAAAAAGAATGTGGTTGTGCAGGTATGGCAGAGTTGCGGGTCAACTGGAGGGAGAGGGATCTGGGAACACTTCGGACAGAGATCCAGGCGGATCAGGGCATTCGTCGTGTATTGGCCAGATATAGGGGCATATGGTGCCCTCTCGGATGTGTGTAGGGGCAAGTGGTGCCCCCCAGAATGTATGGGGGGGCATATGGTGCCCCCATTTTTTGGATTTTGTTTGTAACATGCTATGGGCGTGTCGGATGTATATGTATGGGGGGGCGTATGGTGCCCCCAGTTTTTGGAACATGCTATGGGCATGTCGTAAGTATATGTATGGGGGGGCGTATGGTGCCCCCAGTTTTTTGGAACATGCTATGGGCATGTCGTATGTATCAGAGTAGATGGACTCATCAATATATGGTGTGCGACACATATTATGGATATGCATCGTCTTGTGATGGTTGATTTAATGTTATTGTCTTGTATGACTTGTGTGTGATAAATGCCAATCTAGAACATGGTTTGCAATACTATCTACGTAGTGATTTTGGTCTCTGGGTACATGGTTGAAAGTGATGGTTTCAAACGCACGTATTAAGACTTTCATTCGTAAATAGCGTCTAAACAGCACAGGGTTATGCACACGATAAACACCATTTAGTTGCATTACAAGAAGCAGGGAATCCAAACGAACGTGCAGATGGCGGATGCGATGCAACAAGGCATCAGCTAATAGGCCACGCACTGCATCATATTCAGCCTGATTGTTGGTGGCAGAACCAATGCATACCCCGTTAGACAGAATGAGGTCATGCAAAGGGGTGAAGATGGCCCACCCTGCCGAGGCAAGATTCCTGGAGTAGCGACTTGCACCATCGGCGTAACCGATAAAGGGTGTGGACGGGGGGTCCTGCAAAATGGTGTGACAAGACAATAAATGAGGGGATGAAAGGAAATGACGGCAGCGTGAGGGGACAGAAGTCATCGAGCAGTAATGGCAGGGGGAAAGGGCAGGATGATCAAGGCTCACACAAGGTGATGTATGAGAGCTATCAGAAACATGGCGAGGACTCGGGCTGCGGAGGTCAACGGAGACACAAGTGGAGTGATCTCGGGTATCAACGGACACAATGGGGAAGGCTGCAGACGGGCTAGGCTCCGGGTGTCATGCAGAGGAGGATAGGTAAAGAATGGTGACCGTAGACTCCGTCATCTGAACATCAGGGGGGGGGGATGTGGATCGGAGCGGGGGGATCCTCAGGCTGGCCTGAAGCATACTGCGCGAGAATGGGAGAGGCGGATTGATTTTGTTCAACCTCATACTCGCGGATCACCTCAGGGGAGGCGCGGTAATGTGTCAGGTGAGGACAATAATGGGAGTAGTGGCCATGGACACCGCACAAAGCACAAGGCTTGTTGGTGCGGAGAGTCTTGGCGTTCTTGGGGACAGTCGAAGAAGGAGTGGGAGTTTCAGGGACCGTAGTGTCGGGGAACGCGAAGTTTACCATGGGTCGGATACGAGGTAACTCGGGACAAGCATGGGTGGCATGACCAATGAAATCACATAAGGCACAAGGCTTTGGGGGTGGAGAAGGAGCCGGGTTGGTCGTGGTGGTTTGGTCTTTGGTTGCCCCCTTGCGGGCTTTGCCTTTCTTCCCGGAAGCCGACCCAACAGGAGAAGGGTCCTGTGGAGGTGCTGGGGGCACAGTGGCTATGGAGGAAGCGAGGGGGACCGGTTGAACCGGTGTCAAAGCCATGTAAGGTTTGCGGTGACCAGGGGGGGTGGCGGCTGGGGGGTCAAGGTACCAAACCGGAATACCCAAGGTCAAGTTAGGGAGAGAAAGGGTGGCCATGACGGGGACGGAATATACTCCGGGAGGGGGAGCTAAGAAGGGGATCTGTCCAGCAGGGTAATGACCAGGAGGTACGGCGCCAAGATGGTTAAGGCCAGGGGGGACCGAGCCTGGAGGATAAAGGGGTTCGGGGGCACCAGCTGTAGGGGGAGGGCCAGAAAGAGGAGGTCCGGCTGGCTGAGATGGATGGCTAGGAGCGGGTTGCGGAGGGCGGGGAGGAGGGTGCGGGCTAGCCGAGGCAGGCCGTTTATGGGCAGCCTGAGACGATTGCATCATGCAAACATTCGACAAGCTGGGATCAGTAACAAGAGGGGGAGGAAGGTGAGGAAAAGTTCCAAGCAGGGTGGAATCTTTATAGACGCCGGGGGAGACACTGGTCAAAGAATCGACGGTTTGCTTGTTGGCTACAGAAGAGATGGTCGTCTCGGAGACGGATGGAGACGGCGGCTCATGATACGATAGCTGGTCAATGGTGACTATCTTTCCATTATGTGGAAAAGACATCTTGCGGAAGACCGCGGATGGGACAACAGACATGGCATAGGTGTAGCTTCGCCCCAATAGAATGTTGTAGTCTAGAGGGGCGTCAATGACTTCGACATCAACGCAAACAGTTTTACCGGCGAGGGTGATGGGACAGTTACGAAACAGGCCAATAGGCTGGGAGGCATGACCGTCCCACGCTCGAAGGGTGATCGTGGAAGGGGCCAGCTCAGGGGATCCAAGTTGCTTCCAAACCGAAGCGGACATCACACAGGTGGATGCCCCCTCATCAATTATACACCGGGATACAGTGGCGTTCCGGATTTTGACTGGGATTTGGAAAGCAACGGAAGGAGGAAGAGGAGGGTGGTCCGATTGAGTGGCGTCGAAAACAATCATTTGGTCATCAGCAGGATCAACAGCGCCCACGGCAGAGAGTAGAGCCTTCCGTTGGGAAGGGCACGACTGGAGGAGTTCCAGTGTGGAAATGGCAGCAGGGGATTGTGCCAAATCATCTACTATACTGTACGATTGGGCGGCTCGACCAGAAGCAGCATTTCGGCGTAATGGACCCTTTGGAATCTTTGGGTGAACCTCAACTTTGGGTTGAGGGATGTGTAAGGGGCCACCGGGTGTCGAAAGAGGCTCTGTAGAACCTGAAGATGGAGGCTCGGGAGCAGACTGAGCAGGAGGCTTGGGGTACTGGCGAGACCGAGTTTGAAGGTGAAGGTCGACGGAAGGGGACGAATCGGAGTGCATCATAAGGATCTGGTAGTTAGAGGAACCAGAAATGGACGAGGGTGTGGCTACATGGCCGTCGGGGGGTTGGGTAGCCATGAATCCCTGTTGAGGGAAAGGATCGCTGAACACAAATGGGCGGTAGGCCACATTAGGAGGAGCGTGAGGGGAGGCGTGTTGTCCGCGCAATGGCTTCGAGACTCCCAAAAAAAACGCATCCGGGGTAAGAGAGGACAATCGTGAGTGTAGTGACCGCAACCACCGCAACACAATGTATTTGCTTGTGCGGGTTACTGTCCGGCCCGGGGCGGGGATGCCCCGAGGCCGGGTTACAGTAGGGTCCATACGAATCGGGTCCCTGCTGGGTCGTGCGATGGGTTCGTTGCCTCTCCGCCTTCTTTGAGAAGGAATGAACGCGACCCGCTGCAAATACTTGCCCCGGGGGAGGCTGTAAGGGCCGCGGGTATGGTGAGGAGGCAAGGAGGCGGAAGCGCATAAGGTCGGAGAGTTGGCACCAGTCGCTGGATAAACTTTGATGGTGCCCAGGGCAAAGACGAGGTAAGCAGGAGGTTGGGCAAAAGGAGGAGGCATGCCGTATCCTGGATACATGTTGCCGGGAGGGGGCAGAGTGCTAGAGGTGCTGGCCCCTCCCCGAGGGAGGCCATGGCTCATAGGAGGGTGAGCAGAGGGGTGGGAAAGAGATCCAACAATACCGTCGGCGGAATGAGATGCCCCCGGGGCGTTAGCGCCACCGGGCCTGGGGATGTCAGGAAGAACGGTATAAACATAACCAGATTGAGCGTAGATCACGTCATACTTTAAAGCTATTTGGAGGGCGGCTTCTTCAGATTGAGGAAAGTGAGAGGCGACATCTTCCGAATGAGATGGAGGGTGCGAAGGAAACCACCCATGTAAACCCGATCTTCAAAGGGAGGGGCTCGACATAAGCTCCGTCTTCGTCGCCATTCCTGAACATGGGCAGAAAGGCGTGTGGAAGAGGATTGCTTAAATGAAGCCAAGAGCTCCGTACCAGTGTCGTATCGGAGAGGGAGCTGGAAGTACGACAAGAAGGCTTGGGCAAGAGTCTCGAACGTGGTATGGGAGGAAGTGGCCTGTTCGACATACCATTTAGAAGCTTCGCCGGTAAGTGTGTGTTGGAACAAGCGAAGACGGATGGAGTCATCGGTAATGGAGTTGGAGGAACACCACATGTGGAAAGACCGAACGTGATTGGTTGGGTCTTCACCATTAAGGCCCTCAAACTTAGGGATATCAGAGGGTAGCTTGGTGGGCATAGCGGGCCAGGTAGTATTATGGTGAATGGGGTCATTAATCAACTGATGGAAATCGGGGAGGCTGAGGCCTGCAATGTACGGCAGCACAGGGGTGGCCGGAGTAGTGGTTGTGACGGTTCCGCTAGAAGTAGGGCCGGCATTGGGGCCGGGAGAACCGCTAGCATTAGGCCCCGGTCCAGACATGGTGAAGGTAAAAGGGGGAGAACCGGAAGGAGAAGGGGGACCCGATGAATCAGGAGAGGAGTCGGAGTGCGGACTCGAAGGTGGACTGGCTCGACGACGGCGGTGCGGAGCAGGTCGATCAACCGGAAACTGAGGATGAAGGCCAAGAAGTCTCCAGGAAAGGCGCCTTGGGGGCGCAATGATGACAGGAAGAAGGAAACCGACAAGGGCAGAAAGGGACAGAATCAAGAAGGTCAAGGGCAGATAAGGTGCAGTGACGATTGATTTTAGAGTCTTTGCCAGGCGGTGTAAACCAGGCGCCTCTTCACTTAGGGTCAGTGTGTGGTGTGCGTTAATTTTAATTTTTAAACCCTTTCCGTTGTTGAGAGCAAAAAAGTGTGCAACGTAGCTGAAAATAAACCTACAGAGAACATAATAAAAATGCTGAAATAACAGAAAAATAACAGCTACATATGCATCTATCAAACCCAAGAAAGTGGGTCTCTCAAAACTATGCTGAAAAGAAAGGGAAAAACTATGGAAACACACACAAAGGAAGCTCAACAGATCTAGGGTCAAGGGGACAGAGATCCGGAGGATAAAGCTGCAGATAAGGGGTGCAGATCACAGCCAAGAGACAGAGGCAAGGTGGCTGGAAAAAGGGAAATCAGCAAAAAACCGGGGGGGGGCAAGGCAGAGGCCTTTAGAGGAGGTCCAAACAAAACGACAAGAGGTGATTTGAAAGGAAAAGAGGCTGACTTCAAAGGATCTGGAAGTGAGGTCACAGATCCGGAAAAAGAGGGGGCTGAAGCTCTGAAACCGACGGCTGAAACAGCTGAAACTCTTCCACAAAAAGTGGAGGGTACTAAAGCCCTAAGGGGCTGGGTTCCCACTTAGATGAGTAAAACAGATCAGATCTTGGTCAAGGCGGGCTGAGACAGAGGCTGGAAAACCCTGGCAGAAGCTGCAGCAGAACCCAGAAAAATTGCAGAAAAAATGCTGGAAAAAAAGTCAGGTCGCAGTTTCTGACCTGATCTGAGTTGAGGTCGCAGAAAACAGGCTGAAAAGTGCGACCTGGAGGTCCAGGTCGCAGGTTTTGGGCCAAAAAGTGCGACCCCCATGTTCCGGTTGTCTCGGCGGCAGATTTTCTGAAAAGTTGCCGTCTCAGTTGCGGCTGGTGTCGCTTACCTGCGCAATAGGGCCAGAAACACACGGAAGTTAGAAATTTTAAGTTTTTAGGGTTTTATGTGAGAAAAATGACATGAAAAGAGAAAAACTAAGCAACTAAAAAGAAGCCCTAGGGCCTGAAGTAGCTGGATATGCAGGAATATGAGAAACGACAGCGGTCGTAATTTAAAACCCGTGTGGAGTCGCCATTTGTTAGTATGAATTCTTCGTCAAAGTGTACGAAAAAGAACCACTTTAGCTACGCATAACTAATAGCCCTAACAACAATAATGGCTGCAAAACATCTTCAGATCTGCAATTAGTAGTTAAAGTGCTGCAACAAACAGATCTATAAATGGAAAGACATTAAGCAGTAAAGTAAAGAGTTTGCTCCATGCATCCAACAGACAAGACAAGAACACGATTTTGAATGAATTTTTATATTACAGGGCACCTGGGAGGAAACAAGAAGGTGTATCCAGATCTCCTCAATGGGATGGGTTCTTTGTAGTCCTTAGCACTTCAGATCTAAGCTTTCTCTCTCTTGTAGATGTAGAAAACCCAATGCAGAAAGTAGAGCTCAATGGGAGCAAAATGGTAGAAATGAGACCAAGTGTATAGATCCAGAGTGATCTAATAGGCAACAAAAGGTGAAGAATGATGGGGAAAATCCTCCTATTTATAACAAAATATTGGGTCATTCTAGATCTTGGTGCATGATTAAAATAATGTTAATCAAATCTAGATCCACCTCTATGGAATATTTTATTATTATTTGTTGGAGGGAAAGGGTGTTTGACTTGGGTCAAACCCCTTGATTAGTGAAGAATAAATAAATAAATGATTTATTTATCTTTTTAAGGAAGTGGTTGGGATATAATCAAATAAATAATGATTTATTTAATTAATGGTGGTTGATTTGGTTATATTTAACAAGGAATATTATTTAAATAATTATTCCTAGAAAATAATAAGATAACTATGGGTTTATCTCATTAATTTCTTTGTTTTTGGGTTAAACATGACTGGGAATAATAATTAAATTATGGTTTAATTAATTATTCCTTTTGGGGTTTCCTAATTAATCATAGTGAAAGCAGTTTTACTTGGGGTAAAACTGGTCTTACATGGTGTACTTGGGTCCATCTAATGATGAAAAGTTAGATGACCAAAAAATGGTGTAACACTGCCCATGAAGATTCCAAGTAAACAAATTGAATATGCCTCCCCAAAGATCTCTATATTAGAACAGTTGAATTGATTATAAAGCAGCAATGATTGTGGAACAATTCTAGAAAGATACATGTAATGGCTTTCCTTTGACTAGAATGACAGAATAAGAACATGGTTAATAATGATAAAATCAGTTTCAGGATATTGATGATTGTTGGTGTGAACAAGTGGAACCTATGGGTTCATGCGCAAGCTAAAGTGAAACCTCTGCATGGTTTATCAAAGTAATATCAATTGGTGTTTAGGTACAAGCAACATGCTTATCAACAGATTACCAAGCATTATCAGTGAAGCAGCAGTATGATACAGGTCCACAGGATCAAATAACTATGGCAAGAGAACCTCAAGGCCTCTTTTCTTAAGATCAGTTACAAAGCAGTGTGAAGTCTATTTGCTAAGTTTTCAATTAAACGTCTTGAATGTGCGCGTGTGGAAGTTCATCCTGATAGAACAATCAAAGTATCTGAAGAATAAAGGAGTAGCTGTGATTACCTTCTGAAGCTCAAAAGTTTTTTTTCTACTTCAGCACAAAGGATTTGCTGTTGTAACAAGGACCTTCAGCTATTAAGGATAATATCAATATCCTAGCTCATATCATCACCAACAGGCAGGAAAGGTGTACCACAGCTATAAAAGACATATTGACATCATCAAAATTGAACAAAGTGTGGCACTGCAGATGTGTATAGCAGAAGAAGACTAATTCCATATAAAATCTTCCTCAATAGAAAGGTATTGGCGCACTACATCAGATATAGACTGAAGTATAGTTGAAGCAAGCCTGATATGTCACTTGGATCATTCACAATCTTTAAGTCTTGATCCAATAATGCATCTCTTATTATACAAGTCTGATTATATATAGATGTCATCACTTACTCTCTATACAAGTGCAAGGAGTCTATGCTTTGGAATGATATCGACTTATAGTGTATAGTCAAGTTCAATAATACTCAAAGTGTTCTCTCAACTAGTCTTGTACATCAGTCTGGACCAGCATAGTATAAAGTCAGAAGAAGAAGGCCTTAACACATATCAGAGAGAGGAAATGTAAATATAGAATCTACCCTGAGAAATGTGCAACCCTTTGCCATTGATGTCAAAAGGGGAGGAAAAGAAAGTAACAGAAGATAGGGTCTTCTAAAAGAAGCCAAACAGAGAAATACTTGGAGGAAGCATTGAATTATTGGTGGATGTGTTGCCATCAATTCCAAAGGGGGAGACTGTTGGAAATTTTGTCATTGATGGAAAAGGAGCACAAAGCAGAAGCACCTGAACTAGCAATAAGGCAAAGGAAATGACAAAAGAGGAGCACCTGAAACATTAGCCAAGGAGCAAAGGAAGCAAGAGAGGTAGCAGAAGCAGCAAAGAGAAGAAGCAGGGCAGCAAAGAGAAGCAAAGACAGGGCCATTTAGAAGAAGCAAGGAGCAGCATTAGACAAGAAGAAGAGAAAGAAACAGAGAGACAACAGAAGCAGCAAAGAAACCAGCAATAGAGTGAGGCAGTAGAGAGGTAGCAGAGGCAGCAAAAAGCTAAGTAAGGAGCAGCATCAGTCAAGGAACAGAGGAAGAAAATGTCGAACAAGATTGAATATGCTGTGCATTAATTGTAATATCGATCAGCAGGGAATAAGCACAGCGAAGGCAATGGAGGCAGCAAAGACAGAGACAGGTCGAGCAACAGAAGCAGGTAAGGCAAAGGCACAGGGAAGAACCGTTATCGGAAGGCAGAAGCAGGTAAGGAAAAGGCACAGCGAAGGCAATGGAGGCAGCAAAGAGTGAAACGGTCGAGCAGTGGAGACAGAGGCAGCGAATACAGAAACAGTGGAAGTGGTGTTTGATAATTAAACTATGTGTAACCAAGGAGGGACGACGGATAGAGGTTATAACGCGGAGGAAACTCTTTGCAAGAACTGAAGCAATCCAAAGAAAACCTGTTATCAAAGAGTTAGCATATGAAAGGGAGCGATAATAAACCAACAATGAAACGTTAAGGAGCAAAACCATGTGCTAAGGCGGAACAGTGAGCATGTATAGTTAACACAGAGGAAGACAGTTCTTGTAAAAGAAGAGAGCAAAGGAAGCAAAGGAGAAAGGCAGAAGAAGACTATCAAAATGTAATAGTCAGAGTGAAAGAAGCAACGAAAGTCCAGCGGCAAAGTATATATATATAAGCATATATATATACAAGACGTATTCCGAGAATTGCATAACCCATTGGCAAAGTATACATATATATCAGCTATATAAGTGGAGCGTTTTTTATAAGAACCAAGCTTTATATGGTGGGACCCCTCCCCAATCGCAATCGGAGATCGCAAGGGCAGCGGAACATGTAACCAACAGAAAGTTGCGATTGCGATGTGAGTCCGGACCCGATGGGTCTATAAACCGTAATTGATAAGTCTCGGAACTTAAATAAACAGAGAATTTGCGAGTGCAATGAAGCCCGGAGCTTATAACCAAAGGTCCAAGGTATATATTATGGAGCGCACAAAACGAAGTTTTATATGGTGGGACCCTTCCCAATTGCACCATCGCACCATCGCAACATCGTTCCATCGCACCATCGCAACATCGCACCATCGCACCATCGTAACATCGCGAAATCGCAACATCGCACCATCGCACCATCACGCCATTGCACCATCGCAACATCACGAAATCGCACCATCACACCATCGCAACATCGCGCCATCGCACCATCGCACCATTGTAACATCGCGAAATCGCAATATCGCACCATCGCAACATTGCACATCGCAAATGTTACATTGCGCGATTTTCTTTGTTTGATCTTTCGATCGTCGTTGCGACGTGTTGTCTGCCGTCAGATGTGGGGCCGGACCCTTTCATATATTAGAGGTTGTGATTCGATTTATTGGATTGTAATATAAGACCAAAGGCTTAAGGTGGAGGGCGATTGTTTATATAAAATGATTATTGTTAGATATATAAAACATGGTTGCGGTTGTATTAAAATATGTCGCGTGGGCTATGGACCCACGGGCCTCGGCTCAAGGTGGAGGGAGATTCTTTATTTAAAACAACTGTGATGTATGTATGCTCCGCTTGCGGAACTTTCACATCAACAAGACACTTGCTGCATGAAAAGAGCTGGAATTTGCCCAGATTTAAACGCCAGCTATTACATATTTATATAAAATGCACTAATATAAAAAGCTCAGTTACGTGTATGCAGTAGTTACACCACAGCAGAGGACAGAAGAGAAAACAGAGCTGAAAAGAGATAAAACACAGTCACAGAAAAGACAGACACAGTCAAAGAAAAGACAAACGCGCAGCAAGCCAAAATACTAAATGAGTTGAGCTGGAGTTTGCATTGTAATTTGAATGTAAAGGTTTTAATTGTTTTTATTGTTTGTGATGCATTGGCAAGTCTCCAGAAGAGAGAAAATATCCCACTGTAATATTAAAATAAGCACCTACTGTTATATTTTCTGAATGAGCGGATAAAAGAGATGAGAAGGCAGAAGGCAAAGAGACATGGCCATCCATTTCGAATTCCCAGTGGAATACAAACAACCATGAAGCTGTTTTTGTATAAAATAGGGTAATATCCAAGGGGAGAAAAGGGTTGACGAAAAAGAGTGAGAGAAGAAGAGAGTGTGCAGCAGAATTAAAGAGATTTGAAGAGAATAAGCAAGCTGCAAGAAGAATGTGAATAAGGAGGAGTTGAGCAAAGAAGAAGAAGGGGCTGAGCAAAGATGATGTAGGTATGATATAAGAGTTGATGAATAGCAGAGAAGAAGGTACAAAACAGAGCTGATATCCAAGGTAAATCAGCAAATGTTTCTCTTTGGAAAGATTAAGGAAGTTGGAGCTTCCCTATCAAGTTGTAGCTTGATAGATGTCAGTTGTAGCTGACTGAGGTAGGAGCCTCCTGTAGGTTGGTACACCAGAAAATAGATGGGAGTTGGTGCTTCCACATCAAGTTGTAGCTTGATAAAATATCGGTTGCCAGCTAAGGAGGTAGGAGCCTCACGTAGGTTGGTGCCTACAAAAAATAGATGGGAGTTGGAGCTTCCTTGCAAGTTGTAGCTGCAGAATTGAGGGATTGGAGCCTCTACATGGGTTGGTACTGCGGAAAATAGATGGGAGTTGGAGCTTCCTTGCAAGTTGTAGCTTGCAGAATTGAGGTTGGAGCCTCCTGTAGGTTGGTGCCTGCAGAAAATCAGTGGTGAGAGGGAGTTGGAGCTTGCCTTTGCATCACAACAATAATAAGATGTGGTTTTCTGCCTTTATGGGTTTCCACATATATCTGGTGTCTATGTGCATGATGTCTATGTGTTGATATGATTCTGCTAATACTTGCTGCTAACATATTAAGACTACTGGTACATTATCTAATCTGCTTATTAATTGCTGCTCATAAATAAATATTGCTCACACATTATGTTGATCATGAAATGAAGGTGTTAATAAAGTAAAATAAGTTTTAAAGGAAAAGTTTTAAAATTCCATGAATGTGTTAAACTGATTCACCCCCCCCCCCTCCCAGTTTAACTAAGAGTTCAACAATATTTTTTACTCTTCCCTTGCGTGTACGTTAGATCTATGATTGTTCCCATGGGTTAAATTGTTGTAAGTGGTTACCTTAGAGACCATAATCTTATGGCTGTTACCCAAGGTGACAACGGAGGGGAAGTCTCGATTGTACCTAGAACAGATGTTGACTAGACTCATTTGGAAATTTTGGACAGTAATATTCACTTGAGATTTCATAAGTGGATTTACTTCCACCAGATCATGTTCATTAAGTAGGTTGGTAGCATAACTAGTTCCACCCACTCTATCTATATAAACTTTTTCACCTTGATTTCTGTGACGTTATATTTCATTTCCAATTAGTGGTTTCATTGTGAAAAGGTTTTTTGCATGATTTGACTTTGTTAGTGTGTGTTATTTGTTTGATTTTACTTTTTTTATAAGCTTTACGTGTGATTTGTGATATTATTTTAATTCTTAATTAAAATTCATCATGACTAACTTACCAAGACCTTCACGTAAAATTCAAGGTAAACCCCCTGAATACACACTCATTCAATTGCAAAAAATTAAGGCTGAAAAATCAAAATCAACAATATTTGGGACCTAAGATCAACCTAAAAAATCTACCATTGTAGAATCTGAGACAAAAAAAAACTGAAGTGAATCAACTTCAAAGACTAAAATCTGACTTAGGTCAAATTGAACCAGTAGTTACCGAAATCGTTCAAACAAAATATGATAATGGAGAAGTTGTGGATATGCAACTAACTGAACTAGAAATTGACGAACCTGAATCTCACATTTCTAAAGCTTAATCTCCTTCAGCTTCTGTAGGTCCTACTCCTCCACCTTCACCGCAAGTGAAACTTATTTTACAGATAATCTACCTCCTCGCATCATTAGTATCGAATATATTATTAAAAACAAAGAGGAAGAATCACCACATACTCTAATTTTCTACCTGTGAAAAAATAGTTTCTCCAAACCTTCATTTTTCTCCTTTTCATTTGGTTCCTTGGTATTTCATACCTTTGAAATTTTTAGGTCATGGTCGTCCATGTTACTGCACTCCTTATTTCTCGGTACACATATTTAATATGTCAGGAATGATTTATGGAGGTATGCCTACTGATACTTCTATGTTTTCTAGCTCTCTAGAGTCATTATTATATGGTGGTCCATTAGTTCCTCCTAGATACAATCACTTTCTAGGACATTTTTAGGAGCTTCTCCTTCATCTCAAACTTCTACTATGTCAACTGGTTTATCTACTTCTACTTTCCAACGCTTAACATCAGACGAGTATATTAATATGATTTATAGTAATGTAGATAATCCTCAAGTTAACCCAACAAGTGTTTATTATTCTCCTGGGGGGGAACCATATTATCCTCCACCTGGGGGGCAACCTTTAGCTCGATCATATGCTACGGTTGGAGGGAAAAATTTTACTAGAAATTATCAAAACTATGGTCAGATACCTCAAGTTGGTGTAGGTCATCTTGTTGTGTCTCAACCATTTGTTGGTACTCCTTATCCTAGGATGAATACCATTTGGAACCCTTAATTTTCTCAACAACCGATGCAAGTTGCTCCACAAGTGTCCGTTTACCAACCTGTTCAACCTACTGGACAACCTATTCAGCCAATACCCACCCAAGGTATTCTAGGTCAAGTCTAGCAACCTATCCAAGGGAATCTACATACACCTTTTCAAAAATAAACTCAACATCCTATTCTAAGAAGTCCACATACTCCTATCCAGTATGTAGTACAAAAGTCTATTAAACAACCACTTCCAAGTTCACCTCAAACCCCCATCCCAGGAGTATCACAAAAAACTTTTCCAGTTACCCCTCAAATATCAGTGCAACAAACTAGCCAGTTTATCCCTCAAGAATCTATTTATTAAGCTAGTCCTACAGTCCACTTTATACCTCAAATTCCTGTGGGACAACCTAGTATGGGATACATGAAGACACCATATCAAGGACATGCTTTTCAAGGCCAACCTTTTTAGAACCAATTATTTCAAGGTAAACCTTTACAAGGCCAACCTTTTCAGAGTCAATTATTTCAAGGTAAACATTTACAAAGTCAACCCTTTCAAGGAAAATTTATTTAGGGTCAAATGGGTCAAGGCCCACCTTTCCATACTCAACCATACCCCAATCATACTTATCAAATTTCATCTCAACCAAAGTTTGGTATGGCTCACCCTAGTTACCCTAGAGGAATGAAAAATACGATTGCACAAGCTATTCCATGATGTCATGTATATCCTCCTCCAGAGGTTGGACTTAACCCTCTGGGTTATCAATTTTCATAGCTGAATCCCAACCAAAAGTTGCCATTTATTGCAACTGTAGATTTACCAAATTTGTCTTGGCTAACGAATGATCCCATTTACTATTATTTGTTTTCATTGACAATTCCCTCTAAGTTTCCCAGTGACATTACGAAGTTTGAAGGTAAATCAGGAGACGACCCGTCAAGCCATGTTATGACATATCATCTTTGGTGCACGTTGAATTCTTTAATCGATGATTCCATTAGATTAATTATTTTCCTTCAAAATTTAACAGATGTAAAAATGGTATATCGAATTACCACGAGCCTCTTTTCATAACCTTGACACCTTAGCAACTACACTTTTTGACATGTTTTCAATTTTCAATACAATATGATATTGGTATTGAACTTTTGACTTCTTTGAAACAATCCTCATCTACTTATATTTATGATCATATACATGAATGGAGACGTACACATTGTCTAATTAAAGTTTTTATTATAGATCATGTTTTGGCTGAATGGTTTAAAAAATCATTACTTCTAGTCATTACTGAATATGCAGCCAAAGTAGGTGTTGTGACTTAAGAGCAAGTAATTGCTTGTGCCCAGTATCTAGACATTTTTTATACATAGTCATGAACTTTGTATGATAAAATTCTATAGCTTCCTCATCTAGGTCAAACAACCTCAACTCCTATAGGATCTCATGATGATGATGGTGTGATTGGTTCTGTTAGCCATAAATCTAAAAGTAAAAAGAAAATTTCCAAAAATACTCATATTTTGGTTTTACCAAATTCACCCAACCAAAATCCTTCTCCAGAAGTTACTTCTGAGATTAATGGCATAGAATCATCTACTGGAAAAGATAAATTGTCTGGAGGTAAAAATAGAGGAAAAGGAAAAATGAAACAAAATGCTTCTCCAAAAGAGAAATCAGAAGAAAAAAAATGAACCATCTGAAGAAAAGAAAAATTTTTGTTATCCTTTCCTAATTTCTGATGAACATCATTACACAAAGGAATCCCCTCATCGCGATAGGTTAATAAATTCGTTAAGGGTTCTCCCACTCTTGCTATTTTGAAGGATCCATTTACTTATCAAAAGAGTAAGATGGTTTCACATAACCCATATTCTTCTTCCACATCGTCGGATATCATGATTATGTACTAACAAGTTATGGTAGCCACAAAATCTAAATACTATAGATCTAAGGGTACTGCATAGATTGAAGTGTTTCTAGTTCACCTAGTCAATCTTCCACATCAATTTATCCTCCTTCTGAACCATTACAAATTGAAAAATAAAATTATAACATGGTAATTTTACCACCTCCTAAAGGTGTTCTTTGAAAGCCAGATTTTAATCCTCATGCTAGAGCTTCCTAGAACTACAACATTGTTGAAGAGCTAGAAATTTATCCTTCAACAATGTTGCCTCTTGAAGTGCTTCAGACTTTCCCAGCATAAAGGACATTTCTATTGCCAGCAATTGGATTAGTTCATCCCCAATATTCTACTCTTATTGTCTTTGAACTTGAGAGTCATGTACCTAGACACCCACATTAACTGACATTTCAAATACCAATTTTCATCAAAACTAAACGAGTATTTCAAATGGTAATTGATGAAGAATATTCTACGTTTATCATCTCTATTTCTTGTTGGAGAGCTTTAGGTTCTCCAACCATCAATCAGTATCCCATGTCTTTGAAAGCCTTTGATGGAATAGGTTTCTGTCCATATGGATTTTTAAACGATGTGCCCATAGAATTAGAATGTAAGACTATTGCACTTGAATTTCAAGTCATTGATGCTCATCTTGGTTATAACCTTTTACTGTGTCGAAGTTGGACCTATGTTATGTTTGTTTTGGTCTTGTCACTTTTTTGCATGATAATGTTCCCACATCAGGGAAAAATCATGAAAGTAGACCAATTGTTTTATTACAACTCACACCCCTAATTGTATAAGTAGTGTTCCTTTTGTTGGAAAAATGGTTACTCTGTATGAGCATGTTGGTTTCGATCTACTAAAATATTTTTCACTCATGGGAACTTTTTCGCTCACTCCACCAAATTTTCTTCATAAAGTTACCTAGGTTAATATGATCACATCAAGCACAATGGAATCTCCTGATCCTTGGATTTTTCCTTTAGAATCAGAATTGGCCTTGTATGACAGTAAATTTGCCTTTGAGCCAATTTGAATTGGCTTATCAGGAAGTTCAAGTGTTTTCCAAGCCACCACCCTCTGAAATTGATCGAGTGAATGCAACCACAAATGACTATTCTTAGTTATCATGGTTAACACCAATATCAGTTCTTGATCCCTTCGATAAAGAGTTTCCAACTGATGAAAGTATCATGGAAATAATTACTTTGGATGAAATGCCATGGGACAATTATCATTGTCATTCATATTTTCTACCTAGCCTTCATAAAATCGAGAATTATTTTTCATCTATATTTTCCTCTAAGATTGTAGATGATCCTGAATGTCTATGTCGATTCTTCATTCCAAATCCGAAAATAATTTAGGAAACATATCTACAATTGTACCAATCAACTTCTTAGTAAAACCTAGAATTACTGAGAACATTAACATAGGTGCTTCCTACTCCCTTGAATAAATTCAAATGTATCAAGGCCTATGTCAGGAATTTCGAGACATTTTTTCCTGGCACTATGAGGAAATGGCAGGAATCAACCCTGGCATTAAAATTCACAAAATTAAGACTTACTTGGATGCCAAACCTGTTAGACAGAGATTACATCCAATGCATCCACGAAATATTGCAACTATAAAATCTAAATTTGAAAAACTACTCAAAGCAGGTTTCATTTATCCAATTCCCTTCACTAATTGTGTGTACAATATTATTTCGGTTAACAAGAAGCAACGAAAAATTAATGTGTGTGTTTATTACAGGGATATTAACAGATCCCTTCAAAAGCACAATTATCCTACCCCTTATATCGATCAAATCGTTGATGATTTTGCAAGAAATGAATTTTTCTCATTTATGGAAGGACTTTTTGGATACAATCAAATAAACATACTCCCTATTGATCAGCTTAAAATTGCATTCATCTATCCATGGGGAACTTTTTATTATGGAAAACTTCGTTTTCGATTAAAGAATTCCAGGGAAAATTTTCAATGGGAAATGTCTTATTCATTTCATGATATCAAGCATATTGTGCAACCCTACTTGGATAACTTACTAGCTCAGTCATTGATACGACAAGATCATCTGATGTATTTGAGAGCGATTTTCATCAAATGAAGGCATTACAATATTCACCTAAATCCTCACAAGTGCATCTTTTGTGTATAATATAGTTGATTGTTTGGATTTTTCATTTCAAAGGAAGGCATTCGTGTCGACTCGCTTAAGGTAGAGGCTATTCTCAATTTTCCTCCTTCTAATCTCCACCAACTCCAAAGTTTGCAAGGGAAATATTTTTTTTTGGTCTAGATTCATATGTAACTACGCCAAGCTAACTAAAGGTTTTAGTCGACTTTTGAAAAAGGGCATCCCATTTATCTTGGACAATCTTGCTCAAAAAAATTTTGATTCACTCAAGCACGCGTTAACCCATACACCATTGTTGCATCTGCCTGATTGTCATCGAGAATAATTTTTATATTTAGCTACATCAAATGCTATGATTGGAATGGTTTTAGTTAATGAAGATGAATCCAAAAATGAACATGTGGTCTACTATCTAAGTAGGAATCTCACCAAAACAAAGATCAAATATGAACATGTGGAGAAATTGGCCTTGGCAGCTATTTAATTTATCCAATGTTTATGTCACTATATAGTCTTAAAAAAATGACAATCATTTCTGATTGCAACCTTATGATGTAGATTATTACGAGACAGGTTCTAGGGGAAAATTGTTCTAAATGGATAGTTATCTTGCGAGAATTCAATTTAGAATTTGAAAAATATAAGTCTAAGAAATCATTAGTGTTTTCTGAGTTGTTATGTGACTCTCCCTATAATGAAATATAAAGTGTGGTAGATGATTCTCTTGCAGATGAATCCCTCTTTCTTATCAGTACTTCAGATCCATGGTATGGATATATCATTTTGTATCTTCAAACTCATCCTCTTCAACCAAAATATTCTCGAACTGATCATCGTTGTATTTGGTACCAATCCCAACAATACAATATTGTTGGTGATACACTTTATCGTCATGGTGTTGATTCCACCTTTAGAAATTTTTAACACACAAGGAAGACGAGAAGGCATTAAATGAATACCATTCTCGAGCTTGTGGTGGTCATATGTCATGGTTTTCCACTGCTCAAAAAATATTGCACGATATCTATTTATGGCCCTCAATGTTCAAACATTGTATAACTACAGTCAAGAAATTCCATAATTTCCAAGATTACCATCGCAAGATGCGCGCATCTCCAACTGCTTTTCACCCAATCATAGTTGTTGGTCCTTTTGCAAAATGGGGTATCGATTCCATTAAATATAACCCTCACTCAATCGAGGGGCATGGGTACATTATCCTAACAGTGGATTATTTTACAAAATGGGCCAAGGCGATGCCTACATATAAGGATGACGGCAAAACCACATAAATTTTCATCTTCAATAATGTGATTTCTCGGTTCGATGTGCCACAATCCATCAACATAGACCATAGTAGCCACTTTAGAAAATTTAAAATGATCGAAGTTTCTGCATAGTTGGGCTTGCACCGTGACAGCTATACGTCATATTATCCACAAGTTAATGGGCCAAGTATAAGTTGTTAACAAGTTTTTAACAACCATGATTACACGAATAGTCAACATTCATTAACAGAATTGGAATAATTTTGTTATTCAGCTTTATGGGCAAATCGTACCTTTACAAAAACATCAATTGCCTTTACTCCCTTCTAACTTTTTTATGGTTTGGAGGAATTTTTTTTGATTGAATGTGAAATTTTCTCTTTGAAATTGGCCATTGAATTGTTACTATCTACTTATGTAGAGGAGAAGCATTTTTTGTACTTAAGATGACTAGATGAGACTCGCCATGATGTTGCACTAGTTAGTGAGGCTCAAAATAAGCGGGTTAAGGCTCATTTTGACTGGAACATGAATTCTCGTTCATATTTGAAAGGTGACCTACTCTTGGTCTACGATCAAGCACATGATAAAATAGGTGTTGGTAAATTTGAGCCCATGCGGCATGGTCCTTACGTTATTGTAAAATGTGTACTAGCTAAAGGGGCCTATGAACTAGTTGATTATGACGATGTTTCTTTAGGAGAGCCCAAGAATGGTCTTTACTTGAAGAAATATTATGCGTGATTCATTTTGTGAATATTTTTTACATTACTTGTATACCATTTTTATGAGTGCGTGAGATAAGTTTAACATTTTTTATGATTTCCTGCTTATCTTTTGTTACACTTGATTCGCAGATGTCGATGCTCCCTCAGAATTACATTGGCTTTGTTGATGGTGCTAGTTTTAGTACTCAGAATATGTCTTCCACAACTTGGGTTATTTACTCGCCCATAGATGAGTCACTATTTCTATTCATGGGATATGCCTTGGTCAAACAATGAATAATATAACAAAGTATAGTGCAGTGATTGAACTATTATCTGACGCCATTTCATTTTGCATTTGTCTATTGATCATTAGGTTAGATTCACAACTCATAGTATTACATTTAAATGGTGCCAATGCAATAAGAACTTCAGCAATGCTAAGAATTTTTTTGTAGATCCATAACTTGGAAAGACAATTTGATTACATTTAATATCAACACATTTTGATAAATTTAAATAATTTAATTCATGCATTGGAAAATCACATGTTAAACACTACAAGAAAAAAATGACATTGGTGAGGTTCATTCTGGTGACGAACCTTTAAGGTCCATCACCAATGTCAAATATGGTGATGGTCATTAAAAAAGTATTGTTGTAAGTGCTTAGAGTAGCGGTCCTTTAAGGTTTGTCACCAAATCCCTTTTCAGTGACACTTTTGGTGAGGGTTGTTAAAGGCCGTCACTAATTCTCTCTTTGGTGACACTTCTAGTGACGATATTTTATTAACCCTCACCAATGCTATTTTTGGTTACTTTTGGTGAGGGTCGAAAAATGTTCGTCATCATTGATCATTCCAATGGGTTTTTGACGACGATATGTGCATGTTATTATATTTTTTGTCAAAATATATGATTTAAGACCATTGTTGATCCAGGTGGATATCGGTGGCCACCCATCTATTCCATTTGGATCCACACCATCAATTCTTGCAGCTTTTCACATTCAGCACCACTTACTATTTTTAGCAGGTTTTCGGGTCTTGCACTCCCGAAGCCATTTTGGGGCCTTAATGATCCAAGTGGATATTGGTGGCCACCCACCTATTCCATTTGAACCCCCACCATCAGTTCATTCAGTTTTTAATTTGTAGCACAACTTACTATCTTTAGCAGTTTTTCGGGTCCTGGACTTCCAGAGCCATTTTGAGGCCCTAAACGACATTTTTTGGGCATCGTTTGTCCAACGAATATGATTTTGTTTTGAAATTGATATTTGTGGTGACATTTTTAGTCCTTGGATAGATCTTTCTAATTATGTATCATGTGCGTCAAACGGAGATAGTATGCCGAAGTTACATCCCCGAGAAGTTGAAACACCAATTTACCCAAACAGGGCCCACAGTTTTGGCGCTTCATCTCCTAGAGTTAGGTTTTTGGACTTTTTAGTTTTTCCATTGTTTCTCAATAATAAATAGGCCCTCAAGCCTCATTGTAACATATTTCAGAAGTTTGTAGCCACCACATCTCTTCTCAGAGATTCGCTACCAGCACCCTAGCTATTTTATTTCCATTATGTCTGTAAGAATATTTCTGTTATTTGATATTAATGAAATGACACATTATTTCCACTGCATCTCTATGTTTATGGTTATTTCTATATTCTGTTGCGTTCCTGCATAAATCTGAATCAATTGTTGTGGAGTCTTTTTCATTATGTGTCCAAGGCCATATAGTGGTTAGAGTCAGTCAGTTTGTTAAGAAGTAACTAGTGGGTATCATTTCCCTCAAGTAATGAGAATATATTTTTCCTATGATTCAATACATGATTCATCTCTATTAGGTTTAATATCTAACAAATTCCATTTAGATAAAGTTCCAATAGTGTGTGTAGAAACTACATTATTTAATACATAATCAAGCTTTATCAATTCTATTAATGGGAGAGATATAACACTCCTCAACACTCCTAGGACATCTTAACATGCTTTGGCAGACACTAACATTCCTTGACACCTTGCATGTCTTAGAACATATTTGTACCTATAACATCTTGCCATGGCTAGGACACCCAAGCACATGTTGGAAAGCCCTAGCATAGCATAACAATATCCTAGCATGTGTTGGCATACCCTGTAGTCCCTAGCATGCCCTATAACACTTTGACACACATTATCATAAATGAGCACTTGGCACACATTGGAACTTGTAATGTATTGGAACCTATTATTAGTGTGCCTAGCATGCCCATTTTGAAAAATATAAAGTCCTGACTTATTAACCATCTTATGTGTTCATTTCCTTGAAATTTATCTTGGTTCTTCTTTATGTTGCCTTGATACTCTCTGACACATATTTGCATACCCTGGCACCCTACACATCCTAGCATTCCTTATAATATTACATGTCTTGGCATTATTTGGGACATTTTAACACACAATGGAACTCCCTAGCACACTCTGACACTTATTGACATGCCCTGATATTCCCTAGCACACTCTGACACTTATTGGCATGCCCTGATATTCCCTAGCATGCCTTGCTTGTGCTTAACATACCTTGTAATTCCCTCCTTGGCATGCTAGCTAGCACTCATTGACACCCCGAAACACCCTAATATTCATTCATTGCAATGAATTTTTACTTAATGCTCCCTTGTGTTGCCCTAGTACTCCCTAACACTCCTCAACATGCATTAACAAACTCTGCCACACCTTAGCCCTCTTCAACATTCCCTTTCACTTCATAACATGTGTATCACCACCTAACACACATTGGAACTTGACACGTGTTGGCGCTTTGAAATTGTTATCATGTCTATCATTCATTAATATGCCTTGGTATGCTTTGGCATGGTTTAATATTAAAATTATTTGAGATCAATTATTGGAAACTAGATGAGAAGTAACCAAGGATGATTTGGAACTCATAATGCACTCAAACTTAGCACTTGGCACCTATTGCCACCTAGTGTTGGTGTGGCTAGCATGCCCCTATTGGAAAAGATCAATTGATGACTTATTAACCCTCTTATGAGTTCATTTCATTGTATTTTAACTTGTTTCTCCTTTTTTTTCCTTGATATTCCCTAGCATGTATTGTCACACCCTTGCACATCTTGGCATGCCTTAGCACTTGACACATATTAGCATACTTGACATGGATTCGAACTATCTAACACATGTTAGCATTCCATATAATTCCTTGGAAATCATGCCCTCACAACTAGCCTTACATATTTCCATGACTTGGGAACCAAATCAAGTCCTTAGCTATTGCAGTTCATGCAACAACGGCTTGTTTCAACTGCAACAACTTGACCAATTGCACCTACTACAAGTATATTGTGCCTTGTTCAGCTATGAACTGCCTATACCTCATCTTAGGCCACTCATGTCCAATCTGAACTTGCCCCACTTAAGAAATTACCAAGACAAGTATCGCATCTATCCATGGCCATAAAACAACTAAGAAACATAGCTTACATAGTGTTAAGGCCTTGGAATTCCACTTCCGCAACATGGGGGAAAACCACCTGGTCCGAACCTTAAAGCCACTCCTTTTCATTTGGTGTAGTGGCTCCAAATGGGGATAATGGGACCAGATTCCCAATAAGGATGATTTTGAGGGTGTTGATATTCAACAAGATGATGAGCTTAGTGAAAAGTAAGCACCTTCACTAAGTGGGGCCCGCAGGCTATTTTTAGGTGTATGTCTATTTTTAGACATGGTGAGCATATTATATAATTTGCAGGATGTTATTTGTAGATGGTTAGTCAAATGTGTAAAATAGATGAAATTCTATTTTTAAAATATTGGGCGAAGTCTATTTATAGATCGTCGATCTAAAAATATATGCATGTCGATTATTATTAGCTCTTAATAATAATCCGACAATAAACATCAACTTATTATCTAGGGGCACTTTAATTCAGTATACATATTTGGAAAATCAGTGGGCTGAAGGAAATACAAATTCCTAGGGTTTATTGGTGGCTCATGCATGGAGGACTCAGTTAGAACTGAAGTGGCAAAGTTATGACAGAGTTGGAAGAGTAGTTTATGGATTTTTTATTCAGTTTAACTTAGTTAAGTGAGTTAAACTTAGTTGAGCTAGCTGTATCTAGTCTAACTGAAAGATACACTAGTGAGAGTTAAGTGAATTAATTAGTTAATTAATTCACAAATAATAACTCACTAACAACTGAACATAAACAACAATTAACTACAGTGCATGTCAGTTCCAGTGGAGACCCAGTGGAGAGATAGGTGAAAGGGTGAGATGGACTATCCGTTGTGACTATAGTGATGCATTCAATGCATCTGACACACATTGGAGTTGTCAATGAGGATTGCACAGTTAAGGCAAGGCCAATTCGAATTCATGTAGGGGTGTTCTTCAGTAGGGATTGCACAGTGGAGGCACGCTATCAGGAGGCAAGAAATTAGTGCATGGAGATGCAAATTACTGCATGACAATGTGTAACGAATCTACATTGTACTGAGAGCCTGATGTACTAAGCTTTGTATGATATTATTACATGATTCCATTAATATACATAATATATGATAGTTGGGGTTTTTAGCTTTAAGCTTTCCCGTTAAACAACTGTGTTATGTGTGATTGAATTTATTCACATGTGTTTGCAATTGAGTTTTAAATTTCTGCAAGTTTAACAGTGGAAGGATTATGTATTTAGCAAGAAGGTAAATATTTTTAGATCAGGAGAATCCGGTAATACATCAGTATTAATAAATTTCTACATGTTATTAGAGCAGTATTGATCACTCATTAGGGGAATTTTGAGGTCTAAAATGGGCTCCTAAGGAAATAATAAAATAATAGCTAAACCAATAAAATAATATTTCTGAATTTGAAATTCACTTTTTGTACCAAAATCCATGTAACCATGGTTAAATTCAATTCAAAATTTGTACCAAAATAAAATTAATAAAAAAATTGTATTGATGTAACTATAAATAAGAATGATATTTTCAAGAAAAATTCATTATTATTGCACAACTAATGCATTTTTCCTTTGTACTTAAATAATTTAAAATGAAATATAAATATAAATTTATAAATTCTTAATTATAGAGTATACTATTAATTAAAATTTATATTATTTAAATTATATAATAACATGTAATTAATATACTATATGAAAATAATATAATATAATATATGTAATATATTGTTTTATGTATTAATTTTATATTGCATATTGAATTGGTTTGATTTATAATATTGAAATGACAATAATAATATTTTATTCAAAAAGTGTGAAATAACATTTATTATGAGTACTTTACTTTACTTTATGACTTTAAAAGTGCTTAGAGTACTACCATGGTTAACCATGAGTTTTTATCCACCATTGAAAATGTGACAAGTAAGTGCCTTTAACTCAAACAATGCCACCTCAACCATTAGTAATGATGGCATCCCCTAAAATGTGATTGGTTCTCATAAAGTAAATTTTGATTGTACATTTTCCTTAGGAGGCCCATTTTAGACCTCAAAATTCCCCTAATGGGAGATTACAATTGTGAATAATTGTTGAGTTTTGTGCTGGTGGACAATTCGAATTCGCTGCAGAAATTTCTTGGTGCGACAGTTAAGTATTCATTGAAATGTCTTTTAATGGGTTGAGATTGGAGTATGCCCTTGATGGTAGCTCGAATTACATATCCTTGAAGGATAGGATGGAGGTAGTGCTTGAAGATAATGGATTGAAGGAGTTCATCGATAGTAATGTTCCTAAGCCTGCTTCTAGCGATGCTGCAGGACTTGACACATGGCAAAAGAAGGTAGCAAAGACAAGAAGAATTCTATTGGAAGGTGTGAAGGACCATATTGTGTCAAGCATTCACAGGAAAGTCACTTCATTTTCAATGTGGAAGGCTTTCATAGATCTTTTCCAAAGCAGCAGCGACCAGAGGAAGTTGGCACTGAAAGATAAGCTCAGAAAAATAAAAATGGAGAAGGGCGAAAATATTCCAAAATATCTCATGAAGTTTGTCCACTGTAGGGATGAACTGGGAAGTGTGGGGATTACTGTTGATGATGATGACTTGGTGAGCTTGTCTTTCCTTGGGCTTCCGAAGAGTTTGCATAGCTACGAAGACTCTGTCAATGGACAGGAGAAATTGTCGGGTTGAGAGCAACTTTGGTCGGATCTTGTGCAGGAGGAGAAAAGGCGAAGTATCGAGTATGGCTCTTCATCGAAGAATGATGATGAAGAGAATTGCGCTTTGGCTTCCAAATCAAGGAAATGGAAGGAGAAGAAATCCCATCCAAAATCTTAGGCTAAAGGCAAGAAGCTGGATTTTTCCAAAGTGAAGTGTTTTCACTGTCACAAACATGGGCATCTCGCCACTAACTACCCACAGAAAAAGAAGAAAAAGAAGGTTGTTGAAGCTGCAGCTGGAGAGGCCCTAGCCTCGCAATTTGAAATTGATTTCTCTTTGATCGCATGCTTGGTTTCAAGCTCAATGGGATCAGTGTGGTATCTTGATAGTGGTGCATCCTTCCATATGACAGGAGACAAGGAGTTGTTTTGTGACTTGGAGGAGAAGGATCTCCAAATGCATATAGAGATGGGAAATGATGGCAGATATAGTGCGAACGGAATTGGAACCATTACCTTTGAGAGGGAGTCAGGTAAACCATTTTTGTTGAAATATTTTATGCATTTTCCAGGTCTAAATAAGAACTTGGTCTCGGTCGTAATGTTGGAAGACAGAGGTTATGACGTTGTTTTTAGTGAGGGAAAATATTTCCTGCGACATAAAACAATGGGTCAAACCAAGAGGATAGGGATTCGAGTTAAGAATCTCTACAAGCTGGAGGTAGATGGTTGGGCTGCAATGATGGGCAAAGCAGAAGAAGTGGTGAGTCGGGATGAGGGCGAATTATGGCACAGGAGATTGGGCAATCTTCCCCATGACACCTTGAGGATTTTGCAGCAGATTTCTACTAGACTTCCCAAGGGTACTCTTGTGCAGTCAGATCAGTGCAAGGGATGTACTATGGGTAAGTTTGTGAAGACCACCTTTCATGAGAAGGAGAACCATGCTTCGGTGATCCTGGAGAGAATTCACACAGACGTGTGTCGACCTTTATCGGTTGCTTCAACATAAAAACCCAGGTATTATGTTATATTTTTTTATGACTATTCTCATAGATGCTGGATCTTCTTCATGCAGAAGAAGATCGAAACATTCTCAAAGTTTTGTGAGTTTAAAGCATTGGTGGAGAAGGAGTCGGGGAAGTAAGTGAAGGCTCTTTGGAGAGATAATGGTGGTGAATATATCTTGAACGAATTCAAATACTTCTGTAGCAAAGAAGGAATTCTAAGAGAACTCATAGCGCCTCATAACCCACAATAGAATGGGATCACGAAGAGGAAGAACAGAACGATCGCGGGTGCTGCACAAGCTATGCTGCATGACCAAGGCCTACCGATGCTCTTGTGGGTGGAAGCATGCAACACTGCAATTTATGTGCAAAACCGTTGTCCTCATAGAGTACATGGCATGGGTACACCTGAAGAAGCTTTTACTGGTAAGAATCCTTATGAGCAGTTGATACACTCATGTAAGGCATATCTTGCAAAGGAGTTCGAGATGAAGGATTTGGGCCTCCTTCGTTATTTCCTTGGATTGGAAATATGGCAACGAGAAGGTGAACTGTTTGTGTCTCAAGGCAAGTATGCTCGGGAGATACTTGGTAAGTTTCATATGGAGGACTGCAAGACCATGGATACTCCTCTTCCAGGAAATTGGAGGAAATAGGATGCTACATAGGCAGAGGTAGTGGATTCCACTGTTTATCGACAGTTGGTGGGTTCGCTCATGTATTTAGTTAATACAAGACCGGACATATGCTATGCGGTGAACCAGCTTTCACAAGCGATGGTCAAGCCTACCAAGCTCTTTTGGAACACAGGTAAGCATGTCCTAAGGTATATCAGGGGCACATCCGAGTATGGCTTATGGATTTTGAATATGTTGGATGAGTGTAGTTTGAATTGAAGAAGAGCCAGGCTGAGTGCTAGGACTAGTTGAAGGGATAGTAGTTTGAGTACTGGAACTAGTCAAAGTAACACTGATTAGTGGAATGGAACTTGTGGAAGTGATTGGAGGCTCATGCCCTCCTTATAGTGCCAGAATTTTGAGGCCTCAAAACTCTATTTCTGCAACATGGGGGAAAACCACCCGGTCTGGACCTTAAAGCAACTCCTTTTCCGTTTGGTGTAGTGGCTCCGACTGGGGATAATGGGACCAGTTTCCCAATAAGCATGATTTTGAGGGTGTGTAATTATATGGCATGAAAATGGAGAATGATTTTAATCTATCTTATGCATCTATATAAACTATTTATTCTACTATATACCCAGGGTGTTTCTTCCTTTATGCGATCTGGAAAGATATCCTTCAACTGTTAGTAATATAGATCATTTAACAGTTGAAAGAGATGAATATTATGTAAGATGATTCTTCTAAAAAAATAGTTTGACTAGAAGAATTGTGAAAAATATATCGCATTCATATTTGTGATTATATATTCAATAAGAAATCATAGACAAATATTAGAACAAAAGTGCATGTAACATTCATCTATAATAACGTTTCAAATATATAATGTAATAAAAAGATGACTATCAATCTATAAAGTAAGACTTAATACAAGTGAATAAAATTACCATATGTATGAAGTTCTACTCATGTAAACTAATAGTAATTGATCTGTTCCTTCTCACTTTCAAGCAATTTAAAGAGTATAGTAGTGCAACATCATTTAAACAACTTTCATTGTTAAAAGATAACAGATATTCTCCATTAATTCATTAAAGCATTCACAAACTTATAGTAGTGCATTCTTTGCAAATGTTTTTGAAAAAATTCTAGACCGTTCTCTAAATGCACGAGAGGGGTTTAAATACTAAACTAACTATGTTCTAAAATAGATTATTACAAAAATATAAAGTGGGTTTCAAACAACCATCCTCATAAGACTAACTTAAACTATAATCTAGGAAAATAAAATAACAATTTTGATTTATGAATTCCACCCTTTCTTCTAGATTTGGTCACGAAGTTGACAAATATTTATCATAGACTTGAGATGAGCTGGCTACGAAATACTCAATCTGACTTTCCCCTTGAATATTTCATTTGAAAGTACTGGTTGCGATCTTTTTGTTGAATCTGTTAAGGATTGCAGAATCTAATACTGATGATAAGCTTTCATCAGAAAATTCCAATAATTTTCTTGATCAAACTAATTTACTTTTTTAATTACTTCATCTTGTGTGTTTTATTTTTTCTTCCACTGTGTTTATAGCTATTTTATTTCTGAGAATACTTCAGATGTGTATTCTTTGAGAATTTCTGCTTTTACCAGCTGTTCACATGAAGATTCAATAATTTCATTTGATAATTTTGATGTTTTCACTGTTTCTTTCTCTACCTGCTTGATTTGTCTAGAATCCTTATGAAATTTATCTACCCAAGGTAGATTAGCTTCCTTTCCTGAATATAATGCTTTCCATTGAATGTGTTCATCAATTTTATTCTCGAGCCTTTCACATTCAAGTTTCTGGATAGCTACTTGTTGGATCAGTATTTAATTTGAATCATAATAAGACTCAATCATAGAAGCTTGATGACAAAATAATTCTTATTCTTTCTTTAACTTAGCATTAACATCTAATTCTTCTTTTATAAATTGCTCTATTTGTGGTTGGCTTTGTAACCTAGTCATTGTTGCTTCCAGTTGTGCTTGTTTCTCATCAATTTCTGCTTGATGCTGCAATTTAAGACTCTCCAACTCCTTTTAAAAATGGGCCATATTTGCTTTGAATTACTCATTGGAGTTGGATTTTTCTTCATTTAACAGCCTCTCTAATTCTTGTACTCTGGCTTCCTTTTGCCTTAGTAACACTCTAACTTCAGTAGCTTTATCAACAGTGGCAGTAGCATATGCCCCTACATACTGTGATAATTTAATTAGATGTTTGGTAGGATCATCCAAGGAATCCTTCCATAGTACGTCAACTGATTTATCTGTGAGATTTGAGATTGTTTCATCAATTCTTCTCCTTTTTTTCCTCTTAAATACAACCTTATAGCTAGGACTGTAGAAGATGTCCAGTGAAGGAATTTATTCAACCTGTAAAACTAATTGTTCTATAGGGTAGGCTAGTATGATCTCTCAATCATGAGTCTCTGGAACTTGTTGTAGTCGATTAACAGTTTCCACTATCTTCTAGGAATTTTCAGGAATTTGAAAGCTAGTTACTTGATCAGTATTGGGATTGGCTTTAGAAATTTTTATTTCTTTAAAAAATTCCTCCCATTCACTATTAAAATTCTTTGTTTGTGACCTTTCAGACTGATCAAGTGTGTCATGACTGTGTTGAACTCCTTGAGAAGTTGACTCTGTTCCATTATTTTCTTATCACTTCTGCATCTCTATCTCTTGGATTACTTGATCAATTATCTTTTCCGAGCTATCATTTTTGGATTCAAATTCATTTTCAGAGTGATCTGATTTGTGAGATTGATGCTCTGATTGGCCTGATTCATCTTCAGACATGTCTCTTACTTCATTATCCAAGTTGATACTTAGAGTAGGTCTATTTACATATTCAATAGTTAACAAGTTGAGAGGAACTCTCTCTAGTCTCTTATTTCTATATATTTGGAATGCTTCCAAATCATCTTAGCCCAGTTGACTGGATGCAAACTTGATTATATCTGAAAAAAATTTCATTCCTTGGAAGAGATCATCAAATCCATCTATTTCCTTTACAAAAGGCTTCATTTTGAGATCTGTAGTGTAATTTTTAATTACATCATTTGGATTGTATAGCCTCTTTGGCATTACTGCCAATTTCAATAGATTAATCTTGGAAACCTCCTTGTAGTTATGACCAATGTCAATAAGTGCAAAAGTGTCGCACTGTACAGGGAAATTTGGCCAAACAACCTTCTTATCATCTTTCAGTTGTTTAGTGATACCATTAATGAGTTGGTAAGCTATATCTCGTGTAAGAAATTTATCGGGAACATAATAAGGTAGGATGTGGGGAGAAGCATAAGTCCCGAATACGCGGACATATGTAAAATTCTCCTCTGCAAACCACCAAGCCACAAAATAATATCTACGCTAGCCTCTTCAAAAACTCTAGGGGTCTTCTTATTGAATATCATTTGGTGCATAGGCAACATGACTCCATAACAAATTTTATAAAAGTGTAGGTGGAATTCTGAATCCCAAAGGGCTCTGCGGTAAATGTGCATTGGGGTAGGGTCTTGGGTAGTCTATTTCCATCCCATGGCAGGAAAAATAGAAGAAAATCAGATTGTGTCCATGACATAGGCAAACATATAAAAGGGAGGTATATCTCTAGATGGAAAACTCTTTTTACTCCTATATTATGTAATGTGTTTGGCTAAACTTTCGGATAGGACATTTTCCCAATTCAGAATTAAGGAATTGACGATTGCATCAACCAATGGAACCTAATCTATTGAAAACCTAGTGGTATTAGGTTTGGAAAAAAATTTACACAACATACCGGCAGCACAACAATAAGGGTAAGGAAGTTGGGCAATAGAGTACGTACCGAGTTCATCTTGTTTCAACTTTCCCTGGTCTTCCTTCCATTCTCTTATGAATTTTGTTAAATCTGGGTTATTTTCTTTAAATCTTTGTAGAAAATATTTGTCATAGTTTTGTTGTGAGTTTGGTAAGTGATACATCAAATCATCTTCCCTAAAAGAACCAATATCCTTGTTTCTTGAATCCTTGAAAGTTCTGTCTTTTATGTTTAAGTGGTTAATTGCCCACTTAACCATATTTCTGTAAGGGAGAAATTTTGGCCTTGTGGCTATCTTGTGGATGAATGAACATGCAACGTTAAAATTAGTTGGATCTGAAGAAACAGATAATTTTGTTGAAGCAACTTTATCTACCACTATTGGCTTTTCTTTTTCGAAAAACTGATACGTTGCTTCTCATGACAAACTACCACATTCCTTGTTGCAGGTGGTGTCTAAAAATAAAGGGTCATGTCTGAATCTTTAGTAGATGGTATTTAAGTAAAAGTTTTACTTTTCTTGTTCAACTCTTTCTTCTTCATTTTGTTAGTTGGTTTCCTAATTTCAAGTATACAGAAAAATCATTAGAAATGTATGGAACAAAGAGATAAATCCGTCATTAATTTATTTCAAAATATGAAAAAATAGATATGAATCTTATCAAATATGATATCAATCATCACACGAAATATCTATCAATCATTTTTAAGCCGTTAGATCTCGAATTTCGGTTTGATACAACATAAGTCATTTCGCATGCTTGAGTAATTAAATGTTGTTAGGTCGCACATCGCAACATATAATTCTTACCGTTTATAATGTTTTCCCATAATTCAGTGAAATGCGATCTACACAAATCTCACATCGCAAATTTTATGCAATAATAAATTTATCTATGGTTAAGTTATGCGAAATGAAAATTACACATTCAAAAATTCGAGCGGCCATGCTTAATAGGACCTTGGAGATTTATTCTTATTGCTTTGTTGGCTCATTAGATCCACGCAATTGCTCTTATATCAAATTGCTTTATAAGTTTATTTTTTAAGTGAGGTGCGATGCGATAAAGAAAGTATAATGATAATTGAAGTGTTTGTAAGATTTTAAAACATAACCTCAAAAAAGGTTAGTGCTTTTTGCATCCCACGTAACTTAGATGATTACAAGTCTTTTTAGGTTGTAAGCTATGCAGTTTGCGATGCGCTAAAGGAATAAAGCGGAAAACTCAAAATAAAACTTTTATTTCCTAAGTTTTTATTTTTAAAGCTAAAAATAAATTTCCTATTTATTTCTAAAGGGTCCCCATTTATTAAAAATAAATGGGGGGTGTTGTATAGCACAAAAATTGGTGATTCACTTGGGAGAACTAGCTCTCTTTGATTAACTTTTTTGAAAATAAAAATAGTTGCAGGAATGAATTTCAAACAAATAATATTTTACTAAGCAATGTAATTTCTCTTATTTACTATTCTTAATAATCCCACTTTTAAAGATATAAGTATGAAAATCTATATCAGTCTTTACTCAATTCAGAGAGATAAAGCAGGTGGCTCTTACAGATCATCTTTATAAAAATTTACCGTTTTTATCACAGGTAGAGCCTCTATTCCAATAGGAAATTTAAGCTTTTGGCAGGTTACCTTTTACCCAACAATGATTCATTGTCCCATCCAGTGTTTCTTATAATTTCAAAAATAAATTCTAATTTTTGAAATTTTTCTTTTTTTATCGTATATATATATATATATATATATATATATATATATATATATATATATATATATATGTTACTTAAAATCCATTTTCTTGGCCTGGTAACCAAATGATGACAATGCCATTCACTAGTTGTAATTAAACTGATCAAGCTGGCTCTTGATAAAACCCCTTGTCCTCTTGATATAATCTCAAGTGATTACCCTATTTTGGTAGGCAGTAATGGCAATGTCAGTTCAACTATTTCCTTATGAAAATGGTAAACAAGCTCTTGATGAGACTTATTATCTTTTAAGTTTTTTCTAGTTATAAATTTTTTTGAATTTCTTTCAAAAATTTATAAGTTTTTCCGGATGGGGTGAATCATTCGTCCTTTTGAGGATTCTTGATGATAATTTCGAGTTTTAGATTGTTTTTCAGTAAAAGAGTCTTTACTATGTTAAAGATTATTTTCTTGACTGATAACATAATAATCATGCTATATAAGGATGAGATTTCATCAGAGAATAAATAATTTAAGTGAAATTACATCTTTCAGTGAAAATAAAATCTATTTGTCTTTGGAATATTTTGATTGTTTCCTTAACACTTCTTATTTCTATAAGTGATAAATGAAAAAGGACCATCTGAGATTTTATTTTGAAAAGCCAAAAATTTATACTAAGCAACATTTATTTTTTCGAAGGAAAAGAAAAAGACACTAGTATATAAGGAATAGAAGGTATTGCCTCCTACGAAAAGTATTTTTTCAAAATTTTCCCATTAACAGGAAAAGAATCCTTTTTTCCTGATAGATCTTGCAATAACTATGTTGATGGGCCTATTTCTTGGATTATTTGAAATGGACCTAGCCAGAGTTTTTGAAACTTCATGTGTTTACCTTTTTCCTCATGCACTTTTTCCCATTTCAATACCAGATCACCAATTTGAAATTTTTTTGGAGTTACAGAATTTAAATCAAATGAGGTTTTTACTATCTGTTGATGATGTGCATGAGTATGTTTAGGCTTTTCTATTTCTTCTTCTAACTTAAGAATTTGACATTGTCTAAGTTGTAAAGAAGAAGCAGGAGATTCATCAATAAATTGTACTAAGGAAAGAGAGGGAATAAATATGTTGGTGGGAAGTACAACTTATTTTCCATAGAAAATATTAAATGGAGAAGTTCCAATAGAAGCTTTTTGATTTATTCAATCTGCCCAAAGAGAAAATATTAATGACTTATGCTAATTTCGTTGGTTTTGATCAATAGTTCTTTTGATTATTCTAATCAAATTCTTGTTTGTAGATTCTCTAAACCATTTCCTTACGGGTAATAATTTGCAGAATACTTAAGTTTAAAACCTTTTTTAATTTCAAACTCCATCATAACAGTTCCTGAGAAGTAAGTTGCATTATCAAACATTAAAGCAATAGGTAAGTCAAACCTAGTTATGATATTTTGGTCGATGAAATCAATGATACTCTTAGACTTGGCTACTTTTAGTGGAATTTCTTCCACCCATTTAGTAAAGTAATTTATAGCTGTGAGAATATATTTGTGTTGTTTAAGATTCAGGAACAATCTTACCAATTATATATAATCCCCATTGTTCAAATGGTTGTTCGATATTGACTCGTTGTAATGGGAATGTTGGCTTCCTTTGTCTTCCAGATGCACTTTGACACACTTTGCATTTCCTTGCATATTCATGAGCATCTTTGAAAAGTGTAGGCCAATAGTAAGCTGCATGCAGTGTTTTGTGTGTTTTCGTATTTCCTCCAAAATTTCCTCCAGCTGGTCCATCATGAAGTTCCTGCAAGCCTTTCTCTGCTTCATATTTTTCTAAGCATCTTAAAAGTACATAATCAAAATTTCTCCTAAATAACACATTGTTGATTAATTCATATTGTTTGGCCTTTAATATTAAAGCTCATTTTGTTTTGTAACTGAGTTGATTTGGAGCATATCCATTCTTCAAATAGAATATAAGATCAGTGTATTGAGACTGTGCATTGTTGAGGCTTACCTCTGATATTTTCACATTGTTACCTGAATCTTCCTCTGATGATAGATGTGATGCTCCTGTAAGAATTTTGCAAAAACCTTGACCTCTAAAATTTTTAGAATGTTTAATTTCTACATCATATTCTTGTAAAGCAGTAACCCAGTTAGCCCTCTTCTCTCCTAATTCTCTTTGCATTAAGAGTTGTCTTACTACAGAGAATGGAACTATGATTTTGGTGTGAATTTTTAGGAGAAAGGGTCTGAAATGCTTTATAGCCTTAAAGACAAAATGCTTGTTTTTGGACAGATGTATAATTTATATCTGCACCTTGCAAATTTGAACTGAAAAATGATATTGGTGCTTCAATTTGTTGGTCATTCAGTTGTGTTAAAACAACAACATATGATATATCCGATGAAAAGGTGTATAATGTAAAAGGATTAAGAAAATTGGGGGTATTCAGGAATGGGGCATTAACAATTGATTGTTTAATCAAATCAAATTCTTCTCTTTTATTATGTACCCATTTTAAGATAGATTTTTTTCTTAATCATGTTCTGTAATGGTAAAACAATTTGTGAAAATTCAGGGACAAACATTTTAACAAAATTAATTTTCCCAGGAAATGACTACATAGTTTTCTTGTTATGAGGGAAAGGAATTCGTTTGATCTCTTCAATTATTTCAAGATCAATATAGATACCACTTTTTGACACAATGAATCCTAAAAATTTTCCTTCATCTAATGCAAAAAATGATTTCTTTGGATTCAATGAGATGCCATACCTTTTGCATTGCTCAAAGAATTGTTTAAGGTTATTCACATGATTGGTTACTTGTTTAGAAAAGACTCTAATGTCATCTAAATAAATAACCATTGTTTTATTTATCAGCCCCCTAAAAGTTGTGTGCATAGCTCTCTGAAAAGTGGCACCTACATTAATTAATCCAAAAGGAATCTTCTGATAGGCATAAGTTCCCCACTTAGTTTCGAACGTATTTTTCAATCTGTCATCTAGATGTACGAGAATTTGGTTATATCCCGAGAATCCATCTAGAAAATACATAAGTTCAGAACCAAATACTATCTGCAGTACTTGTTTCATGGTTGCTAATGGAAAGTTTTCCTTCTGAAAAGCTTTGTTTAAATTCCTAAAATCAATGAAAATTCTAATATCACCATTCTTCTTTCTAACATGTACAAAATTTGATACCCATTTAGAATGTCTAACTGGAAAGATGATTTTTTCCTTGAGGATTTTGTTAAGTTTGGTTTTGATTTGATTCTCCAGATTTGGATGAATCTTCCTCAATTTCTGTTGTATAGTTTTTTCTTCTGAGATCATAGGAATTATGTGTTGAATCATAGAAGTGTCATATGTTTTAAGATCATTATAATTCCAAGCAAAGACACTTTTGTACATTCTAAACAATCTGATAAATGATAATATTTCTTTAGAACATAGAACAAGACCTAGATTGGTGTTTTTGAGGTTTTTAATCAGTTCCTAGATTCACTAACTCAAATCTTAAGGTAGAGCTTTGTGTTTTTGAGTTAGTCACTCTATTAAACTTGTCTTTTAGATTATATAGGTCTTCTAACTTGACAACATATTTAGGAATATGGTTTTCGTTTTGTTCTTTCTTAATCTGAATGTCATGTTCATTTTCATCAAAAATTTGACTATCATAAGATCCTTCGAATGTTAAAAAATTTGTGAGTTCATTTTCATCAAAAATTTGACTACCATAAGATCCTTCGAATGTTAAAAAATTTGTGATATATTGAATACTCTCCAATTGGTAATATTATCGGGAATAGATGGTCTAAAAATCAATTCAATAGAAAATCTATCGAGAATAAATTCTTGGGACGGGATTAACTTTGATGCTACATTAGCCAATAGATCTGCACTAGCATTCTGCATTCTAGGTACAAAAGAAATGTTGAAGGATAAGAAATGAATGGTTAATTCTTGGACTAATGATTGGTAATGCTTTAAGTGTCCAGAATTACAATGAATAGTATCTCTTATCTGTCTAACTATGAATTATGAATCTCCTATAAATTTCAAATATTTTATATTAAGATCAATGGCTTTTAACAAGCCTTGAACTAATGATTCGTATTCAACTACATTTTTTGTACAATCAAATTCTAATTTGCAGGCTAACATGTTTTTTTCTCCTTCTAGGTTTATTAAAATACTACTTGCACCTGCACTATCTTCGAATTTAGAACCGTCGAAATAAAGATTCTAAAAAAAAGAATTAACTACTTATCTATCTACAAAATTTATACATTTAGAATGATTTGGCTGACAAAAATTCTCAATCTGAGAAAAAACTGAATTATCAAAGAAAGGTGATGGTTGAGCATTGAAATCCCCAAAAATGACCCTGTTGAGTAGTTTCCAATAATGTTGTTATTTAATGCTACTGGCTCATTTACTCCTTCAAGATCAGTGACTGTATGCTTCATGAAAATTTCATGGTCTACCTGAATTTGATTTGGCTTTCCATTATATGGTAACCACATATGCGACCAGTCTGTTGCAAAATAACCATGAAGTTTTTCAGACCAGTCTCGGCTTAAAACTAAGTAGTAAAATTTTGGAATATCAGCCACCAACATATCAATTATTTGAGTAACTTAGGGATTTGATAAAAATCTAATGGAAATATAATTTATTTCTCCTACCACCTCTACTCTGGTTCTATCAAGTTGTACTATATGAACAGGGGAACTCTAAGGAGTTATGTTCAACTTAGCACAAACTAATTTTGGCATTATGTTTGAGGAAGCCCCTGAGTCTATTAAATAGTTACATGGATGTTTTTTTTGTAGATCTCATAGGTTAATAGAAATGGAGGAGTATGAGAGATGGATTGATCACCTATCATAATCAAGTATGTAGCATCTATTTTCATTGAAGGAGAAGGTGGCTTACCCATTTCATTAGCAGCTTGTACTATTACTAGAGCAGATAAATTTGAAGCAGGAACCACATTTAAGTCTCTAAGTAAGATTTTTTTGTTGCTGCTTCAATTTGGTAAGCTCGTGAATTGAAATGTTGGCCTTGGTTTTCTTCATATCTTCAACTATATTATACTCAATAGTGTCTAAGAATACCATTGTTTTAGATGTAGGTGGAGTGTCAGAAGTAAAGGGGATTGTTTGTGTAGTCTTTGAATTAGACTTTTTTCTTACGGATTTGTCTTTAGCAGGAGTTGAAATATTTTGTTGTTGATTTGGCTGTGTTGCTTCAGTAGTATTTTTGCTCCTTGTGCTCACAGGTAAAGCTTCAGGGTGTTCTTCATTTGGTAGGATGAAATCCCACATTCCATTTAGTTCAACTTCTTCTTCTTCTTCATCATCTTCTTCTCCCTCTATTTGATCTTACTCTTTATCTTGATCTGATTCAACACTAGATATGATATTTGGAGGTTGAGTATTAGAGGATTGACCTTTCTTAAAGTTTCTGAAAGTATTTTTTGAGGTAGAATTTTCAATGACTTGTTTCTTGATATCTTTCATTCCGTTTGTCATGGTTTTCAAAACTTTTTGAAGACCTTCTATGTCAAAAGGATATTTTGGTATCTTCTTTTTAGAATCATCTTTGAAAGATACTTTCTTTGATGTTTGATCTTCTTGAGAATTATTTTTCTCAAGAGCAATTATGTGTTTCTCTACAGATAGAGATTCTTTCATGTTTTCTGCAAGTGTTGCCAGTTTTTCTCTATAAAAAAAATAGCTATATTAGATGGAAGAGATGAAATATACCACTCAATTTGAACTTATGCACCAGGAAATTCTATAGCAAGAATTTTATTGAGTAATTTATCAAATATTGAATTGAAATCTTTTATATTCTCACCTGATTTTTCTTTTATATTTTACAAATCATTGTTGAGCGTAGCGATGGTCATGTCATCCCCAAACATAGCTAGAAAATTTTCTTTGAACATATTCCATCTAGTTATAGAGCGGTCAGGAAGTGAAAAATACGAGGATCTTGCAGATCCTTTTAAAGTATATGGAAATAATCTTAAAATGGAATTCATCAACTCCTAAAATGTAGAAGGTGCATAGGTAAGGCCAAAAGGCATGACCAAAAATTCATAATGACCCTCATGAGTTCGAAGTGTCGTTTTTTGAATATCTTCAATCTTCATTCTAATTTGATGATATCATGAACAAAGATCCAACTTGGTAAAATAAATTGCGCCATGTAATTCATCAATAACATAAATGGGAAATTTATCTTTAATAGTGAGCTTATTGAGCTCCCTATAATCTGGACACATGTGCCATGATCCATCCTTCTTGTGCACCAATACTACTGGAGCAAAGAAAGAACTTTGACTAGATTGAATTATACCAGCCTCTAACATTTCTACAATCATACGTTGAATTTTTCTCTTTTGGACATAAGGATATCTCTAAGGCCTGATGTTTGGAGGAACACTTCCTGGAATCAAATGAATAACATGATCATGCTCATTAAAAGGTGGGATTCCTTTGGGAGTTTCAAACACCTTGGAATGATTGTCCAAGACTTTTTGGAGATTTGGAGAAATAGATGACTAATGTTGGAACTTCTAGTCAGCATAATTGTGCAATTACGCCTCATTTTTCTTTCTTTAGAAGCTTTGTCATGACATTAGAGCTTATTATCTTTCATGGCTTCCCTGTGATACCCCATAATTCAATTTCCTTTCCTTCTGAAAAAAAATTCAAGTAAAGTTCTTGAAAATTAAAAGCTATCGTCCCCAAAGATTGTAACCATTGTACTCCTAGAACAACATCAGCACCTCCCATAGGAATGGAAAGCATTGGACTGTTAAATAAATATTCCCCCATGGTTAGCTTGATATTATGGAATTTTCCAGAGCAATTTATAGTTCCTCCATTTGCAACCATCACTTGACATTCTAGTGTTGTGTATAGGAAACAATTCAATTCCTTGGCTACCTTACAATGAATAAAATTATGGGTACTACCCGAATCAATCAACACTATTACTTTTTATTCTTGATATGTCCTTCTATCTTGAGAGTTTTAGTAGTGGTAATTCCTGCCAATGAATTACATGATATGGTCGAACTCATTTCTTCTTCTTCTAGGGTTGGTTTCTGGTGTATATCCTCTTCTTTTGAAGTTTCTTGTTCAATTTCTTCCTCCTCTTCACAATCTATGCAAAATAATTTCTTCTCAACACACTTATGACCTTTAGTGTATTTGCTATCACAACTGTAGCAAAGCCCTTTTTCTCTTTTTTCTTCCAATTGTTGTGGTGTCAACCTTGTAGGTTGTGGAAGTCTAGGACTAGCAACACTTCCATCTTTATAGATTTGAGTGGTAGGCTTCCTTGTCGCCATAATTTTACATTCAATTTTTCTTTCCAACCTGAATTCCTTCTCCAATGAATCAAGTTCCCAAACACGAACTTCATGTTGGATGTTATCCTTTAGAATCCCTATGAAGACATCAATCATGTGTGCCTCTAGAATATCAATTACCCTTATATTTAATTTTTAGAAGTCCTCAATGTGCTCCACCACTGAACCCTTTTGTTTGATATTTATCAATTGGCTAAAGAAGGTGTTTCTCTTTGTATCCTCATAATGTGTTATCATTTCCTCCCTAAAAATTGACCTAGTGACAATTTTTTTACAGGAGAAAAGCCATCGATACCATGCAAATGTATTTTTTTCTAAATGTAAAGTTGAGATGTGTACCTTTTGTGTTTTTTGCACATTATTGAGATAAAAATAATGCTCCATCTGTAGTATCCATGTTACGGGATCCTTACCATCAAACTTCCTCATATCCATGTTTTGAATATGGTGGTTCTTCCATCCAACATTAGATTTTATGAAATAATCATGAGTTCCCTCTAATATCTTTTTTCCATTAGGAAACATTTATTGTATCAACTTTATCAAGCCTTCCATGTCTGCTTTTAGATCATTCTTCATGTTTTCCATGTTGTCTTTCATTTTTCTTCTATGTCATCCATCTTAGCTTCCATGCCAGCTTCCATGCCATCCATCTTAGCTGCCATGCCAACTTCCATGCCATCCATATTAGCTTCCACGCATTTCTTCAAACCGTCCATATTATTCTTCAAACCATCCATCTTCACTTCTACGCACTTCTTCAAAACTTCCATTTCCTTTTTTGTTGCTCTTTGCAAGAACAAAATTTGGTGAAATTTCTCTTGTAATTTTGATATATCATGTTGTAATTCTTCATCTTCATGCATCATAGTAGAGTATTTTGGGGGCTTAATGGGTGTTGAATTCTTTTTAGGGGGGAATTTTAGAATGAAATACTCATATCTATGCTGAATATTCCCTTGGAATCACCTAAAACTAATTTTTCAAACAAGACTTATGCAATTTGAAAAACATTCACACCTTTTTCTTGCTTTTGAGGAGCTCGATATTGAAACTGAATTATCTCTGTAATTGCGGCTCGTCAATATCTGAAATTCGGTCCTATAGTAGCCCTCTAAATCGTCTTTTGAATTCCATAGGTTTGACCTAATTTGGATACTTCAAGAAAAATTTATGTCGAATCTCCCACAATGACCTAATTATGGACTGGTTCCATAGAGAGCACTTGTACGGCGTGCCACATCTCATTGTTTCCTCCTTCGGCTCTGAAATCGATACATAGGAAACTACAGTTCATGTACTTGCGGCCAATTTTTATAGAACTCCAATCTGATGCTCAAAGAGAGAGAGTTATGATGATTTTCCCAAGGTCACCTCTTTTAGATGAAATTCGTGAGCCTGAAAAAACCCTAACTTCCATAGATCATATCTCCGAAAATATTGTGAAAAAAGATTTAAAATTGGTACACAAAGTTCCTCTGAATTTCGGCTTCTATCTATAAGAATTTCAGCATCTAAACCTTCGTAGAAAATAATTTATAGCGACGATGCCACGATGGCCTATTTAGGTGAAATTCGGGAGCCTGAAAAAATCCTAACTTCCACAGATTATATATCCGAAAATATTGCGAACCAAGATTTGAAATCTATAGACATTCCTCAAGATTTCAGTTTCTCTCTGTAAAAATTTCAGCTTTTGAACCTTCGTAGAAAAAAAATTATAGAGAAAATTCCATGATGACCTATTTGGAGCAACGAAACCCTTGAATCCAAAGCTCTGATACCAAATGTTATGAAACCAGCTCCAAAAGTAGAAGAAAAGAGAGATCAACACCTTAGAAATCAGCCACTTTGAGGGGGAAACCTCCAATACATTACATAAATGAACAAGTCTTGGATGATACAAATTACAAAACCTCCTTCTATATAGAGGAGTCCATGGGGTCATACTATAATCCTAGCCGACCTAACAATAATAATTTAAGGGAACAATAATAACAATATGGGTGCTACATGGGTACAACAATAACAATAAGGAGGCTACACTAGTAACAATAAGGGACTACACTATTAATATGGGGACCTAACATAGCATGATCACATAAATTAGACTCAGGATACTCACCTAGAGACTTTAACGAATACGCGCCTTAAAGAATTCATTTGGAGTTTGAATAGATTTCTAAGAGGGTATGAATAATGTTGATATGTAGTTATACCATTGTAAAGATTACTTTGGTGATCCATAGAATATAGAAGTTTAAATATCTATTGGTGATGCCAAATAGTGATGACTGAAACTTGTTTATGAGGAAATAAAAAAATGGATGTAAATATTGATCTTTGCTCAAGAGAATCTAACCTTGTTTCAGTAACACAAGCCCTTGTTTTTCGAACCTTCTTATCACATAATCCAAAATCATCTTACAAGACTTTGAAAAGGAAACCGAACTATCTTTGCTAGTCTCTTTTGATAAATTGTATAGATAAGAGGTCAAACCTTAGGATCTTCATAGTGATTTCATTCTCTTGTTCTTGGGCTTGTCCTCACTTGCGCTTTGATACCATGTTAAAATTGCATGTTCTTTGCATAGGACAGTTACTTCATAATTCCATAGTATCCCATTTATTTAAACCATGTCATATCCTTTAGCAATCATATGAATCATAACTGATAGTAACTGAAGAAAGAGCATAAACAATAGATCCAGAAGACAATTCAAGACAAGAGAACACAATGATATGGCTCAAGCCAGGGGAAAACCCCAAGATGGGGAAAACCCTTGATCAATTATTCTTACTATCAATATCAAATTTTCAGCAGAGGGAGAGTACAATAATTCAAGGTCAAGATTGAATTGCTAATTTGGAGATTCAATATCAATGTCCTTAGATACATAGTTTTAGCTTGCCTCAGGAACACTATTTTGTAGAGGACAATTTGTGCCCTCTTAGGCTTGAAACATACTACTGAAAAAACTTCTAAACTAGTGTTCAGGTTAGGGTTTGATGACAAGCTACAACAGCAATCTATCACTGCTACAAGATGGATTTCCTTCAAGTTGTGGAAGCCACATATGATGGAATAAGTCTGTTGGCAGACTGGTATAACACCTTGTCCTAACCTTCCAAAAATTTTCTTGATTGCGACCACCTTTCAAATACCTTTAATGTTTATTTGGGCTAGTAGCCAGCCTCAAAATAAGTGGTACAACCTCTAGAACAAGAGCTTCAAGACATGCAACCTCATATCATTCCTCTAGTCCCTTTTCAAGGGAGATCTATGTCTGTGGCCCTCCTTAAGCACACAGCTAGGGCTGCAGCTTGCTATAGGGTAGAAAGTCCAACCAAGAATGAGCCCAAGCATTATATAAATGACCCTCATGACTACAGCTTCCTTTCTGCTACAATTTTGACACGAAACTACCCACAAAATAGTAAAACAAATTCGAACCGACCTCAAACATGCTCGGCCTCCTTCCTGAGGAACTCGGTCCTTAAGATAGCCCATTACAAAATTATATTTAAAAAAAAAAAATATTTTATGTATGATATAATTCGAAGACCTTGTAGTGCAGCAACATCATCATATTATATCACTACAGCTCTGGTTCATACTATTTTTAGCCCTAACCCTTAGATTTTGTTTTCATTATAATATTAATGATATCTAGTTATAAATTAAACTTTTTATAGAATTAACAATTCACACTATTTATTGTCCATTGTTGTGGGCAGATTTGTTTTATATAATGTAATGAAAATATATGTTTTTCTAGTAATATTAGTAGGGCATTTATTTTATGAATAATTGTGTGGGTTGAGAAATTTTGTGTAGAACTGTCAAGCAAGTCTTTCCCTAAGAGCAACAGGACAAGTTTTGAAACAACAATGGGAAAATGTGTCAAGATTAGAGAATGGAGATAAAAGATAGAAGTGGCCATCAAAGAAATAGAATAGTATCATGTACAATGATTCAAAAATGGCACTGGATACTACTACTTTCAAGAAAAAAAATTCTAGAATAGACTTCGATGCTAATCTCAATAGATTGAAGTTGTAAGGTTGGTAGGAAAAACCCATGATGATGATTGACAAAGACCAATTAGCGGATGATTTTCAGTTTAGTGAAGTGTGGATAGGACTAGACACTCTTTACAGGCTACTTGTTGAGTCCCTTGACATCGCTAATCATAATTCTTTAAAGGGTGCTAGCTCAATGGAAGAGCCCCTGCATTATAAGCAAGAGGGCAGTGGTTCGATTTGAGTGTGCCCTAACATGAATTAATCAATGATATTGTAGTTATTGTAGTTTATCTTTGATTAAATGTTTACTATATTGATTTATTTCAATGGAGAGATATTTTTCTAAATTCATTATTTTATATTGTCTCTAAAAAGACAAAAGTGATGTTCTTTGAATGTAATTTTTTATTGTCTTTAGAAAGACAATAGTTAGGAACAAATACATTGTCTCCTTAAAGACAATATGTGTTTAATCCCAACTATTGTCTCTAGAGAGACAAAAATGAAATTGTCTTTGGAGAGAAAAAAATGAAATTGTCTCTAGAGAGACAAAAATTCTTGTGTTATATATTGTCTTTATAAAGACAATATCTTAAGACATTTTAATTTTAAGAAAATTTAATTTGAGACACCCGCTTAAAGACAATACACAAGTTTTCTTTTGTCTCAAGTTAAGACAATTTACCCAAAAATTGTCTTAAAACCCCCCTTTGTGTTGTAATGTTCATACATGGATTTCTTCCATTGTATATAACAGTGGTTCCATTGTATATAACCGTGGATATAAGACTGTTGTTGTATATGTTGTTGTATATGAACATATAAGATGTAATTTTATTACAATTTCAAGCTCCTTTCTGCCAAATTTTCAAACATGTAACCCCACAGAGCCAAACAAATTTTAAATTTTTAAAGCTGCTTCATGTCGATAAATTTGTGAAGATTGAAACAATTTATTATATTTTTTTGGAATAAACAAATGCTATTGTTTTCACCGTTCATTTTTCCTTTAGCCTCCTAAAGATATCAATCTTCCATTTTTAATTATTGTCTGTAAGATGAAGTGTAAACTTCTTTGTATGGATTGATATGTAAATATGATCTCTTTTGTGTCGAGACTTCTTAAATTATCTTTTCCAAACTCCAAATTTAATAGCATCTAAAATTTCCTCATCCACCAATATCTGTTAATGAAAATAGTGTTTCGTGGAATTGCAAATGATTAATGTTTCGTGGAATTGCAAATGAGGAATGATGTGATAAAATTAAATATTTTCTCGCTAGCTAAAATCAAATCTCAAACACCTTAAATTAATGTTTCAAGCATTTAAATCATATGAAACAAACTCTAACAACATACACCTTAAATTAGTCTAAAATTATTGATGAGGAAGAATATATTTAATGTTTCGAGCATTTAAATCATATGAAACAAACACTAACAACTTATATTGCTGCTTAAACTTGTTTCTTATTAACACAATATATATTTAACTGTAAAATTCACTAAACTCGACTGAGTAATATCTTCCAAACCTCTTCGTGCTCAACATCATTGACGCGACATAAAAACAATCTCCCCACCCACTCTAAGTTGAGGCTATGAGACGCCTCACCAACACAGGAAATCGCAACCCAATTAGCAGCAACACCACTTCCCGACCCCCGACGTCGACCAGCTCGTGAGAACACGAGGTTTTCCGAGGCACCAATTTCGCGTGCACTCTTTCAACATTTAGAACCCAAAAGGAAGGCATGCACCAAGAAGTCGTGGCCCTCGAGCGCCACCAAAGCCTCAACAAACACCGCTCACCCACCTCGTCCGCAAGCACCAGTACCCGCACCACCACAACGAACCAACCGTTTGCACAAATACACGCCCAATTGGGCTCTCTTCCCACCACCAGATTGGCAGATGCCACCCCATTTTCGGCTCCTTTCATGGAAATGGCGAAAGTGTCGGAATCCCACGACCGAACAGTAAGCCAAAGCCACTTCTGCACATGCCCACCATTCAAAATCGCACACTGCGCTTGAGTCTCAAGCCATGTCTTGGCTTAGACGCCGAAACACAAGGTACTCTCACTGACCTCCCACTCACCATCGCCAAGACATGAAGATAGTGCACTCAGAGCCCATCAACCTAGATGTTGGTCAGATACCAGCTTGACAGTGCAGGAACTAATGAACCCTAACCCCGAACGTGTGAGGATACATGAGGATCTGTGTGAGGATATGTTAATACATGCACGTCGGTGGCACGTGGAAGCCAGCGTGCCTCCTCCGCTCTCATCACCTCCAACTGTCCAATTGATATGACACCCCATCGGGGATTAGAGTTGCGATACCATTTAATCATATTATTAGCACAATATATATTTAACTGTAAAATTCAGTAAACTACAAATGTCATAATTCAATAAACTAGACATTACAAATGTCATGAATATTTACAAAAATATATCTAGTTTTGTATTAAACCACCTATGTCTGAAATGTATTGATCGTTGTATTTCATAATTAAATACATGCTATGTTCTTGGTATCCTCAAATTGGTTGTTATGTCCAAATGATAACAAATGGTATTTCTATTTGGTATCTTTAAATATTGAGTAATATCTTCTATGTTGCTGCAAGTGGCAGCAAATTTGAAGGCCTATATACTATGAAAAAACTTAAAGGCCTACATACTATGAACAACAGTCAGATTCTTACCATCTATATACCATATAGAATAACATTAAATACTATATAGATACAACTATTAACCACGTCTTAAATTACATCACAAGTCCAATTCCAAACAATAATATACACTGCCCATACTATAACCATATAAATTAATTTCTCAAAAATTACTCCATCCTCTAACCCCTACTATGGCATTGAGACTTTCCAAATATATAAGTTAACTGACATAAACTTTACGCTTTACATTCAAACTAAAATTTACACTATTCAAACCACACAACACAAGATGCAAATAAAATTAAATTTCTTAATCATCCTATAAAATATACCAGTGTTCATCCATGCCAAACAAAATATACCAGCGTTCATCCATGCCAAACAATTATCCTGATTTATTCAAACCACACAACAGGAAAATTAAATTTCTTAATCATCTTATAAAATATATCAGCGTTCATCCATGCCAAATAATTATCTTTATTTATTCAAATCGCACAATATGATAATTAAATTTCTTGATCATCCTTCCATCCTAATTATCCATATAAAATCACGGAACAATACCAAACACTGAACAAAAAATTTCAAAACCATTTGACAATTGTATTCAAAGTTAGATTAAATTCTTTTGTCAAATACCATGCATATCACGGTAATTTACCTAATTACATTTAACACTTCTGTTGAAATATTAAAGTCACCTGCCAGCCTTGGGCAGTGACAAGAAGAACAAGTACAAAGGCAGTAGCAGCAGCAACAACAGAGATTGAGTGCGCAGCACTCTGCATTGAAGAAGAATGGGAATGAATTAATTTTGATGGGTCGCAGCCGTAGATTGCAGATGAAATTAATTTGGTGATGGGCGGAGCCATTCTTCACAGAGGAAGGACGAAGATTTTCGTAGATTTTTTTCTACAGAGGAGCAGAGTAATTAAAACAGGCGGAAGTCCTTTTATTTTTGAATTGGCGGGACAAGTGGTCCCCACCACTTATATGCCAATCGGAATCGGAATCGGAAAGATAAGTTGGAGCAGTGTCTTGTTGATATGAAGCCGCGATGCGATGCGACGCAATCCAATCGCAATCGCAACATCGCATTAATCAAATGTCTTGCAGATGTGAAGAGTTCCGAAAACGGAACGTTTAAATACAAACAAAATTTATATATAAATCACCCTCACAGCAGCGGAGGCCCGTGGGTCCACAAGACCACGTGGCGGTATCTATTAAATCGATTAGGTTCAATTGGCGGGATTTTATTGTGCGCCCCGATCAGGGCGGATCCGATCGCAGCGGAAGGATCGGAGGTCGTGTTCCGATCGCAATCGAAAGATTGAATGGGACACAGACTTTGTTGTTAATTCATTGCCCGATCGTCGATTGTCGATTGCCTTGCCAATCGGAAGCGGAAGATTGGAGAATGTGTTTCCAATCGGAATCGAAAGTTTGGGCGGATCACAAAATGTGTTGTCAAGTTTTTTGCCGATTGTCGATTGCCGACTGCGTAGTGGTCCCCACTCGTACGTCAGGCATTTCATATTTTTATAGTTCCGCAAAGGTTTTCCTTTGTATTTGGTTTTATTTTTTATTTAAGTTTTAATATAGTTTCTATTGTAATGTTTAAAATATGCGCGGCATATAAAATGAAAAGGCCCGTGAGCCATTGTAAGGCAATTGTATTGTATTTGTGAACCGTTGTGTGAGCCCGCAGGCAAGAAGAAAACACAGTAAGAAGAACAGAGAGCACTGTTAGTGCGTTCTTGAAGAGAGAAAGAGAGTTGTTTGTTAAGCACTGCGTCTGTAGCAGTTATACATCTTTGGTGTTATCCCTCTCTTTAGAGGAAGAATCTGTATCAGTTTTTGAAAGGAATAGAAATTTGTTTTAAAGTCCTGAAAACTCTGTCTCCTGTCAAGTTGTTTAAATTACTCTGTGTTGTAGAGGGGAGTTTACATTCTCTCCACTGTTTGCTTGGAATTTCCCAATAATTCCAACATGGTATCGGAGCTAATCTAGGCTCTTTGAAGATTTCAAAGAAGCTGAAGAAGAAGACCTGTTGCAGTGTTTCTCTCCAGCAGCGTGAAAAGCTCAACAGAAGTCAAAATTCAGGTATTTCTCAAAGATAATAGTGCTGTTTCTTTGTATTTAAAAAAAGTTTGTTCTTTCAAGAAGGAAAGACAGTTTGTTAAAACTTAGAGTTCAGTTTAAGAAACAATGGCTGGACCAAGCACTGGTATGAATCTTGGAAGTGTTCAGCTTCCACAGTTTAATGGAAAGAACTATGATTATTGGGCCATTACTATGAGAGCCCTGTTTGTCTCACAAGACTTGTGGGAACTAGTAGAAGATGGTTTCATAGAACCAGCTGATGAGCAGGCTTTTAATGCCTTAACTCAAGCAGAGAAAGATGTGTTGAAGAATAATAGGAAGAAGGATGCTAAAGCTCTCTTCTGTTTGTATCAAGCTGTAAATGAGAGTGTGTTTCCAAGGATAGCAGCAGCTAAGAAATCCAAGGAGGCATGGGAAACTCTGAAAGTTGCCTATCAAGGTATGGAGAAGGTTAAGACAGCAAAGCTTCAGTTGCTGAGAAGAGATTTTGAAACTCTTTGCATGAAAGAGTCAAACAGTGTTGATACATTCTTTACACATGTGATTGGGATTGTAAATCAGATAAGATTCCATGGAGAAACTCTTGAAGATAAAAGGATTGTGGAGAAACTTTTGAGATGCTTACCCTCAAAGTTTGATGTTATTGTTACCACCATAGAAGAGACCAAAGATCTCTCACAGTTCACAGTGGATGAACTTCATGCCTCGCTGATAACTCATGAACAAAGATTGAGCAGAGATGAACACTCATCTCTTGAGCACGCCTTCAAGACCTAGATGCCTTCAGGAAGAGGAAGAGGTCAAAGAAAAGGAAGAGGAAGAGGCAGAAGCGAGAATAGAGGTGGAAGAGACAACTCTTCACATTCACATGGAAGGAGCAACAGTCAAAGCCAGAGCCATGGCCAATGTAACAGCCAGCAAGGTGGACATCAACACCAACATGCTCATGGACATAGGTATGACAAATCCAATGTCCAATGTCATTATTGCAAGAAATATGGGCACTATGCCAATGAATGTAGAAAGAAGAAAAATGACATGAAGAATAGGCAGAATGCTAATGTAGCAAAAGAGGAAAAGAACCTAAGTAATGTGATGTTAGCTTGTAATGTAGCACAAGATAGAAATGATGATGTTTGGTTCTTAGATTCTGGATGTAGTAATCACATGACTGGCAACAGAGCTATGTTTGCCAATCTTGATGAAGAAGTTAAATCTGAAGTGACCACAGGGACTGATACTAAAATCTCTGTCAAAGGGAAAGGCAGAGTTAGTATTCGAGCAAGGAATGGTGAGCAGAAGTTTGTTCCTGGTGTGTATTATGTTCCAGGTCTGAAATGTAATCTTTTGAGCGTTGGGCAGCTCATAAACAAAGGTTACAATGTTGTATTCAAAGATGATGTGTGCACCATAAAAGATATTCCTCCAAGCAAGAAAATTATTGCTGAAATCCAAATGACCAGCAATAGGATGTTTCCGCTCAAGCTCAACATTGACTTGAAAGGAAAAGGAAAGAATGTAGCAACTGTAACACAAGAGACCTTCCAGAAGGAAGAGAAGGATGAAAATTGGTTATGGCATTTGAGATTTGGACATCTCAATTTCGGAGGATTAAATTTGCTGCACATAAAAGGAATGGTAAGAGTTTTACCACTGATTGAAAAGCCTGACAGCCTATGTGAAGGCTGCATCTTGGGAAAGCAACACAGAGAAAATTTTCCTTCAGGGAAAAGCATAAGGGCGAAATCACCTTTGGAGATAATCCACTCAGATTTATGTGGGCCGATGCAAACAGCATCTGTTTCAGGCAGCAATTACATGCTGACTTTCATTGATGACTTCACTCGAAAAGTGTGGGTCTATTTTCTGAAATATAAAAGCGAAGTCTTTCAAAAATTTCGTCATTTTAAAGCTCTTGTAGAAAAACAGAGCGGGCTGCACATTAAATTCCTCTGAACTGACAGAGGAGGTGAATATATATCAAAGGAATTTCTGCGTTTTTGCAGAGAAAACAGCATACACAAGCAGTTTACCACCAGGTACACGCCGCAACAGAATGGAGTTGCTGAAAGAAAGAATCGAACCATAATGGAAATGGTGAGAAGCATGCTCAAGGCAAAACACTTGTCGAATGAGTATTGGGCAGAAGTAGCAAACTGTGTTGTATATATTTTGAATAGATGCCCTACAAAAGTTGTGATGAACAAAGTTCCAGAAGAAGCGTGGAGTGGCAGAAAACAGGGAGTCACCCACATGAGAATTTTTGGGTGTGTAGCATATGCACACATTCCAGACAAATTGAGAAAGAAGTTGGATAGTAAGGGGGAGAAGTGCATTTTCCTTGGATATTGTGAAGATTCCAAAAGATACAGACTGTATAACCCATCCACAAAGAAATTTGTAATTAGCAGAGATGTACAATTCATCGAAGAGGAAGCATGGAATGGAAGCATTGAGAAAACAGTCAATGTCAAAAACTGTTTATCTCATGATGAAGATGATGTAGATGTGGTTGAGATTAATAACCCATCCATTGCAAAACCTCCAGCAGCGCAAGGACAGCAAGGGACGCCTCAAGCGGCAGTAAGAACACCTTTGAGAAGAAGCGGCAGTGGTTCACCAAGCACACCACGTGGAGCAAAATCGAGTGCTTCATCAAGCACGGCTACACCAAGTGAAAGAGGAACAAAGTTCAGAAGCCTTAGAGAAATTTATGAGCAAGGAGAAGCAAACGAAGGTATGAATTCCTTATTTGCTTTGTATTGTCAAGTTGATGATCCTATTCATTTTGAAGATGCTATTAAAGATAGAAAATGGATAGAAGCTATGGATGAAGAAATTAAAGCCATAGAGAAGAATAGAACATGGGAGTTAGTTGATCTACCAGAAGGTAAATAAGTCATTGGAGTTAAATGGGTATACAAGACCAAAAGCAATGCTGAAGGAAAAATAGAAAGACACAAGGCCAGACTTGTTGTCAAAGGATATAAGCAGAAGCAAGGGATTGATTATGAAGAAACTTTTGCACCAGTTGCAAGAATGGAGACCATAAGAGAAGTGTTGTCCATAGCAGCACAAAACAAATGGAAAGTATATCAAATGGATGTAAAATCCGCATTTTTAAATGGAATTTTAATGGAAGAGGTATATGTGGAACAACCTCTTGGATATGAGAAGAAAGGCCAAGAGCACAAAGTCTGCAGATTGAAGAAAGCTCTTTATGGGCTGAAACAAGCACCAAGAGCATGGTACAGCAGAATAGATTCTTATCTATTGGAGAATGGATTTGAAAAGTGTGAGGGAGAACCCACCCTCTACATCAAAGAAAAGGATGGTAAGTTGTTGATTGTTGTTTTATATGTTGATGATTTAATTTTTATAGGTAATGATGATTACCTTATTGAAAATTTTAAAACAGTCATGAAAGATGAATTTGAAATGACTGACATGGGTTTATTAAGATACTTCTTGGGAATAGAAGTGGAACAAGGTGAGAAAGGAATTTTTATTTCTCAAGCAAAGTATGTGAATCAAGTTTTGGAAATATTTAACATGCAGGAGTGCAAAGCTGCAATTACTCCCACTTTAATGGGATTGAAGTTGAGTAAGAATGACAGCAGCAAGGATTTCGATCCAAGTTTGTATAAAAGCATAGTTGGCAGCCTCATGTATTTGACTGCAACTAGGCCGGATATTATGCATGATGTTAGCTTAATTTCCAGGTTTATGGAGAAGCCAAAAGAAGCACATTGGCAAGCAGCAAAGAGCATTCTGAGGTATGTGAAAGGAACAAAAAGATTTGGTATTTTATATACTACTTCAGAAAATTCTGAATTAGTTGGATACACTGACAGTGATTGGGCTGGAAGTGTAGATGATCGGAAGAGCACTTCCGGTTATGTTTTTCATATGGGATCAGGAGCCATTTCATGGGCTTCCAAGAAACAGCCTATTGTAGCATTGTCTACAGCAGAGGCAGAATATGTGGCAGCTACAGCAGCAGCGTGTCAAGCAATTTGGATGAGAAGGATGTTGAGAAGTTTGTGCCAAGAACAGGTAAAGGGCACTGTGATTTATTGTGACAATAGCTCAGCTATTGCATTGTCAAAGAATTTTGTGTTTCATAAAAGAACAAAGCACATAGACACAAAGTATCATTATATCAGAGAATTGGTGAATAATGGTGAAGTTGTTTTACAGCATTGTAAAACAAAGGAGCAATATGCAGATATTTTAACTAAACCATTGGGACAAAAGACATTTGAATTTCTAAGAAAATGCCTGGGTATGATGAATAACCCAGCAGCTGACTTTAAGGGGGAGTGTTGAAATATTAAAGTCACCTGCCAGCCTTGGGCAGTGACAAGAAGAACAAGTACAAAGGCAGCAGCAGCAGCAGCAACAGAGATTGAGTGCGCAGCACTCTGCATTGAAGAAGAATGGGAATGAATTAATTTTGATGGGTCGCAGCCGTATATTGCAGATGAAATTAATTTGGTGATGGGCGGAGCCATTCTTCACAGAGGAAGGACGAAGATTTTCGTAGATTTTTTTCTACAAAGGAGCAGAGTAATTAAAACCAGTCGTTTCGGGCTTTAAGTCCTCAACAACTAGAATGAAGAGAAACAGGCGGAAGTCCTTTTATTTTTGAATTGGCGGGACAAGTGGTCCCCACCACTTATATGCCAATCGGAATCGGAATCGGAAAGATAAGTTGGAGCAGTGTCTTGTTGATATGAAGCCACGATGCGATGCGATGCGATCCAATCGCAATCGCAACATCGCATTAATCAAATGTCTTGCAGATGTGAAGAGTTACGAAAACTGAACATTTAAATACAAACAAAACTTATATATAAATCGCCCTCACAGCAGCGGAGGCCCGTGGGTCCACAAGACCACGTGGCGGTATCTATTAAATCGATTAGGTTCAATCGGCGGGATTTTATTGTGCGCCCCGATCAGGGTGGATCTGATCGCAGCGGAAGGATCGGAGGTCGTGTTTCGATCGCAATCGAAAGATTGAATGGGACACAGACTTTGTTGTTAAGTCATTGCCCGATCGTCGATTGTCGATTGCCTTGCCAATCAGAAGCGAAAGATCGGAGAATGTGTTTCCAATCGGAATCGAAAGTTTGGGCGGATCACAAAATGTGTTGTCAAGTTTTTTGCCGATTGTCGATTGCCGACTGCGTAGTGGTCCCCACTCGTACGTCAGGCATTTCATATTTTTATAGTTCCGCAAAGGTTTTCCTTTGTATTTGGTTTTATTTTTTATTTAATTTTTAATATAGTTTCTATTGTAATGTTTAAAATATGCGCGGCATATAAAATGAAAAGGCCCGCGAGCCATTGTAAGGCAATTGTATTGTATTTGTGAACAGTTGTGTGAGCCCGCAGGCAAGAAGAAAACACAGTAAGAAGAACAGAGAGCACTGTTAGTGCGTTCTTGAAGAGAGACAGAGAGTTGTTTGTTAAGCACTACGTCTGTAGCAGTTATACATCTTTGGTGTTATCCCTCTCTTTAGAGGAAGAATCTATATCAGTTTTTGAAAGGAATAGAAATTTGTTTTAAAGTCCTGAAAACTCTGTCTCCTGTCAAGTTGTTTAAATTACTCTGTGTTGTAGAGGGGAGTTTACATTCTCTCCACTGTTTGCTTGGAATTTCCCAATAATTCCAACAACTTCAAGCAAAATACGCCTTTTCCCAATGTCTTCCAACTCGAATATGGCCCTGAAGTGGCGAAGGGAGTGGTGGTGTACTCTTACGAAGGAGTCCGTGTAGAGAATTGACGATGGGCACAAAATATTCAGCATGTCTGTTTATATATAATAGAGGATAAGTAGTTGGAAACCACCTTCAGAGTGTCAGCCAAAGATACTAATTCATGCCTCGCTCACCTGCTCTGATGCATACCACGTGTAATTAGTGTCTCATTTTCATCCCTACCCAACGTTTGACAACCAACATAACAGAAAATTTCAAAACCATTTGAGCATTGTATTCAACGTTAGTTTAAATTATTTGTCAAATAATTGTTAGAAATACTCCCAATCACCGCCATGAATAAAGTCTGGCAGTAGCCCACATTTCATTGAATTTTTGTACTAGGAAGGACGAAGCCCAGTTTTCAAAACCGAGACATTTTCACGCAATATCAGAAACAACGTACACGCAGCCATACTCTACGTTATTTCCTTACCCACTCTTGTTGACTTACCATTTTCCTACATACCGCAGCCCGCAACATTTAGCGTTTAACTCTTAAATGCTTCGCCGAAACTAATTTCTCCATCGATGCGATCTAGTGGGACCCTCAACCTTACTGCATTACAAACTGCCACAAACCTTTGTATTTCGTTTTATTCCTTACCTTTCTCATTTCGCACTTACCATTGCTTACCGCATCGCAGCCCGCACTTTGCAACATTTAACATTTATCTTTAAACGCCCACACCAAACCTTGCGATGTTGCGATGCGACATCATCATCGCACATTGCAAAACTTAGATTTCGCACTTCACAAGATTTATGTTTTACCTTTTTAAGCCACTCGAAAGTTCGCACTTCACACATTTTAAGACTTACCTTTTAGCCGCCCGCAACTTAAGTTATTTGAGTTGCGATGCGATAGAAATCGCACATAGCAAGCTCAAGAGGATAGCGCCCACAAAGTAAACAATTTAAGTTGCAATGCGATAAGTGCCATCGCACATCACAATCACAAGAACTTAAGTTTTTCTTGTATGTGCCAGTTAAAAGTTATAATCATCAGTATGTGATTTGCAATGGAGGCATGGACGCGATGTGGTTTTGCAGGCGGAACCCATAATATTTCAAGTTTGGTTTTATGTGTTTTTATACGTTGTGTCGTGTATAAACAACAAATTAGAGCCAAAGGACATTTGGTTGTTATATGTCCATTCGTGTATTTAATTACATTAAATCTTCAAGCTCAGCCATTTTGTATTAAACAAATGTAATTTCATTTTGTATATGGTGAAGGAATGAGTTGAATGAATAGAGAAGAGTTGAATAAATTAAAAAAATTCCTCTACTGTGTGTTCTTGCTCTGTTTGTGTGTGAATTTTTATTCCGCAATGTTTTCATTCTCTGTGTTGTTGAGGGAAACACATCCCTCAATGTTTATTTAAATTTTCCAACATGGTATCAAATAAGGTCTAGGCTCTCAGTGAAAAAACAAGCTCTTTAGTGAAGAAGATGAAAGGTTGTTTGAGAAGCGGATTCTCCAGCAGTGAGAAGGTTTTGTTTTCACAATCAAGATGGCTGAAATAGGCACAAGTCTAACTAATCCTCAACTACCATAGTTCAATGGGAAGAATTATGATTATTGGGCCATTACAATGAAGGTCATATTTTCTTCACAAGATGTTTTGGATTTGGTGGAAAATGGTTTCCAAAAACCAGCAGATGCAGCAGCATATAATGCTTTGACACAAGCAGAAAGAGATTTGTTAAGGTACAATAAGAAGAAGGACTTCAAAGCCCTCTTATATATTTTCCAAGCAGTACATGAGATTATTTTCCCAAGGGTTGTTGCAGCAACGAAGTCCAAGGAGGCATGGGATACCCTCCAGACAACCTACCAAAGCATGGCAAAGGTGAAGAAAAAAAAACTTCAAATGCTGAGAAGATATTTTGAAACTCTTTGTATGAAAGAGTTTGATATTATAGACTCATTTTTTACACATTTGATTGGATTGGTTACCCAAATTAGGTCTCATGGAGAGACACTTAAAGAAAGGAGAATAGTTTAGAAAGTATTAAGAAGTCTACCATCAAGGTTTGATGACATAGTTGTGGCCATAAAAGAGACAAAGGATCTCTCACAGGTTTTAGTGGATGAGCTTCCATTAGGAGAATTTTGAAGTCTAAATTGGGCCTCCTAAGGAAATTATAAAATAATGGTGGAAATAATAAAATAATATTTGATTACATCATCAAATTTTAGAGGGAAAAAAGAAAAAACTATTTTTTCAACTCGTATTTTGAACTTGTCTCCTTAAGGTTTTAATTAGATTTCGAGTAGGAATACTCGTTGGAAGCAAAATTTAATTTTCAATCCAATGAGTACACATGTTGCATACTTTTTATGGACTCTGCTACACGAAAAATGAGAAATACATTAAAAACGTGATTTCAATCATGTTTTTTCATGTATTTCTCATTTTTCGTGTAGCAGGGTCCATCAAAAGTATGCAACATGGGTACGCATTAGATGAGGAATTAAATTTTGCATCCACCAAGTACTCTCGCTCGAAATTTGAGTAAACCCTTATGGAGATAATTTGAAAATATGAGTTGAAAAAGTAGTTTTATTATTTTATTTTTTTAAATATTTTTACTTTTTTACTCCAAAAATAGTGAATTATCCCCGATGGTTGACATCATCATCTTGACTCCTATTGGTTTTCGAATCCTATTGGTTTTCATAAATGTTATTTTGGTTGTACATTTTTCTTAGGAGGCCCATTTTAGACCTCAAAATTCCCCTAATGATGCATCATTGATGTCTCATGAGCACAAACTAAACAGAGCAACAAACTCCTCATTGGAGCATGCATTTGAGACACATGTCTTTTGCTCAAGGTAGAGGTCGAGGAAGATAAAACTACTGAGGAAGAGGAAGAATCCCACACAGAGGTCAAAGAAGTAGCCCTGCAAGCATAAGTGGAAGGGGCAACAATCAAAATCCAAGCCAAGTCTCAAGCCAGAATCAAGCACAAGGATAGAGGTATGATAAATCTCAAGTCCAATGTCATTATTGCAAAAATTATGGTCATTATGAAAATGAATGTAGAAAGAAGAAAAATGACATGGATTGTAACGCTAGTGTGAATTTCACAAAAGATAATCAAAACCATGGTAGCGTGCTTTTAGCTTGTAATGTAGCATAATAAAAACAAGAAGATGTATGGTTCTTAGATTTAGGGTGTAGTAAACATATGACTGGAAACATAGCAATGTTTTCCTATCTAGATGAAAGTGTAAAATCTGAAGTGAAAACGGGGACTGATAGCAAGGTCTCTATCATGGGGAAGGAAGAGTAAACATACTGACAAAGAAGGGAGAGAATAAGTTCGTGCCAGTTGTATATTATGTACCTAGCCTAAAATGTAACCTTCTAAGCATCAGATAACTCATGCAAAAGGAATACAATGTATATTTTTAAAATTATGTGTGCACAATCATGGATAGACCTCCAAGTAGACAGCGCATTGGAAAAGTGCATATGACAAGAAATAGAATGTTCCCTCTCAATATCATATCAGACTTGAATGAAGGAGATGTTGTAGCAGTTGTCACACAAGAAATATTTCAAGAAGAAGTGAAAGATGAAAATTGGTTATGGAATTTGAGATTTGGACATCTCAATTTCGGAGGTTTGAATTTGTCGCATAGAACATACATGGTAAAGGGATTACTACTCATAGAGAAACCAGACAGCCTATGTGAAGGATGCATCTTGGGAAAACAACACAGAGAATCATTTCCAGTAGGAAAGAGTATAGGGGCAAAGGCATCTTTAGAGATTTTCCACTCAGATTTATGTGGACCAATGCAAACACCATCATTAGCTGGAAGTCATTATATTTTTACATTTATAGATGATAACACAAGGAAGACATGGGTCTACTTTCTAAAACATAAAAGTGAAGTGTTTGAATAGTTCTACCATTACAAATCTCTTGTTGAGAAGTAAGGTGGACACTACATAAAAGTGTTGAGAACTGACAGAGGTGGAGAATATATCTCCAAAGACTTCTTACGTTTCTGCAGGGAGCATGGAATACAAAAGAAATTTTCCACAAGGTATACACCTCGGCAAAATGGTGCAGCATAAAGAAAGAATAGGACCATCATGGACATGGTAAGAAGTATGTTGAAGGAAAAGCATTTGACAAATGAGTATTGGGCAGAAGTTTTCTCTTGTGCAGCTTATATTCTTAATAGATGTCCAACCAAAACTATTATGAATAGAGTTCCAGAAGAAGCATGGAGTGGAAAAAATAAAATTTTCACTCACATGAGAGTGTTTGTATGTGGGGCATATGCATATATCCCAGATCAGTTAAGGAAGAAATTGGACAGCTAGGGGGAGAAATCTACATTTCTTGGATACAATGATGAATCCAAGGCTTACAAGCTCTATAATCCATCAACTAAGAAAGTAATAATCAAAAGATATGTTTAGTTCACAGAAGAAGAAGCATGGGATGGAAGTTTAGAGAAGACAGTAAATGTGAAAACATGTATTTCACATGAAGACAAAGAGGAATTGTTTGCAGAAAGTAATTCCTCAACAGTGTCTCCTCCTCCACCTACACATGCTCAATAGAGCACACCGCAAGTAAGCAATATAAAAGCATTGAGAAATCAAGGAAGTTCTTCTCCAAGAACACCACAAGGATCAGAAACTCCCTCGAGTTCAAGTGAAACTCCAAACATATCTTCAACAAATACAAGACGGCCAAATTTCAAAAATTTAAGTGAAATTTATGAGCAAGAAGAAGTTGATAATAATCCTAGTCTGAATTCTTTATTTGCATTATTTTGTCATGTTGATGACCCAATCCATTTTGAAGATGCAGAAAAATAAGAGAAGTGGATTGAAGCAATGAGTGGAGAGATAGGAGCAATAGAAAAGAATGAAACATGGGAGTTAATGGACCTCCCACAAGAAAATTAAGTTATTGGAGTGAAATGGGTCTATAAGACCAAAAGAAACATTGAAGGTAAGATAGAAAGACACAAAGAAAGACTATTTGTCAAAGGCTACAAGCAAAAGAAAGGAAGAGACTATAAGGAAACCTTTGCACCAGTTGCAAGGATGGAGACAGTGCAGACGGTGTTGTCTATAGCAGCACAACGAAAATGGAAAGTTTATCAAATGGACGTGACGTTAGCATTCTTGAATGGAGTGTTGAAAGAGGAGGTGTATGTTGAACAAACTCTTGACTATGAGATAGAAGGCCAAGAAAAAAAATTGTGTAAGTTGAAGAAAGCTCTTTATGGGCTGAAGAAAGCACCACAAGCATGGTACAACGGGATTGGCGCTTACATGATGGACAATGGGTTAGACAAGTGTGATGGTGAACCCAAACTCTACATCAAAGAAAATGACAGTAAAATTATTATTGTTGTTTTGTATGTATTGTATGTAGATGATTTTATTTTTACAAGCAGTGATGTTTCTCTCATTTATGATTTCAAAGCAGTCATGAAAAGTGAATTTGAAATCACTGACTTATGTTTATTAAGATATTTTTTGGGCATAGAAGTAAAACAAATAGAAAAGGGAATTTTTATCTCCCAAGAAAAGTATGTTGCAGAAATTTTAAAAAGGTTCAATATGCATAACAGAAAGCCATCATCAACTCCAACTATCATGGAGTTGAAATTGAGCAAGGAAAATTGTAGCAAGAATGTCGATCTGATATTGTACAAAAGCATGGTTGGCAGTCTAATGCATTTGACTGAAACTGGGCCTGATATAATGTATGCAGTAATTTTTTATATCCAGATTCATCGAAACACCCAAGGAGACACATCGGAAAGAAGCCAAGAGAATATTGAGGTATGTAAATGGAACAAAAGAGTATGGTGTTCTATACTCTGAAATTGATGATTTTAAGTTGATTGGTTACATTGACCTTGATTGGGCTAGAAGTGTTGATGACATAAAGAGCACATCAGTGTATGTTTTTCATTTGGTATTGGGAGCCATTTCATGGGCTTCCAAGAAGCAGCCAATAGTTTCATTATCAACAACAGAATTTGAATATGTAGTAGCAACAACAGCAACATGTTAATTATTTTGGATGAGACGGATGTTGAGAGATTTATGTCATGAGCAATACAAAGGAATCACAATTTTCGGTGATAATAACTCAACAATTGCATTTTCAAATAATTATGTTTTCCACAAGAGAAAAAATCATATTGATGCCAAATACCATTTCATAAGGGAATTAGTTAACAATGGTGAAATTGTGTTGCAACATTACAGGTCAGAGGAACAGTTTTTTGAAATCCTCACAAAGCCATTGGGACATAAAAAAAAAATTTATCTCAGAAAGTGTCTAGGAATGATTGATGGCAACAGTTGTGATTAAGAGGGAGTGTTGTAAATACTCCCAAAAACCGCCATGAATAAATCCTGGCAGCAGCACACACTTCATTGAATTTTTGTGTAGGGAAGGACGAAGCCCAGTTTTCAAATCCAAGGTGTTTTCATGCAATATCAGAAACATAATACCCATAGCCATACACTGCGTTATTTTTTTACCCACCGTTGTGTTGATCAGCGGTTGTCATTGATGTCAACCCAAGCAGCACCAGGGGCTAACCCAATATTGCATGGGAATATTGACCTACCAAATTAATATAGTATGGGTCAATAATGATTTTGATGGTTTCTACTTGTCGAGATGTTTCCATTGATATATGGCATGCCATGTAATTCTTCACAGTTTGAGAGATATTCATGTTTGAAGTTTGTACCCCTAGTTAGTGGGCTAAAACCCCATGGGGTTTGGGAATGGGTCATTGAAAAGTCATAATTAATATTTTTTAAGCTCCTAAAATCCCTCCCACATTCACTTGTTGAAGCCCCTCTCAACTTAAGCATTCATATAAATTGTGATCTTCATTTCCACCTTATGCAAGGGATTTGGCCATCTAAAACAGGTCATCGTGGAATTTTAGCTCTAAATTTTTTTCTATGAAGGTTCAGAAGCCGAAATTTTTATGAGGTGAACCCGAAATCCTAAGGAAGCTGCATTAAAATTTTCAGATTAAGGTGCTCAATAGTTTTGGAGATATGATCTGTGGAAGTCAGGGTTTTTACAGGCTCCTGAAATTCATCTCAAAGAAGTAACCTTGGTAAATTCGTAATAACTCTCTCTCTGAGTATCGGATTGGAAATTTCGTAAAAAGTGGTAGATATTGCACAGTCTTTACTTTTCACTCTATCAATTTTAGATCCAAATGAAGAAACATTGACATGTGGCACACCGTACAATTGCGCTTTGCTAAAACAGTCCATAATTAGGGCATTGTGAGAGATTGGGCATAACGCTCCCTTGAAGAATCCAAATTGGGTCAGACCCATGGCATTGGAAAGAAGACTCAGAGGAATACTATAGGACCGAAAATCAGATATTGAGGATCTGAAATAACAGAGATACACCAGATTCAATATCTAGCTCCTAGAAGGCAAGAAAAAGCTAGATCATGTGTTGTCAAGGGTTGCAAAGTACCAGAATTTCTATGGTAGAAAAGCAAAGCAAGGTGCAGTAGAGGGTAGCATGACAAGAGCAACAACCAAGGTGCATAATAGCAGTAAGAAGTTCATCATATGAAGTCTTCAAGTGGGCAGCACTGCATACAATCATTGTAAAGGTATCATTGTACTTAGTCATTGTAAATACATTATTGTACAAATTTTACTAGTATCTATCTGCCAAGGGTTGAAGAGGCAGTGTTGGGAGGTCTAGGATCATCATTAGGTGGTTATGTCAAAGTTTGAGTTATGGTCTAATATATCTTCTTCTTCTACATCATTCTATATCATTGTAAAGTGGACCATTTTCCCTAGTACGGGAATCCATTTTTATTTTATTCTTCTATAGGGTGGTAGGGTGGTGCTAGGGTGGGTTGTAGCTCATTGGGTGTTGCGGCATCTGTTCAATTGACTACAAAATAATCTCGGGCGTTGGAGCGTCCATCTAGTGGGAGCTGGAGAAGAATGCTTTTCTAAATTCTAGGAAGTTGGAGCTTTATTTTCAATTGGAGTTGAATATTAAAGAATTATTAGAAAAGCATTAGGTGGTTTTTGTCCCGGAGTGGGTTTCCACCTTAAAAACTGTGTGCATTTGTGTTCCTCTTGTTTTTTGCTATCATTGTACAAACACTGATAATAATTGAAGATTAACTAATGCTCTAATTGAAAGGAATACTGATTCAACCCCCCCCCCCCTTCTCAGTATTTCCAACAATTGGTATCAGAGCTTGGTTCCTTCAATAGCAATTTAACAGCGAGAAGGAGATCATGGAGCATACCAAGAATGGTGTACCTCTATTCAATGAAAATAATTATGCACTTTGGAAAGGAAGAATGGAGGTCTATCTCTTGGTGCAAGGTTACGAAGTATGGGACACTGTTCAAAATGGATTTACATCAACCATGGATGAACAAGGTAAGAATAATTTGGTAAATGATGCAAAAGCAAAGAATATTATTATTAGTGGACTTATTGAATCTTCTTATCATAAGGTGTTGGGTTGTAAAACTACCAAAAATGTATGGGACAAGCTTGAGAATATATATGCAGGTGACTCAAATTTCAAAGAAGCAAAGCTTCAAATCTATAGAGAAAAATTTGAGCAACTCAGAATGAAAGAATATTGCAACATTGCTACATACTTCCAATACGTTGATGAAATAACCAATACTCTGGAAGGATTGGGAGAGCCAGTTGACGAGAAGACTATTATATGGAAGATTCTTAGAACGTTACCAGGGAGATTCAGCCCAAAGGTATCGGTCTTAGAATATAGTGCAAACCTGGACAAACTCAGCAAAGATGAATTACATGGAGTTCTCATAGCATATGAAATGAGACTTGATGAAGAAGAGGGTACTTTGCATCTAGAAACTGCGTTCATTGCATCTAAGAAAACCAATAAGGATAAACAACCTTCAATTGAAAAGACATGCACCTGCAAGTGTGAAGAAAAGGGAGATGATGAAGAAGGTCTTTCAGATGAAGAATACGCTTACTTCACGAGAAAAATACAAATTGGTAAGGGACAATTCAAAGGTAAACTTCCATTGATATGTTTCAGCTGTAATGAGGTTGGGCATTTTGCAGCAAAATTTCCAAACAAAAGTAATGGCAACTCAAAAAGAAAGAAAGTCTTTAAGAAATTTAAAAAGCAAGGATCCAAAAGGAACTTTCTCTCTAAATAAGATAGCTCATCATCTGATGAAGACAATGATAGTGAAGAAGAATCCAATGAGAGAGAATTGTTTATGGCCAAACACAATAAGCAAGAGGTATCAAACAACGAAGAAGAAGGATGGACCATAGATGAATTTTATGAGGAAGCAATCAAGCTTATAAAAGATCTCAAGTCGGAGAAGATCCGTTCCAAAACTCTTGAAGAACAACTCCAAGGTCTCAAAATTGAAGTTGAAGAACAAAAATGGATTGAAGATTCACTTCAAAATAAGTTGGAAGAAAGCAACCAAGAAAGGGAAGAATTAGAAGCCGAAGTAGTCTCGCTGCGTGAGGAAGTGAAGAAAGGAAAAACTATCCAAAACTATGCCAATAGCTCAAGCGCATTGGAAGAACTCATCAACAATCAACGATCTTAAAATGACAAAACTGGCATCGGTTACAAAGAAGAAGAAGCAGGACCTTCTACATCAAAATACAATGAACCTATGATATCTAACATGCATGTAGACTTCATTGGACAAGATTTGCAAGAACAGCCTTGGAAGACAATTTCTCGATGAAAATTTCCATCCAAGTACCAACATATTTTTTATGGCTACTATTATTTCATGTGGAAAATTTGGTCATAAAGCTATAGAATGTCGCACGTACCCTAGGAACGAATACAATTCCAGGAGATCTGTCAAATATGAACCTCTCCGGACTCAGCGAAACATCAATAGATTTGAACATTTAAAAAATAATATTGAATGTTACAAATGTCGAAACTTTGGACACATAGCCAAAGACTGCAGACTTGAAAATCCTCCAGAAAAATCTTCGAAGCCACAAAACGAACGAACATGGAAGAAGACGAAGAATGATAATTGTGCTCTTGCTTTCAAGGCTCAAAAGAACAAAGATGTGTGGTATGTTGATAGTGGTTGCTCAACGCATATGACTGGAGATAGAAATAAATTTATATCTCTGAAAGAGAAGAAGGAAGAAACCGTGTCCTTTGGAAATTATGGATCTTCAAATGTTATAGGATCAGGTACTGTCACTCTCGGAAGCAAATATGCTCTAGCCAAGAATGTTCAATTGGTTGAAAACATGAATCACAATATGCTCAGTGTTGGACAAATGTGTGATCAAGGACACACAATACTATTCAACTCCACGAAATGTGAAATTAGGAAAGGCGTGTATGGTGAAATTGTGGCTACAGCAAGTCGAGCTCAAAACGACATATATGTTCTAGATAAAGCAACCAAAGCATGTCTAATAGATAAAGAGGATGATACAATAATTGGTAGCAATGATGATCGACTAAGTAAGAAGTTTGCTACAAAGGTGCAAAGTGATTTCAAAATATCTTTACTTGGTGAGCTTACATACTTCTTAGGGCTTCAAATATCTCAACAAGAGAAAGGAATATTTATATGTCAAGCCAAGTACATCAAGGAAATGCTCAAGAAATTTAAAATGGAAGATTGCAAACCCATCCTTACTCCAATGGTAACAGGTTGCAAATTGAGCATAGACGACTCATCTAAGGATGTGGATCAAAGGTTGTACATATCTATGATTAGTAGTCTTCTATATGTAACAGCCTCCCGAACAGATGTTATGCAAGCAGTTGGACAAGTAGCAAGATTCCAAGCAGGACCAAAAGAATCACATATTAAATATTTGCCAGCATTGGAATATCTTCGCCAGAAGCTTGGGATTCTCCCAAGTTTTCATTATATTTTCCTTTTTCATAATATAAAGGGGCAGTGGAAGTATATTACAGGTCTACAGGACAGTTGTGTGTCAGGAGGAGTGGAAGTGTGTATAGGTCTGCAGGACGGTTGTGTGTCAGCATGAGTGGAAGTGTGTATAGGTCTGCAGGATGGTTGTGTTTCAGGGGGAGTTACCCTTTTCCATTGATGTCAAAGGGGGAGAGAATGTTTTAGGAAGAGGTCTCATGATCGCAGGGGGAGTACTTGTGTTGCCATCAATGCCAAAGGGGGAGATTGTTGATCAGTGGTTGTCATTGATGTCAACCCATGAAGCACCAGGGGCTAACCCAATATTGCATGGGAATATTTACCTACTAAATTGTTGAAATTTGGTACCGGAGGACAGGTGGTTCCCTAAGGCTTTGATCTTTGGCCTAGGGAAAAGAGTCCAAAACAATTTAATTTTTCTCCTAAAGTGACTTTATAATTTTTATAAAGTCAAATCTAATTTAAAAGTGACTTAAGTGATAAAGTTACTAAAGTCTAATTTTAAAGTGACTTTAATAAAGTCATTGTAAAATTAGAAAGAAAAAGTGACTTTGGAAATAAATGACTAAGTGGGTCTTTATTAAAGTGGGGTGAATTAAAAAATAGAAAGTGAGATTTAAATGAGCATTTAATCTCAGCCCTAGATCTCAATCTATCTCAGCCATTGGATTTAGGGATTCCCAAAAAGTCACTTAGGGTTAGGTTAAAGGAGGAAAAGGAGGAAAAGGTCATTCATTCTTTCATGAGCAGATTGAGAGAAGAGGAGAAGGAGAGCAAGGGAGATTTCTGAGCAGAGAGGAGAAAGAGAGCAGCTGATAGAAACGTCAGCAAAGTCCGTATAGCAGCAAGGAGGCACGGATTCCAAGGCAGAAATCCGTACAGCAAGTGTTGGGCACATTTTTCGAGGGAGAGAGGCACAGTTTTCAAGGAGAACCGTACAGCAGCTTCAGCATTTAATTCTGGGCAGATTCTGGGCATGAATATCGAGGAGAGAGACTGCTGCTTGGTGGTACAGATTTCTGGAAATCTGTACAGCAGCCGTACAGTGAGTTTCAGCACAGATTTCGAGGCAAAGGAGCACAGATTTTGAGGAGGAGAAGTTGTTGGGTTTTCCGTATAGTCCGTATAGCAGTACGGCCATATAGCTAGGCACAAAAATTGAGAAGCTCATTTCAGCATTTAATGCTGTCATAAAAGCTGTAAAATTTCTGTTTTGGATTTTTACTGTTTTGCACGTTTTCCAAGGCGGAGTGAATGCATGGAAATCGAGATAAGTACTGTTGTTTAGTTGCTGAAATTTTTGCTGTAATTTCTGCCTCTCTGTAAAAGCATTTTTCAGAAATAAGGAGCTCTCAAACTGGTTTTCCCCAAGAGTTGTAGGGGGTTTTTCCAGGGTCACCTTGACCAAAAATCTCAGTGTTCAAATGTGTTGAATGACTGTTTCAGCTTGCTGTGTGTTTTGTTTTATTTCTGTAGTTTCATCATTCTGTAAAGTTTTCTAGAATTTGTGTTTCAGCAAAGTAATTTGTGTTTCAGCAAAGCAATTTCTGTTTCAGCAAATAAAAATTATTTTTTCTGATTGTTGAATGTAAGGAAATGGGAAAGGGCATTTAACTAATAGGAGAAATAAGTGATACTGAAACCGAGGTGGGAAAAAGGAAATTTCTACATGGTATTAGAGCTTGAGTGCTGAAGAGCAGTTTGGGACAGCAAGGAGGAAAATTACAGCCTGCTGATTTTTCACTCAGAAAATTCCAGCAAGCTGATTTTTCACAAACAGCAGTTTTATCTTTACTACAGCAGTGCTATTTTTCAGTTTTAGGACAGCAGGATGTCTTTGGGACTAAGGGTGGAGGATAGGTTGGATGAGCATTCCAATTATAGCATTTGGAAGGAGAGAATGCAAAGTATCTTTGAGGAGGCAGAAGTCTGAGACATTATGGTGCATACCACACAGAACCCTGTGAATGTGCCTACTGATGCTACTCAGTTGGCAGCATATAATAAAAAGAACAACAAGGATAAGAGACGGATTCTAGATGGAATCAAAGACCATTGCATTCCTCATGTGAGAGGAAAGAGAAATGCTTATGATATGTGGACATCATTGTCTAATCTCTACCAGAGTACCAATGAGAACCGGAAAATGGTCCCGAAGGAGAAGCTGAAGACCATTAAGATGGGTAATGATAGTGCAGCTGGATATCTCACAAAGATTACTAATGTGAGAGATGAGTTGGCAGCGATTGGAGAGGCCATTCCACCCACTAAGTTGGTGCGGATTGCAGTGAATGGCCTCCCCCGTTCATGGATGAACTTTGCTGATGGGGTTTGTGCACGTGAGACCTTTCCCACATGGGAGAGGTTTTGGGATGATTGCATTCAGACAGAGATCAGGAAAGGTCAGCTTGGGGCAGCCAAGCCAGTTGAGCAGGATGAGGATGTAGCACTGTTGGCAGGACGCAAGAAAGGCAAAGGGAAGAAGCAGGCTTCCACAAGCAATGGTGGGGCAAAGGCAAAGGTAAAGGTAAACAGGATAACACACAGAAGGACTATTCCAAAGTGAAGTGTTGGAATTGTCAGAAGATGGGACACTATGCAGTTGTGTGTCCGGAGAAGAAGAAGAAGAAGGGGAAGAACCAAAGTATGGCAGCTTCAGTAGAGGTTGAGGACTTTGCAGATCGTTTTGACCGCGAGTTTGGGTTCACTGCGTGTGAGTCCTCTGCCAAAATTATCTCGCCATAGAGGTTCGTAGGAGATGGCCTCCCTCATTAGCGAGCATCTTCGGGTATCTGGTATGTGGACAGTGGGGCTTCACGTCACATGACAGGAGTCCGTGAGTACTTCTTAGAGCTTTCAGAGAGTGGCACCGATGTAGAGGTAGTACTCGGTGATGACAGAGTTGTTAGAGCAGTCGGTGTGGGAACATTGACATTTCAGAGGGAGTCCAAACCTCCCTTGAAGGTGTCCGATGTTCTTTATGTGCCAGGGATGAGGAAGAACCTCATATCCATCTCTGTACTCTTCGAGGACAGAGGTGATGAGGCATTGTTCATAGGAGGACAGTGTTGATGAGTCTCAGGCACTCCGCCTGATTCAGCCTAGGGAGGATAGGTGTACGCCATGCAAAGGTGTACAAGTTTGACTTTCACCTTTGGCATCGGGTTTCAAGGGCAACGACGCAGAGCTAGCGCTTCCGAGTTGTGTAGATTTGGCACCTGACAAGATGGGTACATGTATCATGGAGCCTTGAGGACTTTGCGGGAGATCACTACAGGTGTGCCAAATTTCAGTATTGATCACTTTGATACTTGCAGAGGATGTGCGATGGGCAAGTTTGCCAAATCCCCTTTTCCCAGTAGTGACAACAGAGCGACTGGGATACTTGATTTGATTCATTCTGATGTGAGCGGTCGGATGTCTCATGTTTCCTTTAGTGGATATGAGTACTATGTTTTATTCATTGATGATCACTCCAGGAGGACCTGGATTTATTTCTTGAAGACCAAGAGTGAGGTCTTCAAGCTGTTTCAGGAGTTCAAAGCTCTTGTGGAGACACAAACAGGTCGGAAGATCAAGTCCCTGAGGTCAGACAATGGAGGAGAGTACACCCTTGGAGAGTTTGTTGACTATTGTGCGGAGGCAGGCATTAGGAGGGAGTTCACTGTTCCTTACAACCCCCAGCAGAACGGGGTTGCGGAGAGGAAGAACAGATCCATCGGAGGGGCTGCCAAAGCCATGTTGCATGATTAGGGGTTGCCATTGTTTTTGTGGGCTGAGGCCTGCAACACAGCTGTTTATTTTCAGAACAGGAGTCCGCATCGTGCCTTGGGGCACATGACTCTGGAGGAGGCCTTTTCTGGGAAGAAGCCTGATATTGGTCATCTTCGTATCTTTGGGTGCATCACATACTCCTACATACCCAAGGAGAAGAGGACCAAACTAGAGCCCACCGCAGAGAAGGGTATCTTTGTGGGCTACAGTGAGACCTCCAAGGCCTTTCGGATTTACATTCCTGCGCAGAGGAAAGTTGTTGTCAGACGGGATGTGAAGTTCAAGGAGGACAGGGCCTTCAGGAGGTCACGAGAGTTAGAGTATCTGGATCAGCCATACCCTTAGGAGCAGCTGAGTCAGTCGCAGGGATCTAGTGGGCAGGGATCAGGAGGATCCGGAGGTACATCGATTACGGTGTCAGGTCCGTCGTTGGGGAGGGCTCACCGAGTCGAGAGAGGTGGTGCTACTTCGGGCAAGATGCGTAGCAATTACACAAAGAAACTAATCGGATATTCCACCGATGGACAGCTCACACGGTACCTCAAAGACCCATGTCTGTGTGCAAAGTGTGAGGACAAAGCAGTATTTATGGATTGGGCCAAGAGTTCAAAGCTCCCGATGTTGAGGAGGAGGAGTTTTTATTCTCCACGGAGAAGTGTGCTCAGGGAAGAGGAAGCCCAAGGGTTTCAAGACACTCGAGAGATGCCACATTCGTCAGCCGAGGCCTAAGAGGCCTGGCCGAGAGAGCAGACCACCCGTTTTAGCTATATGGCAATGGCTACCAACATCCTTGACTCTGAGCCTTCTAGATATGAGGAGGCAGCTAGCCAGCAGGTCTGGAGAGAGGCCATGCAGGAGGAGTATTCTTCTATCATAAAGAATGATGTTTGGGAGGTGGTGCTGAGGCCTGAGGGCAAATCCGTGGTTATGCCTGGGGATGGGGCTTGCTAAGGTAAAGACACTACAGAGGCAGCATTGAGAAAACCAAGGCAAGGTTTGTGGCTAGAGGGTTCTCCTAGGTAGAGGGAGTATATTATGAGGAGACCTTCGCTCCCATGGCTCGATATACTTTGATTCGCTCCATTATATTGATAGCAGTAGAGATGGGTTGGAAGATCCACCAGATGGATGTGAAGACCACATTTCTCAATGGATTCATAAATGAGGTGTACATTGAGCAACCACAGGGCTTTGAGGTGCATGGGAAGGAGTCCCATGTGTGCAGACTGAAGAAGGCCCTTAATGGCTTGAAGCAAGCTCCCAGAGCTTGGTACTCTAGGATAGATACACACTTACAGGAGATGGGTTTCATAAAGAGTGATGCAGCTCCGAACCTATATTTTATTGTGATAGTGGTATTTCATTCTCGTGTCGTATGGATGACTTAGTCATTGTGTGCGTAGAGACTCATAGAAAATTCTGTAAGAGAGATCTTGCGGCGGGAGTTTGAGATGAAGGATTACTTTTTGGGTATAGAGGTGTGGCAGAGGAGTGGACAATTTCTTCCCTCGACAGTGGAAGTATATCGTGGACATCCTTGCGCATTCCACATGGAGGATTGTAGACCCATGTCGACACCAATGATCACCAACTGGAAGAAGCTTCATGATTCAGATTCCAAGTTGGTGGACCCCACATTGTATAGGAAACTGATTGGTTCCTTGATGTATTTGGTCAACACCAGACCATATATATGTTTTGCAGTCAACACGATGATCCAGTTCATGTGTGAGCCCAGGAGGGTGAACTGGGTTGCTTCAAAACATATTTTGCGGTACTTGCAGGGGACAGTGGATTATGGTCTAGATTATAGGCATGGGGATGGAGTGAGATTGGCAGGTTACACTAATTCTGATTGGGCAGGTTGTGCTTCTGATAGGAAGAGCACTTCAGGGAGTTGTTTTGGGTTGGGTTCCTGTTAGCCTGTGTCGTGGTTTAGCCGGAAGCAACAGTCAGTAGCATTGAGTTCAGCGGAAGTAGAGTATATGGTAGCCAGTCTAGCTAGTTGTGAGGCCATATGGATTCTAAAGATGTTGTTTGGATTATTTGGTCAGCCGTTGAGACCTTCAGTGATTTACTATGATAATCAGAGTTGCATTAAACTCACGTAGAATCCAGTATTTCATGACATGTCAAAGCATATCAACATCAGATATCACTTCATCAGAGACTATGTTCAGCAGGGAGCTATGAAGCTTGAGTATATTTCCACTGATGAGAAGGTTGCATATATTCTTACCAAAGCCTTACCACAGGGCAAGCATGTCTACTTCAGAGACAAGATGGGTGTGGTGAGGAACACTTTCCTTGGTAAGTGGGAGTGTTGAAATTTGGGTACTGGAGGACAAGTGGTTCCCTAAGGATTTGATCTTTGGCCTAGGGGAAAGTGTCCAAATGTATTTGAATTTTTCTCCTTAAGTGAATTTATAAGTTGTAAAGTCAAATATAATTTAAAAGTGACTTTAAGGGATAAAGTTACTAAGTCTAATTTTAATGTGACTTTAATAAAGTCAATGTGAAATTAGAAAGTGAAAAGTGACTTTGGAAATAAATTATGAAGAGGGCCTTTATTAAAGTGGGGTGAATTAAAAATAGAAAGTGAGATTTAAATGCACATTTAATCTCAGCCCTAGATCTAAAGCTATCTCAACCATTGGATTTAGGAATTACCCAAAAGTCACTTAGGGTTAGGTTAAAGGAGGAAAAGAGGGAAAAGATCATTAATTCTTTCATGAGCAGATTGAGAGAGCAAGAGAAAGAGAGCAAGGGAGATTTCTGAGCAGAGAGGAGAAAGAGGCCAGCTGATAGAGACTTCAGCAAAATCCATACAGCAGCTAGGAGGCACGGTTTCCAAGGCAGAACCGCATGTTAAGTGTTGGGCACATTTTTCGAGGGAGAGAGGCACAGCTTTCAAAGGAGAACCGCATGTGCCAGCCTTTCAAGATTTAATTCAAGTGCATTCCGGGCATGAATATCAAGGAGAGGATCAAGGCTTGGTGGTGCTAGATTTGAAATCCGCATAAAAGAGTCAAACAAGCCAAACATGTATTTCGAGGCAAAGGAGCACAGATTTTGAGGAGGAGAAGTTGGCCGGGTTTTCTCTCAGAGCAATCCATACAAGAAGAAAAGACATACCAAGCACAAAAATCGAGAAGCTCATTTCAGCATTTAATGCTGTCATAAAAGCTGTAAAATTTATGTTTTGGGTTTTTACTGTTTTGCACGTTTTCCAAGGCGGAGTGAATGCACGGAAATCGAGATAAGTACTGTTGTTTAGTTGCTGAAATTTTTGCTGTAATTTCTGCCTCACTGTAAAAAAAAGCATTTTTCAGAAATAAGAAGGAGCTCTCAAACTGGTTTTCCCCAAGAGTTGTAGGGGGTTTTTCCGGGGTCATGTTGACCAAAAATCTCAGTGTTCAAATGTGTTGAATGATTGCTTCAGCTTGCTGTGTGTTTTGTTTTATTTCTGCAGTTTCAGCATTCTAGAAATTTTTCCAGAATTTGTGTTTCAACAAAGTAATTTGTATTACTAAAGCACGATTTGTGTTTCAGCAAAGCACTGCTTCTAAAGAAATAAAAATTATTTTTTCTGATTGTTGAATGTAAGGAAATGGGAAAGGGCATTTAACTAATAGGAGAAATAAGTGATACTGAAACCGGGGTGGGAAAAAGGAAATTTCTACACAAATTAATATATTTTGGGTCAATAATTCTTTTGATTGTTTCTACTTGTCGAGATGTTTCCGTTGATATATGGCATGCCATGTAATTCTTCACGGTTTGAGAGATATTCATGTTTGAAGTTTGTACCCCCAGATAGTGGACTAAAACCCCATGGGGTTGGGGCATGGGTCATTGAAAAGTCATAATTAATATTTTTTAAGCTCCTAAAATCCCTCCCACATTCATTCTATGAAGACCCTCTCAACTTAAGCATTTATATAAATTGTGATCTTCATTTCCTCCTTAGGCAAGGGATTTGGCCATATGAAACAGGTCATCGTGGAATTTTCTCTCTAACGTGTTTTCTACGAAGTTTCAGAAGCTGAAATTTTTATGAGGCTAAGTCGAAATCCTAAGGAAGCTGCTGTAAAAATTTCAGATCAAGGTGTGCAATATTTTTCGAGATATGATTTATGGAAGTTGTGGTTTGTGCGGGGTGCTCCTGAAATTCATCTCAAAGAAGTGACCTTGGTAAATTCATCATAACTCTCTCTCTGACTATCAGATTGGAATTTCGTAAAAATTGGCAGCTAGTGCAGAGTCTATACTTTGCACTCTATCAATTTCAGATCCAAATGAAGAAACAGTGACACATGGAATGCCGTACAAGTGAGCTTTGCTGAAACAGTCCATAATTAGGGCATTGTGAGAGATTGGGCATAACTCTCCCTTGAAGAATCCAAATTGGGTCAGACCTATGGCATTGGAAACATGACTCAGAGGAATACTATAGGACCGAAAATCAAATATTGAGGATCTGAAATGACAGAGATACTCCAGATTCAATACTGAGCTCCTAGAAGGAAAGAAAAAGCTAGATCATGTGTTGTCAAGGGTTGCAAAGGACCAAATTTTCTACGGTAGAAAAGCAAAGCAAGGTGCAGCAGAGGGTAGCATGACAAGAGTAGCAACCAAGGTGCATAACAACAGCAAGAAGTTCAACATATGAAGTCTTCAAGTGGCCAGCACTGCATACAATCATTGTAAAGGTATCATTGTACTTAGTCATTGTAAATAGATTATTGTACAAATTGTACTAGCGTCTATCTGCCAAGGGTTGAAGAGGAAGTGTTGGGAGGTCTAGGATCATCATTAGGTGGTTGTTTCAAAGTTGGGGTTATGGTCTAATATATCTTATTCTTCTACATCATTCTATATCATTGTAAAGTGGACCATTTTCCCTGGTACGAGAATCCATTCTTCTTTTATTCTTCTATAGGGTGGTAGGGTGGTGCTAGGGTGAGTTGTAGCTCATTGGGTGTTGGGGCATCCGTTCAATTGACTACTGAAGAATCTTGAGCGTTGGAGCGTCCATACAGTGGGAGCTGGAGAAGAATGCTTTTCTAGATTCTAGGAAGTTGGAGCTTTATTTTCAATTGGAGTTGAATATTAAAGAATTATTAGAAAAGCATTAGGTGGTTTTTTTCCTAGAGTGGGTTTCCACCTAAAAAATTGCATGCATTTGTGTTCCTCTTGTTTGTTGCTATCATTGTACAAACATTGATAATAATTGAATATCAACTAATGCTCTAATTGAAACGAATACGATTCACCCCCCCCCCCCCTCTCAGTATTTCCAACACGCCATTGACTTACCATTTGGCCACATACCACAGCCTACAACATTTAGTGTTTCATCTTGAACGCTTCGTTGAAACTTATTTCCCCACCGATGCGATCTGGTGGGACTCTCATTCTTACCGCATTATAAATCACCACAAACTTTTTTATTTCGCTTTATTCCTTACCTTTTGCATTTCGCACTTACAGTTGTTTACTACGTCGCAGCTCGCACTTCACAACATTTAACATTTACCTTTAAGTGCCCGCACCAAACCTTACAATGTTTCAATGCAACATCATCATCACACATCACAAAACTTAGATTTTGCACTTCGCAAGATTTATGTTTTACCTTTTTAAGCCGCCTGCAAGTTCACACTTTGCACATTTTAAGACTTACCTTTTGGCCACCCACAAGATATGTTATTTGAGTTGTAATACGATATGAATTGCACGTGGCAAGCTCGGGAGGATAGTTCATATAAGCGCCTGCAAGCTAAGGATGATAGTGCCCGCAAAGTAAACAATTTAGGTTGTGATGCGATAAGTGCCATCGCACATCGCAATCATAAGAACTTAAGGTTTTGTCATATGCGCCATTTGAAAGTTATAATCATTGGTATGCGATTTGCGATGGAGGCATGGACACAATTTGGTTTTGCAGGCAGAACCCATAATATTTGAAGTCTGATTTTATGTGTTTTTATACAGTGTTTCATGTATAAACAACAGATCAAAGCCGAATGACATTTGGTTGTTATACGTCCATTCCTGTATTGAATTACATTAAATCTTTTGGCTCGGCCATTTTTTATTAAACAAATGTAATTTCATTTTGTAGATTGTGAAGGAATGAGTTGAATGAATAAAGAAGAGTTGAATAAATTTAAAAAATCCTCTCTTGTGTGTTCCTGCTCTTTCTCTGTGTGAATTGTTATTTCCACAAAATTTGCATTCTCTATGTTGTCAAGGGAAACACATCCCTCTATTTTTATTTACATTTTCCAACAATACCAAGCATATCACGATTAAACTAATTACTCATAGAGTTGTAAGAAAAATACACCTCTGTCGAATGTCTTGCAAATCGAATATGACCTGGAAGTGGCAGGGGAAGAGGTGGTGTACTCTTACAAGAGTCTATGTATATACTTGACGACAACCACAATTTCTTCAGTCTACCCATTTATATAATGGACTACAAGCTCTTGAAAACATTTTTAGAGTGTCTTCCAAACACACTGATTCATGCCTCTCTCACCTTCTCTGATGCATACCGTCTAATTAATGTTTCATTTTGCATCCCCTTCCGAACGTTCATAGTCCTTCAACTGCCAGATTACTAGGTTGAAATTTTGAAATTCTACAGGATCAATGATTTGAATGGCCTCCATAAGTTTCAGAAAAAAAGGATGGCATCTATTGAAAATAATGGGAGCGAAGCATTTGGACTGTGCTTCTGCCATATATGCAGACATAAAATATGCACAAATCTAGTTATTCTCTTCTTCTGATAGTTGGGATCTCCCAATGAACCTCTTTGCATCTAAAGCAAGCTCTGTGAATTCTGTGCATGCTGGAAGTTCCACATCGATAGGTTGTTTATCATACCTTCTAGCTAACAATTCCTCCTCTTATTTGTCATGCATTTTCTCAAATCGTGCGGTAATTATGGACTTCAGGGATGTCCCCAAAGAGTTTTGCAGCACGCATCTTTGGCACTTGCACTTGAAGCCCCAGTACTTACACCTAGCTTGTCTCTACGGTAAGGGAAGGAGAGTATCTAAGTAAGGAATGGTGATCTCTTCTCTTCTCTCAATGGGCTTGGAGACATGAATAAACATTGTGTTTCCTACAAACTGCTTGCAAGAGTTCGGGAGGCAGGAATGGTTAATGAAGAATGGCAACAACCAAAGACCAGCAAAACTCTCTCCCTGCGGAAATAATATGGTTTCAACTATTTTCTCTTTTGAAATAAACTTAAATTCTTTACCTGCACCAAAAGAGTTCAAAATTACAATCTCTCGCATACGATTAAAATCCACGAAAAAAATTTAAATTTCTTCTCCTTGACCCTCACACATTTTCCCATCTATCTTAAATTGATCAATTGCTGGAATTTCTAGGTTGTTGGATGTGGAGGAACCAAATAAACTATAAATCTGGTGGAGCAATCTATGCGATTTTCTAGCTTGACGAACCACCATGGCGACAAGGTATTCTTGAGACGCCATGTTGAGAGCATTCTCCATACATCCCATGATGGCCGAGGTGCTCCTATAAGCAACTATGACTGCGTTTCTCACCAAAAAAAGCTCCCTGGTCCTTATTTTTCAGGTAGTGTATAGTCCCCCACCGCGTCCATATTCGGTCATTTTGATCTCCACATTGCCCATAAAATCAGCTACTTCTGGAGGAGAAGATGTAGGTTCTTCAAGTAAGTAGTCAGTGATGTCATATTTTCCATTCAAGCTCTAGGAATACAAAGTCTTGGCCCGGCCTAGGGCCTCTTTTATTTTCATCTTCCCAGGGCTCATCTTGTCAGCCTGCTTCAAACATTTGTGCGTTTCCCTATAGTGCTTTAGCCCGAGCAGAGCACTGTCTTTCCTATACAGTGCTTTGAGATGTCTTCTGTCAATCCCAAGGGCCTTTTTGGAATCCTCCAACGCCCGCTTGAATTATTTTATCTGCAACCTGGTCCCCACCTTTTTGGAGAAAGCACGCAGAAGGTCGTTAATCATCTTATTATCACAATTGGAGTTGGAGCGGTTCTCCTTAAGCTGAAGTAGAGCAGCATCAATGCATTTCGTATAACGCTAGGTTATCGCCACCCAATTTTATTCTCTGAATCACTTGTTACTTTCTTCTCTCATGTCCTCCAAATCCAAATGCAACATCCTCTCTGTCGGCTTCACCTTCTGAGCCATGAGATTCATAAGGTTTTCGGGGTTTTGTTAAATCTTTGTTCTCCTAGCTCTGATTAAAACACCAAATTCTTCTCTTGTTCATGACCTTTTCTATTTCTTTCGTGTGTTTCAAATTAAAATCTGGTTCCTTACTCAGTTACAAGTGAATCTGTTCCGTGTATTTTGAGAACGAAAAAGCCTGTTGTGATGTGACGTTGTTGTCACTAGAACCAATTTTCATGGGAGCGGTAGGTCATGAAATGAAATTTGACACGTTTCCAAAAATCATATCATTTAATATTTTATAAATTATACATAAACTCACAATTTACAAAATAATAAACCCTTTTATTTATTTATCATTACAAAATGAAACCCATGAAACTATTGCATCGAAAACTTTAAAGAGAATCTATCTAGCCTTGGATTTTGCCTATGTTGAGCCTTGCAATAGGTATGTATTTACTCTTTATTATTGTCCTTTTCCCTCTTCCTTATCCATCTTGTGCCATGATATAATAATATAATGAAAGGATTTTGATGAAGAATGAATGAAAAATGATCCTGATACAATTTAACCATCCAAACTAATTCTCGTTTCTTTTTACGCTGAAAATAATAGAAGGAACAACAGGACTTGATCACGGGAAAGAAGGCGCGTTAAATGCGGTCAAATCAAAGATAAAGCAGTAAGGATTAGCGCAAGAAGAAACAAACTATCCAAGGATAGCATTTTGTCGTGGATCCCTCAAGATCTCCTGATCTTGAGGGATCACACTTATCTTTCCTTTTAGCTATAAAGGGACATGGAGAGCTAGTTCTCAAGGATCATGTGCCATGTATCTTTCACTTCTGCATAATTCGTAATTTTAATTCACAGAACGTAGTTCTGTACAACAATATCATATTGTGATGTAAATTGACTGTGATGATTAATATATAATTCGCATTGTTGTTCATTCAAGTATTTTGGAGTAGTTAAGAAGTATTCGCTGGTGGCTAAGGGTCCGGTCTGTAGTGGATCTCACTACTATTCCCTGTGTTATACTTTTCCATTCATTGTAAGTGTATTCTGCTTTTCGCTTTGCAGTTGAAGTACTTTTGATAATTGGGATCTCTGGTATTTATTTCCTTGAATACGCATCTCCAATTATTTCTTTAAGGAATTAGTTGCTAATTAAAAGAACTGATTTTGATTATTTAAAGCGTAGACAGTTATTTCCAATAATTTCCTTCTATTCAATAGTTCAAATCTAGCTGAAAGAGCTCTTTTAATGTTTCAGTGCTCTCGGTTTATTTTCATTCGAATTAGTTGAATTAAGAATGAATCACAGTTTTTGGTTATAATGCTTAGATGAATCACTTTCTTTAAAGCTTCAAGATTTATGATTGCATCTATATGAATCAATTAATTTTAGCATTACTCTTTCTATGTATAGCTTGCACATATTGTGTACACGCTTGAGATAAAAGGACTTACCCAGGTTGTTAATCAATGTGAGGAAATTAAGAGTTTTTAAAGACACCAGTTAGCACCCAACATTTTGGCACCGTTGCCGAGGAGCGTTTTGCCACTCTGTAAAAAGAGTAATGTATGATTGATGTTTTTTCTGCTGAGGGAGAATTGGGTATTAAAAACGAAAGGTAAGAACTTGCGTGAAGAACGAGTAAAATGCTCGCTCATCTGCCTGCTTTCTAGTAGAATTGCGTCAAATTTTAAGGTAGGAATGAATGTTTTTAATTCTACGTGAATGACTAAGAGGGAAAGACCTGAAAAAGAAAAAATTCCTCCTTCTAAACCTAAAAAACCTAAGGGACAGGTGACCCTTGGATGATCAACTTTTATCGACGAAATCTTAAGAAAAGCTGAGTCTCAGTCATCAGTAGGATCTCGAATTGTTGCAGCCAGACATCCTACTGAATTCCTTTAAGCCACAGGATCACCATCTATAGCTAACACTGAGATTCACAATAATACAGAAGGGATTGAGCAGAGTTTTCAAGATACTTAGAATTCACAAAATCGCCCTTCACAAAAAGGAAATTCTTGCAACCTCCGTGAAGGAGAAGGAGAAACAGGCAATTTTGAAAATAAATTATCAGAACCTAGATCTCCTGAAGTAGTGACTGAGCAGAGGACACCCAATATTCCAGATCAAGGTAGTGCTGCTAGAACCATTCAAGCCTCTTGTGGACATTCTAGGAATAATTCTCCAGCTCTGGAGATCCCTGAAAAATATTGGCATATTTTTGACCAAATGGCTAATAACCAGCAACCTCAAACTTCTACATTGCAATACCCTATTGTTGATACAGATGTCAATGCCCCCATGAAGGCTATCCCATTACGAAACATTCCTACCTTTCATGGGCTAACTTCAGAATATCCCGATGCATTCCTTTTTGAATTTGATGTCTTATGCAGGGGTTATGACTACACTACCGACCCCCAAAAGCTAAAGCTATTCCCCTCTACTCTAAAGGGAGCCACTCTGCGTTGGTTCATGGGACTTGGTGGAGGCACCATCGATGACTGGGACCAAACGAAAACATATTTCCTTAAAAAATACCAAGATTATTGCCGAACTAGAGAATTAAAAGATGAAATTTTTCAAATGGTAGCTAAGCCTAGCGATACTCTGGAATAATATGTAGAGCATTTCCAATATAATCTACAAATATCTCCTTACACAAATCTGCCTGATAATGTTCTAAAAACTACGATGATCAGAGGTATGAAAGACCAATGGGTAGAGACATTAAATATAATGGGTAAGGGTGAAATTTATCAAGAAAACTATAATAATATTATATATTTGTGCATCAAGTGTTCCAGGGGCAGTACAAGGCTAAAACCAGTCAGTGTTAGAAAATTATATATTATGGAGCAATGCAACACATAAAATATGCAAAAAATACAAGCACACAAAACACATAAAACCATAGAGACATAGATATGTGTAGTTCACCCAGTTTGGGCTACGTCCACCCCGAACAGCCAGTCCTTCCTTTCTATTACCCAGCAAAAATTGAAGAGACAAAACCTACAGCAGATCCGTTGTAATATCCTCTATTCTCTCTCACAGTATCCCTATATGTTTCTCCCTCTAAGAATACACACGTAATGCACAGCCGCAATACAATACCCTCATATATACAAGGGGGTTTCCTTCTAGGGAAAAAAACCCTAAAATAAACATAACTTCTACCATCAAATCATCCGCCTATGAACGACCCAGATTGACTAGAAATTACTATATTTTTACAAGGCAATTTTACATCTATTTTGAGCTTCGGGGGTGCTACCCCCGAAACCCCCCGCTAGGGGGGTGCTCCGAAAAGCGCTACCGCCCCCCTGGACCCCCCACAGCAATGATTAATTACCAGCGGCATTGCCGCCCCTTTTAAGGTACAGGGGTCCAATGTTGTCATACAAAGTAAACAAGATAAACAGGCTCCACACCCAACAATCTCCCACTTGGAGACTGATTGTAGCAACTCCACTGCTGCTTCATTTGTTGGACAATGACTCCTCTTTGGACCTGGTTGTTCCTCATCTTCATCGTCATCCTTGAAGACCAATTGAAACTGAGCACATTCTCAGTTTCTCCCTGGTTACAACTTTTGTTAGCATATCTACAGGATTTTGGCTAGTGTGTATCTTTTCTAGCTTCAACTCTCCATCTTCCAATACTGACCGTATGAAATGGTACTTGAGATGTACGTGTTTAGTCCTGGAATGAAATGCTGAGTTCTTTTCAAGATGAATGGAACTTTGACTATCACTGTATAACATGCCCATATCATGCTTCTTACCCAATTCATCCATAAACCTTTGTAACCAAATTATTTCTTTACTAGCCTCTATAGCAGCAACATACTCTGCTTCTGTTGTTGAAAGTGCAACAACACTTTGGATTTTTGAAACCCAACTAACAGTTGTTCCACCTACAGTAAATACATATCCTGTAGTGCTCCTCATGTTATCTCTGTCACCTGCCATATCTGCATCAACATATCCCTATAGAGAAATGTTTGAACCACCAAAGCATAATGCTTGATTTCTGGTACCTCTCAAATATCCGAGAATCCATTTTACTGCCATCCAATGTTCTTTTCCTAGATTATTCATGTACCTGCTTACAAATCCCACTGCATGTGCAATATCAGGCCTTGTGCAGACCATTGCATACATTAAGCTTCCAACTGTTGATGCATATGGAACTTTAGACATATAATCCATGTCTTCTTGGGTCTTGGGGCACATCTCCTTACTACGTTTGAAATGGCTAGCAAAAGGTGTACTCACTGGTTTTTAATTCTGCATATTAAATATTTTTAACACCTTTTGTATGTACTCATTCTGAGACAGTGTTAATTTACGATTTTCTTTGTCTCTAGCTATCCTCATACCAAGGATTTGTTTTGCAGCTCCCAAATCCTTTATTGAAAATGAATTTTCCAATTTTATTTTGAGCACATTTATTTCCTCCATGTTAGACCCTGCAACAAGCATGTCATCTACATACAATAACAATATAATATAGCTACCATCATTTTTCCTTTTCAGATAAACACAATGATCAGAGTGACATCTAGTATAACCTTGTTCAGACATAAACTTGTCAAATTTTAGATACCACTGCCTTGGAGCTTGTTTTAAGCCATACAAGCTCTTCTTTAGCTTGCACACTAATTTTTCTTTCCCTTTGACCTCATATCCTTCTGGTTGCTCCATATAGATCTCTTCCTCTAGATCTCCATGGAGAAATGCTGTCTTTACATCTAACTGTTCAAGATGTAAATCTTCTGCTGCTACAAGACTTAAAATAGTTCTGATTGAAGTCATTTTAACAACAGGAGAAAATATTTCATCAAAATCAATACCTTTCTTCTATGCAAACCCCTTCACCACAAGTCTAGCTTTGTACCTCTGTTTTCCTCCATCTTCTTCCTTTAGCCTGTAAACCCATTTATTCTGCAATGTAGTTTTACCTGCAGGCAACCTGACTAAGTCCCAAGTCCGGTTATGCATTAAGGAGTCCATCTCTTCTTCCATGGCTAGCTCCCACTTCTTCCTGCTTTCAACCTGCATTGCTTCTTCATAACATTCAGGTTCACCAGAATCAGTCAACAATAAATAATATAATGAAGGAGAGTATCGTTCAGGGGGTCTACTTATCCTAGTAGATCTTCTAACACCACTTTCAAGTGTTTGAGGTGCCTGTTGCTGTTGTGGTGGTTGCTGCTGCTGTGGTTGTTGATTATTATTATTTTCAGGCACCTTTACTTTTTCAGTTATCTCATCAAGAACTGTGTATTCCTTGCTTTCTTTTTCCTGTTTCTTTTCCTGCAACTGATTCTTATACAAGACCTTTTCATTGAATATTACATCTCTGCTCCTAATTATTTTGTGATTTTCATAATCATATAAGCGATATCCAAAATCATTAACACCATATCCAATAAAGGTACATTTCTTTGATTTTGCCTCAAGCTTTGTTCTATTTTCTTTATTAATATGGACAAAGGCCTCACAACCAAAAGGCTTTAAAAAAAGAGTAGTTTACCTTTTTACCTGTCCATGCTTCCTCTGGAATACCACCATCCAAGGAACTTGAAGGCCCTCTGTTTATTATATAAACAGCAGTATCTACAGCATCTGCCCAAAATTGTAAAGGCAATCCCGCATGCAATCTCATGCACCTTGCACGCTCCATGATTGTTCTGTTCATCCTTTCTGACACACCATTTTCTTGTGGTGTTCTTGGAATTGTCTTCTCTCTACGAATTCCATGCTCTGAACAGTACCTATCAAACTCTTTTCTCCAATACTCACCTCCATTGTCTGATCTGAGACACTTCAACTTCTTTCCTGTCTCAATCTCAACCAAAGCTTTCCATTTCTTGAAAGTATCAAATACATCAGATTTATTCTGAATACAATAAATCCATGTTTTTCTAGTTTCATCATCAATAAAAGTAACATAATAACGAGAGCCACTGAGAGATGATACCTGAGCAGGTCCCCATACATCTGTATGCACAAGCTCCAATTTTTCGCTCTTATTTTCTTTCCCAACTCTGAGAAATCTGACTCTCTTTTGTTTTCCATAAATGCAATTTTCACAGAAATCCAAATCAACATTCTTCAAACTTGGCAACAAATTTCTTGAGTGAAGAATCTTCATTCCCTTCTCACTCATGTGTCCGAGCCTATGATGCCATAATCCTGCATCTGCTCCTTTGGAAGTTAAAGCATTAACAAAGTTAGAAATACCATTGCATAAATACAATGTACCAACCTTTTCACCTTTTGCTATTACCAACGCTCCTTTGGTGACCTTCCAAGTTTTATTTGTGAAAGTTGTCACACAACCTTCATTGCCTAACTGCCCTGTTGAAATCAGATTTTTCTTCAGATCTGGAACATGCCTTACCTCCTTTAGTAGCCATTGGTTTCCATTCTGTTGTTTTACAAGAACTTTACCCATTCCAACAATTTTACAGGGTTTATCATCACCCAAACGAATTTGTCCAAAATCTCCTTGAACATAGTCATGAAAATATTTCTTATCAGGTGTGGCATGGAATGAAGCCCCTGAATCTACAACCCAAGAATCAATAACATTTTCGAAAGAAAGAACCAAAGCATCTTGTAACACATCACCTGTCACATTTGCTTCATGATTGTTTTCTTGTTGTGCATCTCCTTCTTTTCCCTTCCAAGATCTACAATCTTTCTTTAGGTGTTCTCTCTTTCCGCATTTCCAGCACACTATCCCCGATCTGGACTTGGATCTGCCTTTCCTTGATTTACTGCGATAACTCTAGCTCTTTCCTCTTTTTATTCTTCTTCCCCTAGACTCTGCACTCAAAGCATTACCCGATGTCTCACCAGAGCTTTTCCGTCGCATTTCCTTGCTAAGGATAGCACCGACAACATCATAAAACTTTAAAGTACTAGATCCAGAGACAAAGTTACTAATGGCCATAACTAAACCATTCCAGCTTTCTGGCAATGAGCATAGAAATAAAAGAGCCCTAACTTCATCATCAAAGTTTACCCCTACAGAATTTAACTGACTGGTAACTGTATTAAAATCATTTAAATGGTCTGCAACAGATCCACCTTCCGACATCTTCATATTAAATAATCGTTTCATAAGAAATACCTTGTTTGAGGCTGAGGGTTTTTCATATAGTTTCGCCAATGTATGCATCAAACCCTTTGTTGTTGTTTCCTTCTAAATATTGAAGACGACTGATGCCGCAAGGCACAACCGTACTGTTCCGAGTGCCTTTCCATCAATAATGTTCCATTCCGCGTCTTTCATGGCCACCAGCTTCTTTGTTTTTTAGCTCAATGGTAGGTACAAATATTTCTGATACATATAATCTTCCATCTACATCTTCCACAAAGGGAAGTTTTGGCCGTTAAATTTCTCGACCCTAAATTTACCATCTTCCGCCATTACTCCCACTCGAACCAGGAACCCTTCTTTCCTACGAGTTTATCAGCCAAATAGACCTTCGGCACTAATACCAGTTGTTAGAAAATTATATATTATGGAGTAATGCAACACATAAAATATGTGAAAACTACAAGCACACAAAACACATAAAACCAGAGAGACACAGATATGCATGGTTCACCCAGTTTGGGCTATGTCCACCCCGAACAGCCAGTCCTTCCTTTCTATTACCAGAAAAAATTGAAGAGACAAAACCTACAACAGATCTGCTGTAATATCCTCTGTTCTCTCTCACAGTCTCCCTATCTGTTTCTCGCTCTGAGAATACACACGTAATGCACAGCCGCAATACAATACCCTCATATATACAAGGGGGTTGCCTTCTAGGGCATAAAACCCTAAACTAAACATAACTTCTACCGTCAGATCATCCGCCTATGAACGACCCAGATTGACTAGAAATTACTATACTTTTACAAGGCAATTTTACATCTTTTTTTAGCTTCAGGGGCGTTACCCCCGAAACCCCCCACCAGGGGGGTGCTACGAAAAGCGTTGTCGCCCCCCCTGGACCCCCCACGATAGCGATTAATTGCAGGCGGCGTTGCCACCCCTTTTAAGGCATTTGCTACTTTTTTTGCTTGGCCAGTTATATGTTTCAATACAAAATTGAAACATTGAAGATACTCTACCCATTTTGCACGTTTCTGATTCAATTTTGGCTACTGCATAATGTACTACAATTCAAGATTGTATGAATAAAGCACAAAATCTTTAGACATCAAGTAATGTCTCCATTTCTTTAATGACTGCACATCTGCATAAAATTCTTGTCATAAGAAGAATATTTTCTTCTCGTCTCATTCATTTTTTCACTGAAATAAGCTACAGGTTTGTCTTCTTGACTTAACACAGCTCCAAGAGCTTCTCCACTAGCATCACATTTCACTTGAAAAGGTTTGTTAAAATCAGATAAAACTAAGATGGGTTTTTCTGTTATCTTCCTTTTCAACAACTAGAATTTTTTTTCTGCTTCATCAGTCTATTTAAATGGTTGTTTCTCCTTCTTTACAGTTTCAATAATAGGAGCATTGATCTTACTAAAATTCCTTATGAATTTTTTATAAAAATAGCAAGACCATGGAAGCTTCTTACCTCAAAAATACTTTTGGGTGAAGACCATTCTATAATTGCCTTTATCTTCTCTAGATCCATTTTCAATCCATCAACAGAAACAACAAAGCCTAAATATATCAACTCTTCCTTCATTAATGAACAATTTTTAAATTTACTAGCAACTTTTCCGGATGCAACTTCCTTAAGACATAATTCAGATGTCTCATGTGCTCTTCTGTAGATTTGTTGTAAATTAATATATCATCCAAATATACTATTACAAATTTACCAATAAATTATTTCAGTACTTCATTCATAAGCCTCATAAATTTACTAGGAGCATTTGACGATCCAAACGACACTACCATCCATTCATATAATCCTTCATTTGTTTTAAAGGTTGTCTTCCATTCATCTCCTTCCCTTATCCTAATTTGATGATAGCCACTCTTTGAATCCAATTTTGTAAAATATCTTGCCCCACCTAAACAGTCCATCAAATCTTCAATTCTGGGTAAAGGAAATCTATACCTGATTGTTATTATGTTGATTTCTCTCAAATCAGTGCACATTCTCCAGCATCCATCTTTTTTTGGACTCAACACTGTTGGCACTACACAAGGACTCAAACTCTCTCTGATCAATTCTTTATCTAACAGTTCCTGCACCTGCTTCCTGATTTCTTCATTTTCTATAGGAGTCATCCTATATGATGCTTTATTTGGAAAATTTTCTCCTGGAATCAAATCTATATGATAACTGATTTTTCTAATAGGTGGTAATTCATCCGGCAAATCATCTACAATGACATCACAGTAATTTTCCTGCATCTCTTGAATTTCAATTGGTAAATCAGAAATTTTAGTGGAAGTAATTACTACCTTGGGTTTGCAAATTAATGCAAATTTTAACTCATCATCTTCAATCTGTTGCAGATATTCTTTTCCACTTAGTAACAAAGCTTTCGGATCAGATCTTCTTTTTGATGCATCTTCTTCTTCTATCGGCAACAATGTATGATTGACACCATCTTTACAAAACTTTTATGTGTTCTTTTTCCCATCATGCATAGCTCATCTATCATACTACTAAAGTCTACCCAAAAATATGTGACATACGTCCATAGGCATTACATCACACATAATTTTATCTTTATAGCTGCCCAATTGGAATTCTACTTCACACTGTTCATTCACTAATGGTTGATGTGCTTTCTGAAGCCATGACACTTTGTAGGGTGGTGGATGTTTCTATGTCTTCAATTTCAATTTCTCAACCACTTCTGTAGAGACCAAATTATCAATTTTTCCACTATCAAATACCATTTGACAGCATTTCCCTTGAACTTTGCACACACTTCTAAACAAATTTTTCCTCTATGCTGGTTCAAAAACTTCCTTGTTGGTTTTAACAAAACTTTGTTAACTACCAAAGATTCTCCTTTCTCTGGTGTATTTTCTGCTTCTAGCACTTTTGCTGATTCTTCTTCATTCTGAGCAACAATTACATTTCTCTGATTTGTCCCCACATTCTCTGGACATTCATAAGCTCTGTGTCCAAGCTTATTACATCTATAACATTTGATTTCTCTTCCTCTGCCTCTGCCTCCTCTTCCTCTGGAAAAACTCCTTCTTCCACTTGCATCATCTTCTGTGGGTGTATGTTGACTTGAGCTGATACTAGCTCCTTCTCTAGGTGTTGTAGATCTTCCTCTACCACCTTGACTTCCTTTTCCTCAGAGGGTACCTCTACTTCTGCTAGATTGCTTCCTTATGAGTTTTTCTTTAGCCTTCAAGGCCATTTGATAAGTCTCTTCCACTGTTTTAGGAGACATCACACTTATCTCATCTTGTATCTCCATTCTGGGACCATTTATATATCTTACAATCTTCTCTGTTATATCTTGATTTTTTCCTGCTCTTATGCTCACTTTGTAAAATTCCTTTCTATATTCTTCGACTGTCATTGATCTCTATCTAATATTCTGCATTTGTCTAAATAATGAAAGCCGATAATCACTTAGAAAAATCTTACCTCTCAACTTTGCCACCATCCTGTTCCAATTCTTTATTGGTTGCTTACCAAGTCTCCTTCTTTCTACCTGCACTCCATCCCACCAAAGCGTTGCATGTCCTTTCAATTTTGTGACAGCAAATTTCACCCTTTTTCCTTCATCCATTTCTTCATAATCAAATAACTCATCCATGTCATTAACCCAATCTATTAACTCTTTTGGGTTTAAGCCTCCTGTAAAAACCGAAAATTCAAGTCTAGTTTTAGATGTGGATCCCAACACTAATTTAAAAAATCTCATTTCAGGAGTAACATCTGCAAGTTCTCCCTCTTCTGGAGATTCAACTTCAGGCTCACTGACATCTCTAGCATTTGCATCTCTTTGATTTCCCATTTCCATTGCTTCTAATCTAGCTTGCATCTGTTGCATAACTTCCATCACTTCAGCATTTGCAACTTGTCTTCCTCTTCTTCGACCAACACCACCTCCTCTTCCAACTCTGTAAGCCATGTTGGATTTCTTTTCCTGATATTTGAGATCTCGCTCAGTGTCTAAAGGCTGCTCTGATACCACTAATCGTGGTCCAGATGCAGGAGTCAAAGATAAAATCTCAAACTTTGAAACAATTTCTTTAATTTCTGGTGGAACTTCTTCTATTTCCTTTGGAGTATCAGTCATCAACCCTATAATTTTATAACATAAAATCCAAAAATTCTTTAAAACCCAGTTTATAGCCTTTTTATAAATGACGGAAACATAATTTGACTGATAATGACAATTCCTCTTTTAATGGTTTAATGACAGAATATTCTCACATGGACCAAAAATTATAATAGTATTTTTCATACCAGATTTCAACCATTATTTAAACCTCTTCCATAAAATATCGCATCCAAAACTTCACTTAAACAACCTACATCTAAATTTGCGATAGTCCTTGGATTTCCAAGTTGTATGCGACAGTTGTCGGATTAAATACGTGCCTGGATGGTTAACTTAAATTATCAAATCAAATTTATAATTTATCAGGTCCAATTGAAATGCTAAATCTCATGCAACTTAAAATGTGATTTTCGTTGGATTGCAATCAGAGGGTGGTGATTTGCATTGGCTCCAGCGTTACTACTTTCCTCAACTTTGCTTGTTGTTAGTGTCTCTCTAATTTTCAAGTTTGGAAATACAAACTACAGAGGTAACATATGAACCACTTTGGGATTCAAGGATCTAGCCTTCCTGAATCCAGAGAGGGATCTCTCTATAAATGTGTTTAAAGATGTGATCTTAAAGGCTTGAAGTGTGATTTTAGGCTAGTTATGAAGAGTATGTGTTTGTGTTTTTGTTTGGTTGGGCAAAGGTATAATGAAGGTGGAGGCAGTTTAAATGAAGGGTGAAGGTGTATGCAAGTGAAGGGATGATTCAACTAAAAATATAGGCAAAAAATAGCTTTGATCCCTTGGGCTATGGAGTCATAAGAGGATTTAATTGGACAGCAAGGTTCAAAAATGATCCATGGTGCAAGTTATCTATGTCAAAGGATCTCTTTTAAGTTGATTTTATGGAATAAAACAGATAGGAAATGGAGAACAAACAAATGTAGAACAAAGAGCAGCCTAAGATCAAGTAAGTGCTTTGAAACTATCCTGCTTTGGCACGCACTTAAGGAAACAAACATGAAAATAATCTAAGATCAGGCCAGTACTTTGAAACTAACCTGCATTGATGTACTTTCAATGGAAAACATTAAAAACACTTAGAATAGCTTAAGATCAAGTAAGGACTTTAAACCTATCTTGCTTTTAGCATATTCCATTGGAAAAACACAGATGATAAATATAAAGAGTAATCTAAGATCAGGTAAGTGCTTTTAAACTAGCCTGCTTTCAACGTACTCTTAAGGGAAACTTTCAAAGGAGGAAAATATAGAAATAAATCTTATCAGTGAGAGTAGGTACTGTTAAGAGTAATTCCTAGCTCTGTATTTGTTGTTCTTTATCAGAGAAAGTGGACAGAGTGAAAACACAAATTAAATTGACAATTAACAGTAAGAAAACACATCACCATTGACATAGACCAGGATCCCATAAATCAGCTTCTATTTGATGTTCAAACCAGTTACAATAATCAAGCTTGGTGGGTCTCTACAACTTCAAACTTCTCATTACAGTTGATGTATCTTCAATTGCAAACAGGGCTTCAGTAAGCTTCAAAAAACTATCATGCAATCAGATATCCAGAGACCAACCATTACAATGTGGTCCTCAAGGAGAATTTATAAGAAAATTTGGAAGTGGGAGAATTTCTAAGGGTCAAGTATCATTAACTCCATCATTAATGCAATTCCTGGCCTTTGAAAACCAGGAAAGGCATAAGGCAGGAATGCCCTCAACCTATAACTCTGTTTCATAACTCTGTTTCTTCTTTTCAAGGCTTGATAGACGAAATATTGACTTCAGGACTGCATTTTATCTTCAAAATAGATTTTGCTAACAATTAGTAATAAGTTATCTTGATTTGTATTAATTTTTCAGTTGTCTTTATGCAAATATCTCTTTTTATTGCAGTAATTAGGGCTTCTTTGTTTTCTGTGAGGCTGCAGGTGTCTTTTAGTAGCCAGAGAGGTTGGCTTTTGGTGCTGGAGAGGGTTCAATTGGCCTCTGATTGGCGGTGGAAACTTCCCTAAACTAACAGATGTCTTTGTCTTTTTCTAAAACGCTTTTGATTCACTTTTAGGTCTGCGTTTTAGGACTAATTAGGCCTTGGTATTCTTTTCAAGTCTTCATTGTGTCTTTAACTCTTTTAAACATTGGATCACGTTCTTAATCTCCAATAATCCACTTTTAATCCTTCAATTTATCGCGGATACACTTTGCTGCTTCTTTTTTTTATTTGTATGTGGCATCTGTGCAGGTTCAATGGCACGGTAGGGTTTGAACAGGTTTGACACTGATATGTGATGGAAATCATGTCTAAAAACCCTTTCTGATGCGTTCTCTACAATCTTTGGTTCTGAAAAAGTCTCTCTGTGCTCCATTTTCTCTATCTGTGATCATGAGACAAAGTGCGAGTTTGTTATTATCTGATACCCTGCAAAAGACAACAAACATGTTAGGAAATCTGTGGGAGTGGAGGGAGGATTCTCCAGAGGCCCATGGAGGATGAAGAGCAGGGGCGAAATGGTGGCTGTAGGCGAAGAAATGATGAAAATCGTGAAAAAATGGTGAAAATCGGGCCTGCAGAAGTTTTGGTACGAGAAATATTTTGGGCCGTTAGATTAGGTCTAACAGTGATGATCGACGGACTAGATTCATTGATGAAATCGTTTGGTGGATAAAGAAGGAATGATGGACGGAGGATGAAACTGTATCGTGGCCGTCCGATGAAGAAATCGGACCTTGTAGATAAATGGAAGAGATTGGTGAGGGGAATATGTGAATGGTGTGAGAATAAGTCCAGACCGTTAGATCGTAAATATCTATGGTCCAGATTAAGCGATAAAACACACAGCGGAAGAGGGCGGTAAGGTGGAAATAAGTTGGCGGTATTCGCGTGGGGTCTGAAGCGTTTTGTGGTTTTGCCCAAATTCACGTGATACCATACATTGCACGCCACGTGTCCAAGCAAAACCACTTATATCGCGCAGCTCCGGAGCGTTAACGGTCGGACAGTAAAGTTGCGCGATATGTTTGTGAACCGTCGGATGTGGGATGGTTAGATCAAACGGCAGAGGTGCGAGCACGATATAGGAAAGTGCACAGGCGGAGGCGATGGTCGGGTTTAATAAGGACCATTGGATTTACGCGGATTGGACGGTCAAGATTAAACGGATCAGCAGCATTATTTGTTGGGCTATCGGGCTCGATACGGACCGTTAGATCGCGCAAATGAACGGCTCAGATTGAAAGATTGGGCACTGTGTTCTTTGAAAGGGGAAAGATTGTATGGCGGACAGAAATAGATCTAGCCATTAGATCTATAGATCCGACAGTTGAAGTTGAAAAGTATGGTGAAGGAATAAAAAACCCATCGCATTGGAAAGTTTTAAAAACAATGGAAAAGGCACTCTGTTTGGGGTTTTTCAAAGGTTTTAAGCACTCGGACATTGAAGCTTTAGGTCACGTGGAGGGGGGCTAAGCCATATAAGCCTTTAGGGGCTAAACTTTCAAATAGAGCAGACAAAGTGTTTATAGGCTTTTTAAATGGATTTTCAGGTTTTTTCAGAGGATTTTGGTCTTCTTAGCGCCTGGTTGAGGGCTAGGGGTCATATAAAGAACAGGGCTATAGAATATAAGCCCTCAGGGGCTAAAGACTAATATAATGTAACTTGGGTGTTTTTAGGCCAAATTTAGTGCTTTTTTAGGCCAAATGAGGGGTTTTGGTAAGGGGAGAAAGGGATTTTTAAGCCTGACAAAGGGTGATATGAGGCTTAAAAAGGATTTAGGATGACATGGAGGGTTAGTGAGAGGATTTTGTGGTATTTGAAAGGGGTAAAAAGTGATGAAGAATGGAGGTTTTGTGAAGGGGATATAGGGCAAATGGGGCCTTTTTTACAACAGTTTTCTTCACAAACAGTGAGGCTTTTTTATTGACACAGCATTGAAGATTGCTTCAGAGGAAAAAAAATACGTTAAGGCTTCAAGAATGGCAGGTTTTCAATGAAAATGTTCCTATTGAAGACTTAGAAACCATTTAGCCACATGTTTGCTATGCCAAAATTTATAGGTGGCTAAAACTTGTTTTACACTTCTGCAAAGAAATCACAGCCTTTTTTTTTATATCAATTATTGTTAGCCTTTTAATACAAAATTATCATCTCACTTTCACCGTGAATGCAGAATTTTTTTAAAGAAATCATACACACATAAACCAATTAACAAGAACTCGACTTGAAATTCATCACTTTCAGGATTTGACAATTTACGCATACATTACCAAGGTACAGAGGAAATGTGAATTTCTTCTATTCAATCATTTTTCCATGCAATCCTCCTTTTTTTCAATACATTTCAACTTACATATAGATATATTATTCACAATATCATTTCGATCCGATTCAAAGAATCGGATCTGCCCAATTTTAGATAAAATCATATTTCATGATATTCTCCTTAAAATTCTCAACTAAAACTAAATACGTCGAACTAATTACCAGCAATCCAAATCCCTAAGGAATAGTTCAAATCGTATCTATCAAAACAGTGAATTTCCAACTAAAGGAACCCACTCCTTTGCTTGTAAACTTTTTTTTTGTATTTTTGGAATAAAAATGAAGTCCTTTTTCCCTCGAACCTCATGCTCCTACATCAAACTCCTAAGGACAAAATTATTCATGGGCTCCTATCCATGAGCTCCTCTACAGAACTGCCCAACTTATGTAGCATGATATTTGTCATCCAAGTAGCCTCTACAACTGGTTGATCTTTCCACTTGATAATACTCAAAATACTCCTGTCCTCTTGTCTTTTTAGACAATATTTTGTCTAAAATCTTCTCTGGCTGTAATATTTTTGCTGCGAGTAATTGTTTCAACCAGTAAATCTCTTCTTTTCTTTTAGTTGTATCATCTGTGTCTCTATCTTCATACCTGTACAAATCAGCAACATTGAAAATTGGAGATATTCCAATGTCAAGGGGTAATTCAATTCATATTCATTTGCAGAAAATTTTCACAATACTCTGCATGGCCCAATTTTCTTAAATTTTAACTTATTATATGCCCTTTTTGGAAATCTTTCTTTCCTCAAGTGTGCTAAAACCAAATCTCCAACCTCAAAATTAACTTCTCTCTTCTTCAAATATGCTCTACTTTTATACTTGATGTTGTTTTCATGTAACTGTTGTTTTACCTGGTCATGTATTGCTTGAATTTCTGAAGCAAAATCTTCTTCTTCAACACTTCTCATTTCTGCTTTTCCCAAATTTCTTAGTTCATACACTCCTCTTGGGTGCATTCCATAAACTATATGGAATGGACTCTGTCCTGTAGTCCTATTAGGAGAGTCATTATAAGCATATTCAGCCTGTGCCAAAATTTGATCCCATTGTTTAGGATGTTCACCTGCAAGACTTCTTAAAAGCTTACCCAAGCTTATGTTTACCACCTCAGTCTGTCCATCAGTCTAAGGGTGATAAGCTGAGCTGAAACTTAGTTTAGTACCAAGATTTTTCCACAATGTCCTCCAAAAATGACCAACAAATCTGGTGTCCTTATCAGAGACAATGCTTTTAGGAAACCCATGCAACCTTACAATCTCTTTGAAAAAAAAGATAGCAACAAAAGTAGTATCACTGGTTTTATAACATGGAATAAAATGTGCCATTTTAGAAAATCTGTCAACTACAACATAAATTGCATCATTCCCTCTCTGTGTTTTAGGTAAACCCAAAACAAAATCCATACTTACCATATCCCGAGGTCTATTTGGAATAGGTAATGGAACATACAAACCTGTGTTTTGACTCCTTCCTTTTGCATATTCACAAACTTTACAATTCCGCATATACTTCTCCACTTCAGATATCATCTTTGGCCAAAAATAAAAATGACTCAGTTGTTCATAAGTCTTTTCTACACCAAAATGTCCATCAAGTCCACCACTATGTTTCTCCTTAATTAAATTGTCTCTCATAGAACAATTTGGTATGTACAACTTATTTATTTTAAACAACAAGCCTTCTTGCAAGAAAAAATCTAGCCACTTACTTCTATCCAACAAAACAAGATTACTGCATGCTTCAAATGCCTCTTTAAAATCCAAATTTACTTTACACAATTCTTTAAGAAAATCAAAACCCAACACTTGAATTTGACTTTCTTGAACTAAAATGATTTTTCTACTTAAGGCATCTGCTACTTTGTTTTCTTGGCCAAATATATGTTTCAATACAAAATTGAAACTTTGAAGATACTTTACCCATTTTGCATGTTTCTGATTCAATTTTGGCTGCTGCATAATGTACTGCAATGCATGATTGTCTGAATAAAGCACAAACTCTTTAGACGTCAAGTAATGTCTCCATATTTTTAATGACTGCACAACTGCATAAAATTCCTTGTCATAAGAAGAATATTTTCTTCTCGTCTCATTCATTTTTTCACTGAAATAAGCTACAGGTCTGTCTTCTTGACTTAACACAGCCCCAATAGCTTCTCCACTGGCCTCACATTTCACTTGAAAAGGTTTGATAAAATCAGGTAAAACTAAGATGGGTTTTTCTATTATCTTCCTTTTCAACAACTAGAAGTTTTTTTCTGCTTCATCAGTCCATTTAAATGGTTGTTTCTCCTTCTTTATAGTTTGAATAATAGGAGCATTGATCTTACTAAAATTCCTTATGATTTTTTTATAAAAACTTGCAAGACCATGGAAGCTTCTTACCTCAAAAACACTTTTGGGTGAAGGCCATTCTATAATTGCCTTTATCTTCTATGGATCCATTTTCAATCCATCATCAGAAACAACAAAGTCTAAATACGTCAACTCTTCCTTCATGAATGAACACTTCTTAAAATTTACCATCAAATTTTTCGAATGCAACGTCCTTAAGACATAATTAAGATATCTCATGTTCTCTTTTTTAAATTTCTTGTAAATTAATATATCATCCATATATACTATTACAAATTTACCAATAAATTCTTTCAATACTTCATTCATAAGCCTCATAAATGTACTAGGATCATTTGATAATCCAAACAACATTACCATCCATTCATATAATCCTTCATTTGTTTTAAAGGTTGTCTTCCATTCATCTCCTTCCCTTATCCTAATTTGAAGATAGCCACTCTTTAAATCCAATTTTGTAAAATATCTTGCCCCACCTAAACAATCCATCAAATCTTCAATTCTGGGTAAAGGAAATCTATAACTGATTGATATTTTGTTGATTGCTCTTGAATCAGTGCACATTCTCCAGCCTCCATCTTTTTTTGGACTCAACATTGTTGACACTGCACAAGGACTCAAACTCTCTCTGATCAGTTCTTTATCTAACAGTTCCTGCACCTGCTTCCTGATTTCTTCATTTTCTATAGGAGTCATCCTGTATGTTGCTTTATTTGGAAAATTTGCTCCTCGAATCAAATCTATATGATGGTTGATTTTTCTAATAGGTGGTAATTCATCTGGAAAATCATCTACAACGATATCACAGCAATTTTCCATCATCTCTTGAATTTCAATTGGTAAATCAGAAATTTTAGTGGAAGTAATTGCTACCTTGGGTTTTCAAATTAATGCAAATTTTACCTCATCATCTTCAATCTGCTGCAGATATTCTTTTCCACTCAGTAACAAAGCTTTCAGATCAGATTTTATTTTTGATGCATCTTCTTCTTCTATCGGCAACAATGTATGATTGACACCATCTTTACAAAACTTGTATGTGTTATTTTTCCCGTCATGCATAGCTCTTGTATCATACTGCCAAGGTCTACCTAGCAATATGTGACATACTTCCATAGGCATTACATCACACATAATTTTATCTTTATAGCTGCCCAACTGGAATTCTACTTCACACTATTCATTCACTAACAACTGATGTACTTTCTGAAGCCATGACACCTTGTAGGGTGTTGGATGTTTCTTTTTCTTCAATTTCAAATTCTCCACCAATTCTGTAGAGACCAAATTATCAGTGTTGCCACTATTAATTACCATTTGACAACATTTCCCTTGAACTTTGCACACACTTATAAACAAAGTTTTCCTCTGTGCTGATTCAACAACTTCCTTTGTTGGTTTTAACAAAACTTTGTTAACTATCAAATATTCTCCTTTCTCTGGTGTATTTTCTACTTCTGGCACTTTTGCCACTTCTAGCACTTTTGCTACTTCTTCTTCATTCTGAGCAACAATTACATTTCTCTGATTTGTCCCCACATTATCTGGACATTCATAAGCTCTGTGTCCAAGCTTATTACATCTTTAACATCTGATTTATCTTCCTCTACCTCTGCCTCCTCTTCTTTTGGAAAAACTCCTTCTGCCACTTGCATCACCTTCTGTGGGTTTATGCTGACTTGAGCTGCTACTAGCTCCTTCTTTAGGTGTTGTAGATCTTCCTCTACCACCTTGACTTCCTTTTCCTTGAAAATTACCTCTACTTCTGGAAGATTGCTTCCTGATGAGTTTTTCTTTAGCCTTCAAGGCCATTTTATAAGCCTCTTCCACTGTTTTAGGAGACAGCAGACTTATCTCATCTTGTATCTCCATTCTGAGACCATTTATATATATTGCAATCTTCTCTATTGTATCTTGAATTTGTCCTGCTCTTATGCTCACTTTGTAAAATTCATCGTATATTCTTTTACTGTCATTTATCTTTGTCTAAGATTCTGCATTTGTCTAAATAATGAAAGTTGATAATCACTTGGAAAAAACTTACCTCTCAACTTTGCCACCATCCTGTTCCAATTCTTTATTGGTTGCTTACCAAGTCTCCTTCTTTCTACCTACACTCCATCCCACCAAAGCGCTGCATGTCCTTTAATTTTGTGACAGCAAATTTCACCCTTTTTCCTTCATCCATTTATTCATAATCAAAGAAATTATCCATGTCATTAACCCAATCTATTAATTCTTCTGGGTTTAAGCCTCCTGTAAAAACCGAAACTTCAAGTCTAGGTTTAGATGTGGATCCCAACACTGATTTAAAAAATCTCATTTCAGGAGTAACATCTGCAGGTTCTCCCTATTCTGCAAATTCAACTTGAGGCTCACTGACATCTTCGGCATCTGCATCTCTTTGATTTCTCATTTCCATTGCTTCTAATCTAGCTTGTGTTTGTTGCATAACTTCCATCACTTCAGCATTTGCAACTGGTCTTCCTCTTCTTAGACCAGCACCACCTCCTCTTCCAACTCTGTAAGCCATTTTGTCTGGATGCATGAGTCAAAGATAAACTCTCAAACTTTTAAATAATTTCTTCAAGTTCTGGTGGAACTTCTTCTATTTCCTTTGGAGTATCAGTCATCAACCTCTAATTTTATAACACAAAATCCAAAAATGTTTTAAAACCCAGTTTATAGCCTTTTTATAAATGACGGTAACACAATTTAACTGATAATGGCAATTCCTCTTTTAATGATTTAATGACGAAATATTCTCACATGGACCAAAAATCATAATAGTATTTTTTATACCGAATTTCAACCATTATTTAAACCTCTTCCATAAAATATCACATCCAAAACTTCACTTAAACAACCTGCATCTAAATTTGTGATATTCCTTGGATTTCCAAGCTGTATGTGATAGCTATCGGATTAAATACGTGCCTGGATGGTCAACTTAAATTATCAAATCAAATTTATAATTTATCGGGTCCAATTGAAATGCTAAATCTCATGCAACTTAAAAAGCAATTTCCGTTGGATTTCAATAGGATGGTGGTGATTTGCATTGGCTCCAGCGTTACTATTTTCCTCAACTTCACCAGTTTTACACTTCTGCAAAGAAATCACTGTTTTTTTATATCAATTACTATTAGCCTTTTAATACAAAATTTTCATCTCGCTTTCACCATGAATGCGGAATTTTTTTAAAGAAACCATACACACATAAACCAATTAACAACAACTCGAACTGAAATTCATCACTTTCAGGATTTGACAATTTACGCATACATTACCAAGGTACAGAGGAAATGCGAATTTCTTCTATTCAATCATTTTTCCATGCAATCCTCCTTTTTTTCAATACATTTCAACTTACATATAAATATATTGTTCACAATATCATTTCGATCTGATTCAAAGAATCAGATCTGCCCAAATTTAGATAAAATCCTATTTCACGATATTCTCTTTAAAATTCTCAACTAAAACTAAATACATCGAACTAATTACCAGCAATCCAAATCCCTAAGGAATAGTTCAAATCCTTTCTATCAAAACAGTGAATTTCCAGCTAAAGGAACCCACTCCTTTGCTTGTATATTTTTTTTATATTTTTGGAATAAAAATGAAGTCCTTTTTCCCTCAAGCCTCATGCTCCTGCATCAAATAGACATTAATTTGTTGCAATCTCAAAACCCTGAAAATGTACCTAATAAAACTGAAATCAATTCAAGAGACAATCACATCTCATTTCAAGCATATTATTCTCCTATATTATCCTTCTTATGCAGAGATTCACAGCTACATGTATAACCCGGAAAATGTACCCAATAAAACTGAAATCAATTCAAGAGACAATCACATCTCATTTCAAGTATATTATTCTCCTATATTATCCTTCTTATGCAGAGATTTTCTGTAAATGACTATAATGAGTTTCACACGTGCAATGATGTGCCCGTGTGGACAGAAAGTTGCAAAATATGTAAAACGAATAATAGAAGAAATAGAGATTTATGTTGATTAGCTCTTCATCCATAACCCTTATTGCTATATGTGAGAATCTTCTAGTGGAACCCATAGCCTATAGTGGGATTTGCATGAGCCTACAGAGTAATATTGCCTTTTACTCTACGAACTCCACTCATAGGATTTCAAAAGAAAGATATATGTAAATGGAGCAATGATTATGGTGAGTACAATCTAGAGAAAAAATGGGTTTGTTGGGTAAATTATCAACTTTAAAGTCAACCGTTCTTTTAATTTTCTTTTTCAAAATTGATTGGAAATAATTTTAGAATAATACTAATCATCCCTTGGTTGTGTTGTTTCTCTTGTGATGTGAGGCTTCCATTCAGCTAAAATATTGTAACCCGTGTATATGTACTTTGTTTTCTCATCTTCTTGTAAAAGTATACATAGGTTTGTATTGTTGTTTTTCTGGTTGATATTTTTATTTTTATTAAAATATATTTTTTTAACATTCTAAAGATATTGTAGACAAAAAGAATTGAACATAACTTGATTTTAGATTTCAAAAATAAAATTTAAAATTTAAAAAAAAAATAATGACCTACTCTTATTTTACTTTAAAATACTTCCAAAATAACAAGAATGGTTGAACTAACTCGATTTTGGATTTAAAAATAGCATGTAAAGTCCAAATTTGACCTTACATAAAATCTTGGTAAGGATTTTGTTATTGAAGTTTACTTTCATGTTAATTTTGTCTCCTAACTATGTAATGCATTGGATGAATGAAGTTATTTAAGTTTAAGGCAAATTTTCATGTTATCATTTTTGTCTTTAAAGAAAATTCTGATGTTATCACTATTTTAAAGAAAATTGTTATGGCATCACTTTTTAGTATATATTTTTAGATTTTAATATAAATGGATTTTTCAAAATTAATTTGGAATTGGAAAAGTTTCACTTTATTTTGGAAAAAATTAATATTGAATAATCTATAATTTTGTTCACTTTGTTTATTTGAATGATTGTGATAACTATTTATGTTAAACATAGTTTTTATATTATAGAATAAGATAGTTGATCCTCCTTGAAACATTTTTAAGTTAAGAGAATTAGTTTTCCTTGAAGCATTTTTTTTGAAGTTAAAATAGTTAGTCCTTTTTCGAACATTTTTTTTTTAATTTTGTTAATTAGATTAATCTTTTATTTTTTATATATTAAGTATAATTTTTAACATACGAGAGGCCTGGATGCAGCCATTGCTTGCTTCTTTCATAAGAAATCCAGCCATTTCCATCTTTCATGAAGACTAAAGATAATTCCTTCCATCCTCCTTTGTAAGGAAAGGTAGTTCCTTCCTCATATAAAAGCTACTCACTTTCTTTTTCTTTTTCTTTTTCTTTTTCTTATTTTGAAAAGGAAAAGAGTCGCTCGAATGTAACGTTGCTATCATGGAGACTAAAGATAGTTCCTCCCATCCTCCTTTGTAACGGAAGGTATTTGATTCCTCATTTAAAAGCTACTCTCTTTCTTTTTCCTATTCGTTGAACCTGCTTACATGTCTGCTCGGGCCCACAGTTTCTGTCACCGTTTGCATAGACGGACGTTGACATTATTACCGGAATTGCTTATTGCCAGAAAAAGTTTACAGCGAATAAACTACTCTATACCCTGTAACTTGTGAAGATTAATATTTGTCCTTCCCCCTCGGCCCATTTAATGCGGAGTTGGAGGCATGGAATTTGGAATATCCGTGGTTCTTTGCCGGACACACAAATCCACGCTGTAGCCAACTTATTTATGTGGTTTTGCACCAATAATTTACCATGCAGCCTAACAGAGTGGAAACCCCATTACCCTGTGTTTGTTTATATGTTCAGGGAAGATATAACATGGTCAAGTTTTAATGAAATGTATTGTTACAAAATACATTAAAATCCCTGATGATATATATTTTAAATTTTAGTTTTTGGTAAATGTATTAATTGCATAAGTAAAAAAACTCATGTAAATGAAAAAATTATTTTAAAAAATTATATATATATATATATATTTAATAAATAAATAAAATTATAAGAATGGATTACTATGTGGGATTAAGATGTAGTAATATTGGCCATGACAACAAATTTTTAGATTTTGATTAATGTATATAAAATATTCATCTATCTATATATAAAATTTTATATGATATATTTATATTTATATATATATATATATGATATGCTTATATTTATGTTATAAATTAAAATAATTATGTGTTACTAAATATAAAACCATGAATATTTACTGTAATATTTGGATTTTAAATATTTTATTTATAATTGTTTATATATATATTATTGGATATGATTAAATATTTATATTTATAATTTATATTAAGTGAAAGTTAATATATTTTAGAAATATATACTTTTGTAAATTGTATTTTATAAAAAGTTATTTTAAATTTCACATATTTTTATTATAACTATGGAAGTATTCTCAAAATTGAAAATTTGTTTAACTAAATTATAAGTATTATGTAATTATTTTGGTTAATAATTAAATTATAAATTTTTAATTTGTATTTGAAAGTTTAGAATTTAAAAATTAATTAAATTTACTGAAAATTAATAATCTAAATAAATTAAAATTAATATAATATTTAGAAAAGCAATAAATTAAGTATGTATTTTTTGAATTATTATATATAAAAATAAAAATTTATGGGATTATTATAACAATATTAAGATATAGTGAAATGATAGTGAATAATTAAATTATAAGTTTTTATTTTTATTTTCAAGTTTGGAATTTAAAAATTAATTAAAATTATTGAAAATTAATAACATTTATTAATAAATTAATAATCTAAATAAATTAAAATTAATATAATATTTAGAAAAGCAATTAATTAAGTATATAGTTTTTGAATTATTATATATAAAAATAAAAATTTATGGGATTATTATAATAATATTAAGATATGAGTGAAATGGTAATTTGAATATATAATGATGACAATGATGATGATTAATATAGATTAAGGTTTATATGGTTTACATGACCTTAAAAAGGTAAGAGATTAAATAGGATTGTTTAACATTTTATTTAGATATTTAAAAAGAAGTGAGAGAAAGGCTCTCAAACCACCATAGTTTTGATGAGTGAAAAGGTTAAGAAAGTTGTCAAAGGAAAATAACTCTAGTGTTAGCTAGCCAGTTCAATTCCCCACATATGTGGCAAAAAATTGAACAATTTGAAATTAGTGACTAGTAATTTCTATAAGTCCGAAGGGGATTGAATACGAGTATAAAATGGAAAATCTAAGTGAAAGTGTTTTAATGTAATTATAAGATGGACAATCTAATAGAAAGTGAATGTGAGTGTAAGATGGAAAATCTAAGAGAAAGTGTTTTAATGTAATTATAAGATGGACAATCTAAGAGAAAGTGAATGCGAGTGTAAGATGGAAAATCTAAGAGAAAGTGTTTTAATGCCAGTATAAGATGGACAATTTAATAGAGTATTTTTTATGACAAACTATTTCATCTGAGGGTGTTTTGGGGTTTCCCTAAGAAGCTAATATTGTCTTTATTTCCCAATGGTGTGACCAAGACTAGCATCCTTATGCCACCCTCACTTGACTTAAAGGTGGATGCTTTGGCTAAATTCAAAAGCAATTTTAGGAAACCCCTTACATCCATATTGTATAACTTCTTATACATAAGATATCAAGTGATTAAATAATATATTGAAACAAAATTAAATAGGAAAAAAAAAAAAAAAGATAAATTACTGATAAGATGATAAGGTGAAACAATACCTTCCATCGATCTCCGGGAATACCTTTTTCACATGGTAACATTCTTTTAATATTTTCCACAACATGATTTATCTTTTTTCATGATACATTTGCTAAGGTGTAATTGATAATGTTTTTCTATTTTATTTTTATTTTTATTTTTATTTAACTATTTTTTGTATGAGATTTATCTTATTTCTATTTTTATTTAATTGGTAATGTCTTTATATGAGATTTGTTAAGATATAATTTAGTGTAGGTGCTCAAGGTTTTATTAATTGGTAATCTCTTTATATGAGACTTGTTAAGATATAATTTAATGTAATGGTTTTAAGAAAATTTTAAAGTGGGAAAATTAAAAATTCCACAACTTGGAAGAAGGATTGAAATGAATTGAAATATTCTATAAGAATTTTAGAAAAGTAAGACATGTAACAAGTTGATATGTAAGAAATTAATGTTTTTATGTGAAATTTTTGGGAAACACTTTTACATTTATCTTTATTCTGATTTATAGTTTTGCATAAATAGTAATTTTACTAATGTGGACTATGTTATGGTGAGGATAATTTGGTTACTCGTAAATGTGTATAATCTTTCAAAAAACAAATTTAAATAACTTTCCATAATTGTGAAATTATATGACTTCATGAATATGAGAACTTTTTTGTGAATATAAAGATATATTCTTACATTTTAGACATAATGAGGTTTATATAGTTAAGAAATGGAGGATCACGGAATTTTGATCCTCATTTAGTGCTACACGCCCAAGGGAATACATACATACATATATATATATATATATATATATATATATATATATATATATATATATATCTATATATATATATATATATAGATATAAACAATAAATACTTATAATGTGTGGGAAAATAAATTTTAGTAATTATTTTATGTACAATTATATTTTATACTTGTCCTCATAATAATCTTTGATAGGATTAATGAAAGTAATAACCTAGTGATCATGACATAATTTGCAAATGCAATTCCATTTGATATGAATGATAGGTTCAAATATAAGATGGGTTCAAATATAAAATGGATTCAAGATGATTGTTGAGCCTAACTCTTAATTAATGGTTATTGAATTTTCTTGCTTTAATGATGTTACATTTAGAATAAGGGAAGAATGGTCTTGTCAAGCATTCAAGCCCGATGTTAAGGTGGCCACCCCGCAGCTGCAGGGAATTTACTACATCGGTATGCTTGGCAAGCCTGTCAATCAGTTACGTTGTTATAAAACATGGTGGGAAAAGCTTTTGAGAATGCTTGATCCTCTTCTACGGGTGAAGCTCTGCCCTGTTCAAGATTTGAGTCTGTCATTGTATGCAATTCACTGCCATTGTCTGCATGTTCATTCATTTTGTTGAATTCATGCTCCTTCTCTCTAGTGCTTCCATGCTCATTCCCCTTGTTACATGCACGCTCAATACTCATCTCGCCCATGAGATCACTCCCTCCGCTATCTGAAAGTCCACCCCACCTGGTTCGATGGTTCATGAATGTAAACACCATTTCCATGGAGTCTGTGGTAGGGGCAGGCCTTCGCTCCCCCCATGGCATGGCCTAGGCACTAAACATTTTGATCCCAGTGTTCCATGACGACATCAACAACAAGTTGCTGCCCTTGAGGTTGTCAAGCTCTGCTTCATGGATGATCACATGTGGGTTCTAATAAATGTCCTGGGTCGACACATCAGGGACCACGAGGAAAACATGTTGGTGATGGAGGCTCACATTCTCGATTTGGATCACTTCAATCTAGATCTCAAGGCGGCTCTCAGCGACATGGCCAACTCCCTCAGCATCAACTTGTACCCATCATCTCCATCAACATCGCCTTTGTATTTTCCAAGCATGTCCATGGATATCACATCCCAGGCAACACCTCTCAGGGATGACCCTCCATCCTCATCAACACCTCTTGCATCCAATTTTCCATTTATGCTAGTGCCTCCTGCTAAGTGTCCAAGAGTCAATGATGATCTCAAGCCTAAACAAATCCCTTAGTTTGGTGATGATGACTACTACGGTTTTGTGCCCACTGAGGAAGAGGAACCTCAACCAAAGAAGCCACCCTAAGTAGGTGTTCCAACTTTGCTTCCTTCTATTTTTGTCATTTTTCTGGTTTATTATGTCAACAATCATGACTTCTCTCTACTATTAGTTCCATGTTACATGTTCATCACCCCGCTATCAGACTTTAGCTAACTCCTTTGGATATATTTTGATGTATTTTTGTCTCACACCCTCTGTGAACTCATGGAAAAGTCTGAGGGTTTATGGCTTGAATGCCACAACGATGTAACTACTGTATATTTTTTGTAATACAAAGCTCTTTAACTTACAAAAAAAAACATTATTTTGCACAAGCACATGCATACCTGTTAAGATGTGTGAAAAATTGCAAGGACAAGCATTTAATTTAATGGAAATTTATCAGATTATATCACACTAATAGTTTTTGAAAAAAAATATCATTAGGACAACAACGAAATTCTCCACAAATTTTTTGTTTACTCCAAATCAAAATTCACAATGCTTATATGAACTTTTAGGGTCTTCAATTCGATAAAAGAGTAAACTTTTAAAATTTCATCGTCACATTTGGCCCAAAAGTGTAACACATCTCCATGTATTCACCCCATAGCATAGCAATGCTCTCACTAGTCACATATATAGTGTTGAAGCTCTATTTTAGATTTTTCTATAGAAATCAACCCTTTTGTTTTTTGCTTTTCTGCAAAATTCTAGGCACAAAGCTTGGATAGAAATTAGATTTGACTCATTAGAACTTGTGCACACTCACCACACCTTGGACCACATGAATTTGTGGTCTCTTTTCCTTTTTAAAAGTGTTTTGAACTCAGTCTAGGGTTTTCATTCTAGGTGTGTGTCAATAATATGTTGGTACATATACTTGTTTATATATTGACATAATTTGTGTATATAATCACGTGTTCTTTTGAAAGAGAATATATTAAGGAGACATGTAATGTAGTCATTATTAGGAGACATGAAAACCAAAGGGAATATATTAAGGAGACAAGTAGGGTAGTCAATATTAGGAAAAATGAAAACAAAAGCAATGATTTTATAGAATCATAGGGAACCCTATTTTAATTGGGAACTTGAATATGACAAAACACTATATTTCTTTTGAGAAAAGTTCAAAGTTACTAGCTAAAAGCAAGTAAAAAACTATTTATGATTGGACTATTGTTTATAATAGTTATGTTGAAAATATTACAAAGTTTTTTGTGAATATGTTTTATAAACTTTGAAATATTACATATTTATTTAATTTACCATATGAAACACACAACTTTATAGATGATTACTTACAATTCATTGTGAAACATGATTATTGACAATTCATTATGAAACATGATGTTTTTATTTTATAGATGATTACTTACAATTCATTGTGAAACATGATTATTGACCATTCATTATGAAACATGATGCCTTTTAGTCACATGGAACTTAGCGAATAACCTACTCTATACCCTGTAACTTGTGAAGATTAATATTTGTCCTTCCCCCTCGGCCCATTTAATGCGAAGTTATTTATGTGGTTTTGCACCAATAATTAACCATGCAACCTAAGAAAGTGGAAACCCCCATTACCCTGTTATGTTCAGGGAAGATATAACATGGTGAAGTTTTAATGAAATGTATTTGATTACAACCTACAAAATACATTAAAATGCCTGTATTTTAACTTTTAATTTTTGGTAAATGTATTAATTGTATTAGGAAAAAAACTCATGTAAATGAGAAAATAATTTTTAAAAGTATAAATATATAGTTTTTCATTTACTAATTATGTATATATAGTTTCTCATTTACTAATTATGTAGATTGGATTACTATATTGGATTAAGATGTAGTAAAACTGGTGATAACAATAATTTTTTTATGTTTGTATATAACAAATTCATCTATCAATGTCTAAAATTTTATGAATAAATTATATATATATATATATATATATATATATATATATATATATATATATATATTATATATATATATAAATTATATATATATATATATATATATATATAATTTTATATGATAGCCTTATATTAGTATGTTATAAATAAAAATAATTATGTGTTACTAAATATATAAATTAAAATAATTATGTGTTACTAGATATAAAACCATGAATATTTACTCTCATATTTAAATTTTAAATATTTTAATTATAATTGTTTTGATAATATATAAAAATTTATTTATTATTACTATTTTAAAAAATAAATAAATAAAAATTTATTTATTATTATTATTTTTACCAAAAAGATTATTAGTGTAGTATGATTAAATATTTATATTTATAATCTATATCAAGTGAAAGTTGATATTTTTTAAAAATATATAATTTTATAAATTGTATTTTATAAAAAATTATTTTAAAATTCACATATTTTTATTATAATTATGGAAGTATTCTCAGAGGTGAAAATTTGCTTAAATAAATTATAAATACTATGTAATTATTTCCGGTTAATAATTAAATTATAAATATTTTTATTTTTTTGAAAATTTAGAATTTAAAAATTAATTAAATTTATTGTAAATTAATAATAGTTATTATTAAATTAATAATCTAAAAATTAATTAAAATTAATATAATATTTAGAAAATCAATAAATTAAGTATATAGTTTTTGAATTATTATATATAAAATTAAAAATTTATGGGATTATTATAGTAAGATTAAGAAATGAGTGAAATGATAATTTCGATATATATTGATGACAATGATGATGATTAATATCCATTAAAGCTTATATGGTTTACATGACCCTAAAAAAGGTAAGAGATTAAATAGGATTGTTTAACATTTTATTTCTATGCTTAAAAAGAAGTGAGAGAAAGGCTCCCAAATCACCATAGTTTTGATGAGTGAAAAGGTTAAGAAAGTTGCCAAAGGAAAATAGCTCTAGTGTTAGCTAATCAGTTCAATTCCCCACATGTGTGGCAAAAATTTGAACAATTTGAAATTAGTGACTAGTAATTTCTATAAGCCTGAAGGGGATTGAATATGAGTATAAAATGGACAATCTAAGTGAAAGTGTTTTAATGTGATTATAATATGGACAATCTAAGAGAAAGTGAATGTGAGTGTAATATGGAAAATATAAGAGAAAGTGTCTTAATGCTATTATAAGATGGACAATTTAATAGCCTATTTTTTATGACAAACTATTTCACGAGGGTGTTTTGGGGTTTCCCTAAGAAGCTCGTGAAAATAAGTTCTAATCTTGGCAATGTTTATTTTCTTCTTAACGCTAGTACATATATAGAGATATTGGTTTTCAGATTGGGGTTGATCACTTCCTTATAATATTGCACTTTTCTTTTCCCTCAAATTCTTAATTTTCCCACTATTTCTCCTTAAATTTGGAAGAAATGATATTTTTAATATATCCAAATTTCGTAAGATGATATCGTCTTTATTTCCCAATGGTGTGACCAAGACTAGCATCCTTATGTCACCCTCACTTGACTCAAAGGTGGATGTTTTGCCCAAAGTCAAAATCAATTTTAGAAAACCTCTTGCACCCATATTGTATAACTTCTTTTTATACATAAGATATCTAGTAATTAAATAAAATATTGAAACAAAATTAAATAGGAAAAGAAAAGGAAGGATATATTATTGATAAAGTAATAAGGTGAAATAATACCTTCTATTGATCTCGTGCAATACCTTTTTCACTTGGTAACATTATTTTTCATGATACATTTGCGAAGGTGTAATTGATAATGTTTTTATATTTTATTTTTATTTAACTAATTTTTTTATAAGATTTATCTTATTTCTATTTTTATTAAATTGGTAATGTCTTTATATGAGTTTTGTTAAGATATAATTTAGTGTAGCTCCTCAAGCTTTTATTAACTAGTAATCTCTTTATATGAGACTTGTTAAGATATAATTTAATGTAATGGTTTAAGAATATTTTAAAGTGGGAGAATTACAAATTCCAAAACTTGGAAGAATGATTGAAATGAATTGAAATATTATATAACAAGTTTAGAAAAGTAATACATGTAACAAGTTAATATGTAAGAAATTAATGTTTTCATGTGAAATTATTGGGAAACACTTTTACATTTATCTTTATTGTGATTTATAGTTTTGTATAAATAGTAATTTTACTATTGTGGACTATGTTTTGATGAGGATAATTTGGTTACTCGTAAATGTGTATAACCTTTCAAAAAAAACAAAGTAAACAACTTTCCATAATTATGAAATTATACGACTTCATGAATATGAGTAACTTTTTGTGAATATAAATATATATTCTTACATTTTAGATATAATGAGGTTTATATAGTTAAACAATGGAGGATAAATAAATTTGGATCATCATTTAGTGCTAAAGGGCAGGGGAATATAGATATGACCAATAAATAGTTATAATGTGTGGGAAAATAAATTTTAGTAATTTTTTATGTACAATTGTATTTTATACTTGTCCTCATAATAGAATCTTTGATAGGATTAATGAAAGTAATAACCTAGTGATCATGACATAATTTGCAAATGCAATTCCATTTGATATGAATGATTGGTTCAAATATAAAATGGATTCAAGATGATTGCTGAGCCTAACTCTTAATTAATGGTTATTGAGTTTTCTTGATTTAATGATGTTACATTTAGAATATGGGAAGAATGGTCTTGTCAAGCATTTAAGCCTGATGTTATGGTGGCCACCCTATAGTTGCAGGGCATTTACTACATTGGTGCACTTAGCAAGCTTGTCAATCGGCTACGCGGTTATAAAACATGGTGGGAAAAGCTCCAGAGCATGCTTGATCCTCTTCTGTAGGTGAAGCTATGCCCTATTGAAGAGTTGAGCCTGTCATTGTTTGCAAGTCACTACCATTGTCTGCATGTTCATTCCTTCTTTGTCCTGCAAGTTCATTCCTTTTGTTGAATTCATGCTCCTTCTCTCTAGTGATTGCATGCTCATTTCCTTTCTTACCTGCACGCTCATTACTCATGCCGCCCGCGAGATCACTACCTCCGCTATATGTAAGTCCACCCCACCTTGTTCGATGGTTCATGAATGTGAACACCATTTCCATGGAGTTTGTGGTAGGGTTAGGCCTTTGTTCCCCCCATGGCATGTCTTGGGCACTAAACATTTTGATCCCAAAGTTCCACAACGACATCGACAACAAGTTTTTAACCTTCAAGCTATCGAGCTCCACTTCATGGATGATCACATGTGGGCTCTAATAAACGTCCTGGGTCGACACATCAGGAACCACGAGGACAACATGTTGGTGATGAAGGCTCACATTCTCGATTTGGATCACTTCAATCTAGATCTCAAGGCGGCTCTCAATGACATGGCCAACTCACTTAGCATCAACTTGTACCTGTCATCTCCATCAAAATTGCCTTCCTCTTTTCCAAGCATGTCCATTAATATCACATCCCAGTCAAAACCTCATGGATGACCCTCCATCCTCATCAATACCTCATGCATCTGATTTTCCATTTATGCCAGTACCTCCTACTAAGTTTCCAAGAGTCGATGATGATCTCAAGCCTAAAGAAATCCCTTAGTTCGGTGATGATGACTACTACAGTTTTGTGCCCACTAAGAAAGAGGAACCTCATCCAAATAAGTCACCCTTAGTAGGTGTTCCAACTTTTCTTCCTTCTATTTTTGTCATTTTTCTGGTTTATTATGCCAACAATCATGTATTCTCTCTACTATTAGTTCCATGTTACATGTTCAGCACCCTGCCATCAGACTCTAGCTAACTCCTTTGGACATTTTTTGATGTATTTTGGTCTCACACCCTCTGTGAACTCATGGAAAAGTCTAAGGGTTTATGGCTTGAATGCCACAACCATGTAACTATTGTATATTTTTTATATTACAAAGCTCTTTAACTTACAAAAAAATTGTTATTTTGCACAAGCACACGCACACCTGTTAAGATGTGAGAAAAATTGCAAGGACAAGCATTTAATTTAATGGAAATTTGACAAATTATATCACACTAATAGTTTTTTTTTTAAATATCATTAGGACAACAACATAATTCTCCACAAATTGTCTTTTTACTCCAAATCAAAATTCAGAATGCACTCTATAACTAAAATTCACAATGCACTATATAATTATTTAAAAATAAACTCGCTACTCATAATATATTATCTTCTTTTATCACAAATATCTAAACTCACTTTTTACACAAACTTCTAAAAATTATAAGATAATATATAATTTTACACTTAAATATAAGTGTAAGTAAATGCTTAATTTTTATTATTTAAATATAAAGTAACCACGTTGAATATATTATCGTATTACAATAATACAACCTCCGCAAATTACAAGTATTGCTTATATTGTAAGCACATTTCAAAAATAGTTATGAGAGAAATTGCTTGTAAGCACATTTCAAAATATATTTATTATATTATAACTAACAAATTATATTTAAAATATGCTTTTACACAAACATGTTTTAAATATAGGAACTCTGAGCTGATTGCAAGAAATGAGTATTGAAATTAGGCTCACAAAAGGAATAACTTCAAAATATGAGCAACATGGCTAATGTGTTAATTGGTGGACATATGCAATGTCGTTGTACTGCAAACATAAACATAAATCGGTTGAAATCAATTTATATGAACTTCCCTATAGTAAATTGATTCGCTTTTGTGAATCCCTTATAACAAACTACATGAAAATTATCTACGGCCTTCCAAGATAAGTTGGGAACGAGCTTTTAATCAGAACAAGGTCCCCATCCACAACAACAGTGCATTTATGAATTGAGGTTACTTGACATTCACATGTTCAATGGGGCTTACTTGACATTCACATGTTCAATCAGGCCCTCCTGGCCAAATATTTTTTGCGTGCACTTTCTGGCAATGACATCTGGCCATCCCTATTCCATATCAAATTCCATTTCCATGGTGGGCTTCTCCCCTGTTTTCGCAGAGGTTTCCCTTCTTGTCTGCATGCCTCTCTAATTGCTCGAAGCTTCGAGTGCATTGTCCACATTGTACGTGGCAGATTACTTTTTTTTTCTGGGAATGGTCTTGACATTTTGATTGGGATCAACGGCATTTCAAGCTTATCTTCGGACTTTGTTATCCCTCAACCGCTCTGTCATCAGCTTGTTCAGAAATTCCTCCTTTGTCTATCGTAATTCATCCTAGCTTGGCAACAGGGCTGCCCCATTTGGAAAGATGCCCTTCAGTTGGGTCTGACCAACCTCGTGATGGACCAATGGTCTTTGGTTGCGCGCTCACTCTAGGAGGAAAGCTTTTGTCACAGCTCCTCGCATAACCGCATCCTCTGGGCTGGCCCGACTAAAAATTGTGCTATTGATGTTGCCGCTTTATACCTTAATCTCGTCTCATCTCATCCGTGTGCCTCCCTTCATCCTTTCAACATCATCTTCTGGAAGAGGAAAATCCCTCTTAAGATCCTTCTCTTTGTATGGCTAGCATGGAAAGACAATATTATTATGTGGACAATCTTCTCAAGAAGGGCCACCAGGGTCCTGGCATCTGTTCCTTATGCCACAATAAATCTGAATCTGTCTCTCACATCATTTTATCTTGCTCTTTCACTTTGGATTTATGGTATAACTTCTTCTCCTTGCTGCAATATCCCTTTTTGAGGCCACTCAGCGTGGACCAATGCATATCTAGGTGGAGTGTTATTGCTCAGAGATACTGCTCCTTACCTTTCTTCCTCTTTTGGGAAGTCTGGCTGGAGAGAAACAGACTCATATTTTTGGGGATCCCTCCTCTCAAGCATCGTATCCTCCACTTCATTATGACTTAGATCAATTCTCAAGATATATCTTTTCCTTCCACCCCCGACCTCTCCCGCAAACTTCATCCTCACCCTATTCAACTTCCAACTAGGTTTTTCGATGGTGTAGAATAGTTTGGGGTCTGTGGTTGTGGCTCTTGGATCAAGCTTTCCCAGGAGGAACGCTTCCACATCAGCTGGAATGGGGGTTAAGGTACTAACTTGAGGGTTGAATTCCTCACCCTCTGGAATCTTCTCTGGTTTGCTCACAATGCTCAGATTCCAAACCTCTCAATCTATGGGGACTCCAAAACGACCATTTATGGACTGAATGGCTCACTTCCTTTCATCCCCCGGGTCTCAATGGCTGGATCAGCAAAAAGGTTCATCTTTGGCACATTCTGGGCTCCCCTCCTATTCGTCACATCTTCAGAGATTCCAATATGAGGGCAAACAAGCTCTCCAAACTCAGCCTGCAATTACCTTTCGATTCTATTCACGTCGAGCGTTGGCTGGGGCCCTCGCTGGCGAGCTCTTATTCGCTACCCCTCCCTTAGTCATGCTTCGATGGTTATCTTGTTTCTCTGTGGACATGAGCTTGCATGGTTACTGTTGTACATATATCCTGGCTTATCTGTTGTTTTCTTTTGGCCTCTCAAGGTGGATAGGTAGCAATATGTGGTTAATCTATTGATGGATTGATGTTAATAAACCTTCTTTCTCTTTTTTGTTGGCATATGACTGCCCATATCAAGCTTTTATATATAACATTTTGTTATTGTATGTATTTTTTCCTTTATTTTTAATACAAGAAACAGCGTTTTTTCTCCTCTGAAAAAAAATGAATTGAGGTTCCAGTGTTGTGTGGGATTGGATCCATTCTAAGTGGTGATCACATTTACATTTTCCTTATGTACACTGGATTTTTTTGAAACCAGAGTGTTTTTCTGAAATACAACTACAACATTTCCAAATCTAAAGTCTAAGATGCCAGAAATATTACATTATTTGTAGAGTTGGTGAAGAAAATTCTTATAACACTCATTGGCTTGATGTTTTTTTGTGATAAATGCCATGTCTTGAGACATAATCCCCCTCCTTACCGCATTGTTCAAAAATTTTATTGATATCAAATTTGAAAGAAACAACATACTAAAAAATAATTTTGGTGGAACAAATTACCAAAAATTAATAGCTACAGTTAAATTTGAATCGTTTTACTTCATTTGTTCCCTTTGTATCTCAGAATGGGAACCACAACAATAGCTTCTTCTACCAGGGTACCTTTATTGCTCCTCCATTGCCCACGACATCTGAACTTGCTCCTTCCAAATTCATTCAAATGAAAATTACCTTGCTCTTTCCAAATCCATTGAATTGAAAATTACCGAGTTGGTCAGAAAAATCAAATTCAAAATATAAAAATAGTTTAAATAGTATTCATAAATATTGTACTAGTGATCCATCCATTAATGAATTTATATGAGAACAAATAACCAGCTTACCATAAGACATTTAATGACTTTATGAACACCTTTCCACCATACATGGCCATGTCCACTCCATTCGGAATCGCTGCTGCTATTTCCAATACTATTAGTTATTTAATAGCGTAAAAGTACCTGTGATAATACAGAAGCATTCCTACTGAACTGCAAATTCTTTATGACTCCCCAGCCAAATGTGTATGATGTGATCATGCATCTCGTTGTCTGTTTTTTTTATGTTAATGGCCATGGAAACACGACACCATGCATCATATGCCCATCCATTCCCTCACACCACGCTATATCGGTTACCATGGAATCTTACCATACCAAATGATACATTGTTTTCCTGTGAATAAGAAATGATACACTATATGAAGTGGATTGAGGAAAATTAATGTATACGAAATGATATGATATATGAGGCATATTGCGTATCATTATTTTGTAAGCATTAATGTTACGTATTTGAATTAGAATTTTTAATTTGAAAGCATGCTCAAAATTATTCAGAGATCATTCTCATTTGGAGAAGTTTTTTTGTCTGAGTTTTCTAGTTGATCAAGTGGTTTTGGAATTTTAGATCAATTAGTCTATTTTTGATGAAAGCACACGAATAAGAAGACATTGTAAATTTAACATTCGATGAGAATGGTGAAGTCTACTAAGAACGGGGAATTAGGATTAGGTCCCCCTCTCTCATACTTTTGAGTCATATTTATCTCAGATGTAGATCCATAGAAGAGACCATTAGAGTTTAAGAAAACATCCACGGTTTCATTCCTGTTAAAATACCTTGCTCGCTTGGCTTTGAAGGAGCCCCGTAAGTAGAATGATTTCATTTCTCTATTGAAAAATAATTTCACAACTCAATACTTTTCTGAATCTTACAATGTTCATATTGAGTGTCTTTCAATGGAACAAGATGTTTGTAATTTATAATTTTGGGAAGAAGATGTTTTTAATTTATAATTTTGGGTTTCGACTCACAAACTATTTAATTACTGAATAGGCATTTATTTGCTACAATCTCAAAACCCAAACAATGTACCCAATAAAACTGAAATCAATTCAAGAGACAATCACATGTGATGGACAATGTACCCAATAAAAATGAAATCAATCCAAGAGAAAATCACATCTCATTTCAAGTATATAATTCACCTATATTATCCTTCTTATGCATAGATTCACAACTGCATGTATAACTAGTAATTACTAGCTGATTTTCCTAGTGATTTTCTGTAGATGACTATAATGAGTTTCGCAGGTGTAATGATGTGCCGGGTGTGGAGAGAAAGTTGCAAGAAATGATCAAATATGTGAAACTAATAGTGGAAGAAATAGAGATTTGTGCGGATTAGCTCTTCATCCATGACCTGGGTGTTGAGAGAAAGTTGCAAGAAACGATTAAATATGTGAAACTAATAGTGGAAGAAATAGAAATTTATACAGATTAGAGATGACGTACCACTGCAAAAATTGACTTATAAACTATACACATTCTTTCAAAACCATGTAACATGCCATCTTTCAAGATTTGATCTGTTGGCGCAGTGCCATACTTTGTTTCCTGCAAGTTATATACCCCATAACAAATCATATATTTAATATAAAAGATTTATTTTTTTCATTTAAAACAAGATAATGGAGTAACTGAAATTCCTAAATTAAGTTATACAACATATACGCACAATCCATATTTAACCCAAATTCAATCAATTCCTTTGATGGTTCTTCTTTGTATGTTAGCACCTGTTTGAAGACATTCAATGATGATTTTTGTAAAACAACTTAAAAAATACAAAAATGAAATCTAGTTAAGTTGTTATAAGGAAGTAACAATTACTCACAAACTTAGATATCAATCATTTTCTTCCTTGTCGCCCTGTTTTATGTGCTGAATGGGTTCCATTTTCTTTTCTTTTCTGCAAGAAAATACTTGAAAATTAATATTTAATGCTAAATTGTTTATTTATTTTACCTAATGATCGAAAAAATCAATGATTACATATTACATTTGAAGAAAGTTGTTGTTGAGATGGCTCCTCCAGCGATGCAATTTTGTCCATTTATTTGACCATCTCCTTGTACACCTTTTTGGACATTCCTACTGGCATATTTCTGATATTAGCTCGTTCATCTTTTAATATTTTCATAATCTTCCTGAAAATGTAACATGACAATAAACTATTTAATTTTTATATTGATATATGAAAAGTAAGTATAACAAAAGTGATATTTATAAATAATTCTATACAAACATCTAAAGGAATATTACTTTTTCATTCCTTTTTTTTGTTGTTGTACGTTTTTGCTATTAAAAGTCTGACATGTCTCATTGACCAATTCTCTAGAAAATCTTCCTGTAGTTTACATAAAATTTGGTTCTTGGAATCATTGGATTGGTTTTTGTATTGTAAGTGGAAATAACGTCTATACATTCGTTCCACTAGATCCCTCAAGCTTTTGTAAAAATTTTCCCCCCTTTCGTTAACCTCCAGCACCACTCCAGATGAGCTAAGAAGCAATTCATTTTCATTTGCATGTTCTATTTTTTTATTTTCTTAGAACAACATTCCTTTTCTAAGTTGTTGGTCCCTGTAGAACATTAAACAGATGTGAATTAATAGACTTTTTCACACATGTTATCTAATAATTTTAATTATATTATTAATGAAAATTAAAAAAAGAAACTCATTGGATCAATAGTATTTTTTCATTCACCTAATTCATCCTTTTGCAATTTTTCCATCAAGATTTTACACTCTTCTAGTCCTAGATCATAAATAATCTTATCGAGCTTCATCATTTTGTGGCTCTACATGATACACAGTAAACAATACATATTAGTTAAACTTACATATAGTTCAAAAATAATATTTTTGTAAAAAAATTACAAAGAACTTGCCTTTTTTGCTTTTCTTGATGTGCTATCAGTATTTTTGTTACTTGTTCTCTTGTCACTCATTTCTTTATCAATCTCAAACCTGTACCATATCATTCAATAATATACTTATAAATAAATTTTCAACTTTTCAAGTAAGAAAAAAAAAATCTCAAAAAATCAGTGCGCCATTCATGGTTTACGCACTGACTCCGGTGCGTGTCTCTCTTCCAAACACACCACCATAACAGTATAATAGAATTTACGGTGCTCTATGTCAACAAGGAGCACCGGTGTGTTACATGTCAATGACCGCACCAGTTAACCATGATAAAATAATAAAAATTGTCCAGTGTTAGTTTTTTAGCAGAAATCGGTGCCATATTTTACATATGGCACACCGATAAAAAAAATTAATTTTTTTAGCACATTACATTTTGTGGTGCGCTTATAAAATAAAGAGCCCCGGTGTGCTACATACTCCAGGCGCACCGATAAAAAAACTTGTTTTTTTTTTTTTTTTAAATTCATGCAAGGACCCACATGGATTGGGATTCGACTATGCTAATTGTCTCGTCGATTGGATGTATTAGGTCTATATTTAGAAATACAAACCCTATAAATCTAAATTGAAAAGCTCTAATTCTAAAATCACAGAAAGAGGAAGAAGAAAAGGGAGAAACAAAAATAATGTAAGGTTTGTATCTTTTGAAAGTTTTTTTTTTCGAAACAGAACATTCGCGGTGCGCCATAATGAAATAGCGCACCAGCTACATAATTTACAAATGATGCACTGAAAAAATATTTTGGTTTTCTAATTTTTTATCATAGTACTTGCGCGGTGCGCTTTGAGAACAAAGCGCACTGGTGCGGTATTCCGCACAGGGCGCACCGACAACTTCTTATTTTTTATGCAAGGGCCGACATGGATTGGGATCAGAATATGGAGGTCCTCCCGTTGGTTGGATGTCTTAGGCTTATATTTAGCAATACAAACCCTATAAATATAAATTGAAAAGTCATAATTCTGAAATCACAGAAAGTGGGAGAAGAAAGGGCAGAAACAAAAAGAATGTAGTGTAGAAATTATATGCACTAAGCATGCATATGTCCTTGATTCACCTGATCTCACACTATTTAAATTTATGCAAAATACTGAATCAATTCCACATGTTAATATTTTGCGGAAAAATTAATTGCACACACATGTGAAGCATAAACAAAAATTATCAGTCGCACATAACACAGTTTTTAATCGGGAAAGCCTGAAGCTGAAAACCCAACTATATATTATGTAACATGGAGATCATATGAAAATATCATACAAACATACAAAGTTTATCACAAGCCCTCAGTACAGTACAATTTTCATACACTAATCAAGCCTAATCTTTCAAATCCATGCACCGATCTTCACCACCTGCTAGCCTGCCTCCACTGCATAATCTCTGCTGAAGAATAGCTCTGAATGAATTCAAATTACTCTTGTATTGATTGTGCAATCCTCATTGGAATCTCCACTGTGTTTTTGATGCAATCAAAGCATCACTAATAGTCACAACAGATAGTCTATCTTTCCCTTTCACCTATCTCTCCACTAGTTTCCACTAAAACTGCCATGCACTGTAGTTAACTGATGTATTGTCTAGTTGATTAATGAGTTATTATTTGTGAATTATTTAACTAATTAATTCACTCCACTCTCACTAGTGTATCAATCAGTTAGATTAGATACAACTAGCTCAACTGAGTCTAACTGAGTTAAACTAAATACAACTCCATAACTACTTCTTCCAACTATGTCATAACTCTGCCACTTGAGTTCTATTTGAGTCCTCAGCAAAGCCAAGCTCCGGTAAACCCTTAGGAATAAGCCAATTCCTTAACAATGGTATTGTGCCACATCACGCCTTTGAGCCCAGTGCTCTAAGAGAATAAGTTGTTGTTTAGAGTCTGATCATTATTAGAGCTAATAATAATCAACATGCATCTATTTTTAGATTGACGATCTATAAATAGACTTAAGCTAATATTCTAAAAATAGAATTTCATCTATTTTTCCAACTTGATCAACCATCCACAAATAGCATCCTGCAACTTCTGAAATATGATCACCATGTCTAAAAATAGACTTGCGCCAAAAATAGCCCACGGGCCCACTTAGTGAAGGCGACTCTTTTCACTAAGCTCATCATCTTGTTGAATCTCAACACTCCCTCTCAACAAGATAGGGATTATCTTTCACCCCGATCCTGCTTCTATGGTATTCGAATTTTGTCCTGGTGAGCGCCTTTGTCAGAATATCTGCCTCCTGATCCTCCGTAGGAATGTATTGAAGCAACATGATCTTCCGATGCACACAATCTCTAATATGATGATATCGGATATCAATATGTTTAGATCTATCATGAAACACAGGATTAACCGAGAGCTTAATGCAACTCTGATTATCACAATGAATCACTGTGGGATCTAAATGTGAACCGAACAAACCAACCAGGATCTTCCTCATCTAGATAGCCTCACATGCAGCTAAACTTGTTGCCATGTATTCTTCTTCCGCTGAACTGAGTGCCATACATCTTTGTTTCCTGCTGTACCAAGAAACTGTCGTAGATCCGATACTGAAAATCCCTCCTGATGTGCTCTTTCTGTCTGTTGGGCTTCCTACCCAATCTGCATCCGTGAAGCCATGCAACGTCACCTCATCCATCTGTCTATACCATAAACCATACTCAGATGTGCCCCTGATATATCTCAGGACATGCTTGCCCGCCTTCCAAAAGAGCTTGGTAGGCTTAACCATCGCTTGTGAATGTTGGTTCACCGCATAGCATATGTCCAGTCTTGTATTGACTAAATACATGAGCGAACCCACCAACTGTCGATAAACAGTGGCATCCAATACCTCTACCGATGTAGCATCCTCTTTCTTCCAATTTCCTTGAAGAGGAGTGTCGATAGGCTTGTAGCCTTGCATGTGAAACTTCTCCAGTATCTCCCGGGCATACTTGCCTTGAGACACAAACAGTTCACCTTCCCACTGCCATATTTCCAATCCAAGGAAATAATGAAGGGAGCCCAAATCCTTCATCTCAAACTCCTTTGCAAGATCAGCCTTGCATGAGTGTATCAACTACTCATCACCTATTAGTATCAAATCATCAACATAAAGTACAATGATTAAAAGCTTACCCTCAACCACAATCTGGTACGGGGTGCTTGTTTCAGCCCATACAGCGCTCTTTTGAGTCTACACACATGCGACTCGCTGCTGAAGATCTAAAATCCTTCAGGATGCTCAATGTACACCTCTTCCTCAATGATCCCATTAAGGAACGCAGTCTTCACATCCATCTGATGAATGTGCCAACCCATCTACGCTGAGAGAGTAAGGATGGTCCGTACGGAAGAATATCGTGCGACAGGTGCAAAGGTTTCTTCATAGTCAATCCCCTTAATCTGTGAGAAACCTCGGGCAACAAATATTTCCTTATACTTCTCGACACTCCCATCAGCAGCTTGCTTTACCTTGTAGATCCATCTTGATCGTACAACTAATTTTCCCACCGGCCTTCGAACAATCTCCCAATCACTGTTTCTGACAATGGAGTCATACTCCTCCACCATGGCATCTACCCATGTGGGCTCCTACACTGCTTCTTCAAAAGAAGATGGCTCTGTCACGATACACTTGCTCATAAGAGCCATGTATCCAGTATATCATTCAGGTGACTATCTCTGTCTACGCTGTGATGTAGGGACTCCTACATCTTATGCCGAATCCACCTTCAGTCTCGCAGCTTCTGTGGTACGCTTTCTACCTTGTCTGATGTTTGGTTCTACATGAGTGGACTCCTCCACTCCATGAATCTCCTCCTGTGGCTGATCCACATCCAGAGGCTCATCTTTGGGAACAACAATTTCCTCCTCCACATGCAAGTGTAGCTCCCTCTCAAGCGACAAATTCATGGCTTTCACCTCATTGAATTTTATATCCCGTCGCATAACAGTCATCCGACTGTTTCGAAAATACACACGATAGTTATGGGGTGTTTCTGTGTACCCCAAAAATATCCCAACTTCTACAATCGGCTCCAGCTTCTTCCTGGCATCCTCCATCACATGAATGTAAACAGGTGAGCCAAAAATCTTCAAATGAGAAATATCAGGCTTCTTACTAGTAAAAAATTCTTCGGGTGTACTCATGCCAAGTACTCTATGAGGACAACGGTTTTTCACATAAACCACAATGTTGCATGCTTCTGCCCACAAGTGCATCGGCAGGCCCTGGTCATGCAGCATCGCTCATGAAGCACCCACGATCGTTCTGTTCTTTCTCTCCGCGACCTCATTCTGTTGTGGGTTATGAGGAGCTATGAGTTCTCTTAGAATTCCTTCTTTTCTATAGAAGTATTTGAATTCGCCCGAGATGTATTCACCACCATTATCGCTCCTTAGAGCTTTCACCTGCTTCCCCGACTCCTTCTCCACCAATGCCTTGAACTCACAGAACTTTGAGAATGTTTCACTCTTCTTCTGCATGAAGAAGATCCAGCATCTACGAGAAAATTCATCAAAAAATATCACATAATACTTGTGTTTCGCTGTTGAATAAACCGAGAATGGTCCACACACGTCTGTGTGAATTCTCTCCAGGATCATCGAAGCATGGTTCTCCTTCTCATGAAAGGTGGTCTTCACAAACTTACCCATTGTACATCCTTTGCACTGATCTAACTACGCAAGAGTACCCTTGGGAAGTCCAGTAGAAATTTGCTGCAAAATTTTCAAAGTGCCATGGTGAAGATGGCCCAATCTCCTGTGCCATAACTCGCCCTCATCTTGGCTCACCACTTCTTCTACTTTTCCCACCATTGCAGCGCAGCCATCTACCTCTAGCTTGTAGAGATTTTTAATTCAAACCCCTATCTTCTTGGTTTGACTCATTTTTTTATGTCGAAGGAAGGCTTTTACCTCACTGAAAACAACATCATAACCTCTATCTTATAGCATTACGACTGCGACCAAGTTCTTCTTCAGACCTGGAACATGCATGACATTCTTCAACAAGAATGGATTACCGGACTCCCTCTCAAAGGTAATGGTCCCAATGTCGCATTGTACCGACCATCATCGCCCATCTCTATATGCATCTGGAGGTCCTTCTCCTCCAAGTCACTAAACAACTCTTTGTCTCCCGTCATATGGAAAGATGCACCACTGTCAAGATACCACACCGATCCCATGCAGCTTGAAACCAAGCATGCGATAAAGGAAAAATCCAGCTCAAATTGTGAGGCTAAGGCCTCTCCAACTGCATATCCAGCAGCCTTCTTATTCTTCTTCTTCTATGGATAGTTAGTGGCGAAATGTCCATGCTCGTGACAGTGAAAACACTTCACTTTGGACAAGTCCTGCTTCTTGCCTTTCACACCGGATTTTGAAGGATTTTTCTTACCATTCCCTTTCCTTGCTTTGGAAACCAAAGCAAAATTCTCTTCATCTTCATTCTTCGATGAAGATCCATCCCTGGTACTCTGCCTTATCTCCTCCTGCACAAGATCCGACCAAAGTCGTTCCCATCCTGGCAGTTTCTCTTTTCCATTGACAGAGTCTTCGTAGCTATACCAACTCTTCGGAAGCCCAAGGAGAGCTAAGCTCACCAAGTCTTCTTCATCAACAGTAACCCCCATACTTCCCACCTCATCCTTGGAGTGGAAAAACTTCATGAGGTCTTTTGGAATATTGTCACCTTTCTCCATTTTTATTTTTCTGAGCTTGTCTTTAAGCGCCAACTTCCTCTGGTCACTTCTGCTTTGGAACAAGTCTGTCAAAGCCTTCCACATTAAGAATGGAGTGGCTTTCCCATGAAGGCTGGACACAATGTGGTCCTTCACACCTTCCAACAGAATCCTCCTCGTCTTTGCAGTCTTCTTTTTCCATGCATCAAGTAATGCAACATCGCTAGATCCCGACTTAGGAACATCGCTATCAATGAACTCCTTCAGCCCAATATCCTCAAGCACTGCCTCGACCCTATCCTTCCAGGCTATGTAATTCAAGCTCCCATTAAGGGCATACTCCAATCTCAGCCAATTGAAAGACATTTCAATGTATACTCGATTTCTGCACCAAGAATCTTCTATAGCAAATTCGAATTGTCCACCAGCACAAACTCACTTCACAATTGCAATCTTCAATCAACAATGCTCTGATACCATGTAGAAATTATATGCACTAAGCATGCATATGTCCTTGATTCCCCTGATCTCACACTATTTAATTTCATGAAAAATACTGAATCAATTCCACTTGTTAATCTTTTGTGGAAAAATTAATTGCACACACATGTGAAGCAAAAACAAAAATTATCAATCGCACATAACACAATTTTTAATCGGGAAAACCTGAAGGTGAAAACCCCAACTATATATTATGTAACATAGAGATCATATGACAATCTCATACAAACATACAAAGCTTATCACAAGCCCTCAGTACAGTACAATCGTCATACACTAATTAGGCCTAATCTTGCAAATCCATGCACCGATCTTAGCCACTAGCTAGCCTGCCTCCACTGCGCAATCTCTGCTGAAGAATAGCTTTGAATGAATTCGAATTACTCTTGGATTGACTGTGCAATCCTCATTGGCATCTCCACTGTTGGTTTGATGCAATCAATGCATCACTAATAGTCACAATAGATAGTCTATCTTGCCCTTTCACCTATCTCTCCACTGGTCTCCACTGAAACTGCCATGCACTGTAGTTAGTTGATGTATTGTTCACTTGATTAATGAGTTATTACTTGTGAATTAATTAACTAATTAATTCACTCCACTCTCACTAGTGTATCAATCAGTTAGACTAGATACAACTAGCTCAATTGAGTCTAAGTGAGTTAAACTAAATACAACTCCATAACTACTTCTTCCAACTGTGTCATAACTCTGCCACTTGAGTTCTAACTGAGTCCTCCATGCAATAGCTCCAGTAAACCCTTAGGAATAGCGTAATTCCTTCTGTCAGCTGTTGTGCCACATCTATGCACTGAACTGAAGTGATCCAAGAGAATAAGTTGTTGTTTAGAGTCTGATTATTATTAAGAGCTAATAATAATCGACATGCATCTATTTTTAGATTGACGATCTATAAATAGATTTCGCCCAATATTCTAAAAATAGAATTTCATCTATTTTTCCAACTTGATCAACCATCCACAAATAGCATCCTGCAACTTCTGAAATATGATCGACATGTCTGAAAATAGACTTGCACCAAAAATAGCCTGTGGGCCCACTTAGTGAAGGCAACTCTTTTCACTAAGCTCATCATCTTGTTGAATCTCAACATGTAGGTTTTGTTTCTAAAATGGTTTTTTTTTTCAAAACAGCACGTTTGCGGTGCGCCATAATGAAATAGCGCACTGGTGCCATATGTTACAAATGGCGCACTGATAAAAACATTTTTTATTTTTTATTTTTTATCATTGTACTTTCACGGTGCGCTGCTATAACTGAGCACAATAGTGTGCTATGTTACGCAGGAAGCACTGACAAAAAAAAAAAGTCTGTATTTTTTTAAGATTGACGCAAGGGGCGACATGGAATGGGATCCGACTATGCAGGTCCTCCTATTGGCTGGATGTCTTAGGCTTATATTTAGAAATACAAATCCTATAAATATAAATTGAAAAGCCATAATTCTGAAATCACAGAAAGTGGGAGAAGAAAGGGCAGAAACAAAAGGAATGTAGGGTTTGTTTCTAAAATGATTTTTTTTGCAAAACAACACGTTTGTGGTGCGCCATAATACAATAGTGCACTAGTGCCATATGTTACGTATGGCACACTGATAAAAACAAATTTTTTTTTTTCACTATACTTTCCCGGTGCGCTGATATAACGGAGCGCACCAGTGCGCTCTGTTACGCAGGGCGCATCGACGAAAAAAAAGTCTGTATTTTTCAAGATTAACGCAAGGGCGAACATGGATTGGGATCCGAATATGCAAGTCGTCCCGTGGGTTGGATGTCTTATGACTATAAAAACCCTATAAATCTAAATTGAAAAGAAAGAGGGAGAAGAAAGGACAGAAATAAAAAGAATCTAGGGTTTTGTTTGTAAAAATGGATTTCTTTTTCATTTTTGTTTATGAAAACTGCATAAAAGGTTTAAAAAACAAAAAAAGTTAAAAAAACAATAAGGTTTGATTTTGTTATTTTAATTCATATAAAAAACTACAGAAAAAAGGTAAAAAAAAACAATAGACTTAGATTTCTTATTTTTCTGCATAAAAAAAACTGTAGAAAAAAGTACAAAAAAATAATAAACTTACTCACATCGTTTGAAATTCTATGGTACAGAGTTTGACTAACCAGAGGTTTGAAATTCTGATTTTCTGAACACTTCTGTTCGAATGTATTTCCCTGCTCCACAGTGCTCTCGTGTTGTGTTTGCTCCATGTATGTATCCTGAAAATCTCTGGCTGAAATTTTTTGCAAAAATAGTGAAATAATGAAAAGTGTTTAACATTTAAAGAAATGTTTTATGAAATTAGATTTTCGAAAATATTTTGCTGCCCATTTTTCAATTTACCGCTTTTTTTTCACTTAAAGAAAATAGAGTTGTGCTTTTTTTTATTTGTGATTATTTGTTTACCGGTGCGTCCTATAATTTAACCACACCGGTGCGTCTTTTTATAAAACGGCACCGATGCGCAAAATAAAAAAAACTCACCGGTGCGGTTATCTGTACATTACGCACTGGAATTACATTGAAGTTTGTGCACCAAAATTTATTGTTGTTTTGCTCAAATGCAGGGAGAAAATATCATATATTATATGGAATGGACAATTCTTCAAATTCCAGCTCGTTCCATAATATTTCTCAAAGTCCATCGCGGAGTTCTCCCTATCCATGTGGAGACGTAATATTTACTTCAGATTTGTTTTATTTTTTCACTATCTAATTGAATTTATATATGTTTTTTATCCATGCAGTCAATCACGCATAACTTAATTAAATTTATAATGTATACAAATTTGCAGGTTCATGTAGATTCAGCATCGAGTTCAAATGCACAAAATATTCAAACTACTCCAAAATGTCGAAAGTTCTTATCAAGAGCTGCATACCGCAAGGCGCATTTGGTAGATGAAAATGGACAGCCGCTTCACCCTGCCAATTGTAACAATATTGCATCTTCTAGCCACAGTCCTAGGACAATGATGGTAATTATAATTATAATTGTTTGGTATATATATTGACTAATATGTAACTATTTCAATGTCAAACCAATTTATAATCATGCAATATTGTCAACATGGTTACTAATTGATATCATATATTTTGTACTAATCATGTTCAATTTTTTTTTTAATTATTAGGATTCTAGTGATGATGAACGACCTACCTACCATCTTTCGTTGCACCCCATGACAATGTCAAATCGAAAGAAGATTGAATTAAGAGAAAAAATCGAAGAGGAACAATACCAAGAATGGTTGAATCAACCACCGATTCAATTACCACTACGTCCAGATTCACCAATTAGGAATGACTACGGGAATAGTAGTTCTTCACAAGCTGGCAATGGAGGTAATCAAATAGAGGTTGGTATGGATGATTACTTAAGGGATACGACTGCCATGGAGACAATGTTGTTAGATGCATTCCAAAATGATGATCAACTAGGGGATGATGCTCATATCGCTGACACCTTTTTCGAAAGCCTTAAATTTTCTTCCACCACCCCTCTCTTTGGACCTAGTGGTCAGTCAAAGTCTACCTAGTTGGGGACAACAATGTTACCGTACAATTTGAAAGCAAAGTTTGGCTTTTCGAATGCATGTTTCTCGGAACTTTTGAAGTAAGTTACCATAAAGTACTCCCCTTATATAAATTTGAAATATAATCAGTACACTGCAATGAAAATTACAAATGTTAAATTTTATGAACATTAATAATTATATCGACATTAATGTAAATTTAATATTAATACATTTTTCCATGATCACCAACTACAGGTTATTCAAAGATAAGGTTCTTCTAAGTGATAATGTCTTGCTCGGTAGCTGCGAACATGGAAAATTTTAGGGGCTAATATTCGCAGGTGGGCTAATTTTCCATGGTTTTTCCAAAAAAAAGATTCACCAATTTCCATTTTTTTATAAAAATGATTCGCCCAAATTTTACAATATAAAATTATTTTATGTTAAAAATCGCCAAAATTATATAGATAATATATATAATATCATTATAAATTTGAATAATTTTACAAATACATCAATAAACATTTTATATTTTTCATATTAGGGACTAGTGAGATTCGCCAATTTTTTAAACTTCAAGATAATTTTCCATCCTTAAAATTATCCCTGGCTGCGAAGAGGCAAAGAAATTGTTGAAAATGTTGGGTGTTAAGTACATATCATATCATGCATGTCCAAATGATTGTATTCTATATAGAGGATAATATGTAGACAAAGAGATGTGTCCGAAATGTGGGCATGATAGGTATGATAAATCAAAAAAGAAGGGTAAATCACGTACTGGTCCTCCTTTTAAGATATTGAGGCACATGCCTATAATCCCAAGGATTCAAAGGCTCTTTCGTTGCAAAGAATTAGCTATGTTGCAGGCATGGCATGCCTCACACATAAGTGAGTTGGGAGTTATGCAAATCCCAACTGATTCAATAGCCATGAAGCATATAGAGGATACATGGCCCGAAAAATTCAAGAATGAAGTACAAAGTCTACGACTCAGCATAGCCATGGATGGCGTCAACCCATATTCCCTCCAGAACACCAACTATTTTGTTTTGCCTGTAGTAGTGATAAATAACAATTTCCCCCCATGGTTGTCTGTGAAGAATGAACATCTTATGTTGGCTCTCATAGTCCCTAGTAGAAGACAACTGAAGAATATGGATGTCAACTTACAACCACTAGTAGATGAATTGAAGGAATTATGGGATGGGATAAATGTATACGATGTATCAAGACCCATCGCAGCAGAGAGAAGTTTTACGTTGTATGGCATATGTGCTTACACGACACATGATTATCCAGGATTAGGAGTTTGCTCTGGTAAATTACATATTTAATTTATTGATTTGTTTATATATAATGTAACAATATTCTTTCACATATTAGTTATTTAATTCGTTGTAATAATATTTGTTCTGATCTTCATGATATTCTTTAACGTGCCATGCATATTAATTAATGTATACAAATATAATCTCGCAGGTCTTGTAACAAAAGGGTATTTTGGATGTAAATTTTTTGGACCTTCTCTGAAAGCTAGATGGTCCAAGGACCTACGAAAGCCAGTGTATGATTGCTCCAGGATATTCCTACCAGAACAACACCCTTACAGAAGAGAAACATCTTCTTTCAATGGTAAACGAGAGAGAACCCAAAGGCCTCCAATAATGACACCAGTTGAATGGCTTAGAGCATATGAGAGAGAGAAGGAGAAGGAGTTCATAGAAATTTTCGATTCAAATGGGGAGCCTAAGTTTGATGATCCATATTTCTTCAACACCTATGTTGAGAAATTTCCTATTGGGATGAAAAGGAAATCTATCTTTTATGACCTCCCATATTGGGAGTAAACTAACTGACTCCCTGCCACACAACTAGCTGGAACCTCAGGGAACGAGGGAAAATCCACCCCTCCCCTCGATAGCCTTGTAATAAAATATACATCCTCCTCAATGGGTGTGTACCACTGGTTGATACCAACCCAGAAAGCCTGTTGCTGGGCATTCCACCTTCGGATAAGATGTCTCAAAAACAAAATATGGAACTTTAGGGAAGTAGCCTCCTCATAGAACTTGAGGAGGCCTACTTGCCTAAGGAGCCCCTGCATCGTTGTTGTAATAGGGCGAGGGTACGCATCTCTCTCCCTCTCCCTTGCCTCCCACAGGCGAACCATGTTATATTGTTCCGCCTGTTGTTATTGTTGTTGCCCCTCTTCTCTCCTTTCACATCTTTGAATGATTGACATATTAAACACAATTTTTTTATTAAATGACACATGTATTTACAAATATAAGTATATATTTATTTTCTAAAAAATAAATAAAACAAGATTCGGTGTGCCAAAAACATAGTCACGCACCAGTCCCGGTGCGTCACACCACATAGCGCACTGGATACAGTGCACCTCATGATATTGACCGCACCGGGAGCGATGCTCCAGAAAATGTTTTTTGTGCACCGTTCACTATGTGCGGTGTCAGGAGGCCGGTGCGCTGACTTCACTATCCAACTGGGGCTTATAACTAAGTCAGCACACCGCCCTCCTGCTACAGTACATAGTCGTCGATGCGGTATTTTAAGATTCTCCACCGTTGACCTAGGCTAAAAACGGTAAGCCGTGCGCTGACAAAAATAGCTGGCTCGGGGCAGTTATTTCAGTCAATGCACTGCTCCACCACAATTGAACTAGGTTAACGGTGCGGCCAAGTAGCCGACCACACCACTCTTCTTAAATAAATTTAATTAACACGGTGCACTTGTGATATCCGCCCCGGAATCGGTGTGGATTCCCTTAGCACTGGTTTACCAGCTAGAACCGTTGACAATGTCGAATTGTGGTTCTGGTGCGCTAAAAACATTACCCGTCCCGGGGCTAGTAGGTCCGTCAACGCACCGAGTTGCCGCGATACACCATTGTCAACGGTGCGGCCTGGTAACCAACTGCACCACACTTTTTATTTTATTTTTTAAATAACACAGTGCGCCATGCGGTACCACGTCAAAACCGGTGAAGATAGCATCAGCACCGGTTGTGGTGCGGCCTATAAATTTACAGGCAGCACTGCAAACCGGTGCGAGCCGAATGGCTCAAGTGCACCGCACGACAAATTTTTTTTTTTTTTTAAATGGTTAATTTTAAGGTTTTTTCAAATTCTAATCTGCTAAAAGGTTTAATTATGGAAAAACAAGAAAAATACATGTACATTTACCCGTCGAGGAGGAATATTGGCTGTATAATTTGCAAAAGAAAATTTGTCCACTGTTTTCTAAAATTCAAGCTGGAGATTGGTGGCAATGCATAGCAGCAGTGCGTGCAATAAGTGCAATGGGAGCACGGATGTTAGTGCGGCTCAAACAAGGATAACTTGCACCGGTGCTTGAGAGCTCTATAGCACTGACAAAAGTGAAAAATGCGGTTTTTTGGCCGTAAGATTTTTTTATTTAACCATGTTCCGATGCGCGAGGTTTTTACTGACGTACTGGTGTGTTTGTGCTATGCTGCCCTGGGCGGTTTCTATTTTCGCATGCATTTAGGAGGCACCGGGGTGACCTTGCGGTAACGCATTGGTGCTCTACAGTAATAAGATGCACCAGGCACGCTGTCCGGTGAACCAATGATTTGTGCGGTTTTTTGGCCGTAATGTTTTTTTTTTAACCCTTTTCCGGTGCGCGGCATTTGGGGTCCCGGTGCGTTTCAGTCAGTTCGTACTAGGCAGTTTCTATTCCGCACGCTTTTTATGAGACACCGGGGTGGCTTAGAGGTAATGCACCGGTGCTCTACAGTAATAAGACGCAACGAAAACGTTGTCCAGTGAACCAATGATTTATGCAGTTTTTTTGCCGTAATTTTTTTTTTTTAACCCTTTTCCGGTGCGCGGTATTACTGGAGCCCCAGTGCGTTACAGTAATTCTACACTGGGCGGTTTCTGTTCCGCGCATTTTTTACGAGACACCGGGGCGGCTTAGAAGTAACGCACTGGTGCTCTACAGTAATAAGATGCACTGGGAACGTTGTCCGGTGAACTAATGCTTTCTACGGTTTTTTGGACGTAATTTTGTTTTTTTTAACCCTTTTCTTGTGCGCGGTATTACTAGAGCCCCGGTGCGTTTCAGTAATTCCGCACTGGCCGATTTCTGTTTCACGCACTTTTTATGAGACACCGGGGCGGCTTAGAAGTAACGCATCAGTGTTGTACAGTAAAAAGGCGCACCGGGAAGGTTGTCCGGTGAACCAATGATTTGTGCGATTTTTTGTGCGTAATTTGGTTTTTTTTAACCCTTTTCCGGTGCACGAAATTTATGGGGCCCCGGTGCGTTTCACTCATTCTGCCTCGGGCGGTTTCTGTTCTGCGCACTTTTTATGAGACACTAGTGCTGATGGGTTGACACGCACCGGCGTTGTTCCGTAATAAAAGGCACCAGGCTGGTGTGTACGAAGTGCACCATTTCTGGTGTGCCAATGTTTTATTCAGTTTTTTGGCCTTTATTTTTGTTATTTAACCATCTACATGTGTGCGCGTTTTATGGACACCCCAATTTGTTTTATTAATTCCACGCCGGTGCAAACGTTATGTAAATTACCGGTACTCTACAGAATTACAACGCACCAGGCATGTGTGTATGGAGCGCACGGTGTCCAGTGTGCCAAATTTTTAACTGCACCGGTGCTATGTCGTCTGGAACGCACCCGTGCATTTTTAGGTGATAAGAGCACTAGACGAAATACATCTGCAAAAACCTCTTCCCACCAACCTCCTCTAGGAACCTCCGCTAGAAACGGATGTCTGGGGTATTTTTATAAGGGGTTCCTCAAAAACATCCGCTAGAGGGTCTTTTCCTTGTAGTGCCTATTGTTTCTCTTGTGATGTGAGGCTTCCACCCAGTGTTCAAAATTGAACACGTTAGAGCCCATCACAAGGTCTCTGGCACATCAGAGAAGTAGTGAACGAAATTTGCTAGTCCAAAAAAATTTAAAATCCGAGTTTTACAAGTTTTAAAAAAAAATTGAATAATTTTATTAAATTTCATAAGAAGGGCTGTCAGCCTGCAAACAATTTTTAAAAGTCTAGTTTTTTAATTAAAATTTACCAATTTACTAAACTTTGACTTTTCAATTTGTCACTACATGTATACGGTATAGATCTAGGGTACGCCTGCAGCCTAAAGCCACTGGTGACTAAAATCTGGGCTCTTGGTTGCTTTTAGAGGTTGTTGCAACATTGAAGAAGAGTAAGAGAGCTGGAGAGTGGACGCTATTGAGTCTCAATTTTCAGCTACCAACTCCAACCCAAAAATCATAATGGCAGGCTCAACCGTGATTGATATTCCCTACCACTGTGAAGGATTTTCCGTTTTCATCCTATTTAATTAGAGAAGAACTACAGTCTGCGAAAAATCCCTTTTTGTAGTGAAAGAGCCATTCTTGATTTTGAATCATCTATTGCACATTCATACATAGGACTCGACTCAGGAGTCAACATCTTCTTCAATTGAACGATGACAAACAATAGGTATGTTGCAGCCTCGACCCTCAACCTAAATCTATTTTGGTTCTATTTTTTTCTTTATGCTGTCATCTAAAACGAAGAGTTAATAAGCCCACATTCAATTCAGACCAAACATCTATGAGTATTGAATCTTTGGGAAACCTATAATAATCTATTGCTATAGCAAGAGCTAGCACATTTGGAAATTTTCCATTGTCGAGTTCCTTGAGGAATTCAGTATAGGAGTAGACAGCCTCTTCTTCAAGGTAACCCACAATCATGTGTGAAATTTTGGGGGAAAGGATGTACATGAGGAAATATGCATTGAAGAAGACTACTTGCACTGCAAAGACCAAGTCCCTCTCAAACCAATTGGGCTTTCTCACTTCCATGAATGTCATAAGGTCATTATCTCATTCTCAATTTCTTCTAGAATAACCTTTATCCATCCATCATTGTGTTGAAATTTCCGAAGGGACTTACAATAGAGGAGCATTCCCCACACCATTCCTCAAACAACAATGAAAATCTCTAGCATCGTCACTCGGATATCATACTGCTTCTACATTCATATATATAAAAAATTCCTCAGAAATATTCAAAATCATTCATCTAAAATCATTTCAAGAAAAAATATGCCCAAACCCTGATTCTTTACAGTTTTTTTTTACCCTAAAGAAAAATCCAGTGGAATTCTCACTGCCTTCATAGTCCAATAAGAAAATTTGTCAATGAATGTCTTTGGAATGTGATTCTTTCCCAAGGCTGCAAATTAAAAACCATTCATGAATTTCAACAAGCATGGAAAAATAAAGAAATATACTCAGCCTTCTATTGAAATTTCCTCTTACTTATAGTAATTCCAAATTTCCCACAAAATGAAAGAAATGTTGTTGACTCACTCTAAATGAATTCCATGGCCATGGTGATCCGTCTTGGCAAAAGACGCGGATGAGGTAAACCCCCCAATAATTGGAATGGACCAAACCCTTCCCCTTCCATTTCTCCATATCGAGCTCACTGGTTGCAGTCTCAACTTCTTTCTCATTAATTTTTTTCTTCTCGATGCTTGCAACAGCTGCATGAACACTCTCAAAATCATGATTGATCCTATGAGTCTTTCCAAAAATAGGGCTCACTGATCTCGTTGGTACAAAGGATGATGAATTCCAATATGAGCCTTGATTTTTTTATTATCCCCTGTTCGTGACAATAAATTCATAAAATAATCGGGATGAAACATAATACTTAGCCCCACAGACCCCCAAGGAGTTGTTGTTATAAAACCTTGTTGGGGTAGCTCCACGACTGTAAAACAATAATCTTTCCACCCTTCTAGGAGTAAGGCCTTGGTGCCCCCTCACAATAATATTTCTTACAACCAATGATGAAATCCTAAGAAAATCCATCTCCAACAACATTTAATTATTTTTCCACACTCTTTCTCACTTTGAGCGATGCAAAGAGGAAGTATCCCTCTGCCAATAATTTGCTCAAACCCCTCTCAATCTCTATGATACGTGCATGGTCGAATCTTTCACTTGCCATATTTCACATTTCTACAAAATATGCTAATGGATATGAATGCCAAGTGTGAGACCTATTTTAAGGGTATTCAATTGTACAATCTCTCTGTCACGCGAAATAAGAGATCTAGTCAATATGACATTGATTTGCTTGCTCTGGACCTCAATTATGGAGACTCTTCTCCCACTTTTTTGTTTGGGAAGAGAAGATTTCTTCCCAAAGTAAAACCATATGGTACTTTCCATTCAACCACAAGAAAAATCAAGAATTTGACATCTATTATGAATGGTGAAGGTCGACATCTAAGACTTTCCCACATCAATATCAATAAATTTCTCTTGTGTTACCTTTCAAAATGACACTTGATCCTATACGACATCATGGACTTGACTTGAAAATTCATATTCAAATTCTGCCAAGAAATTCTTGTAAATTTTCAAATATTTATGTTGTTTCAAACTATTATCTTTCAAAAGTCCAAATCTTGGATGCTAAAAATGAGAAAAATACTTTGATATGAAACCAACTGGTGAATAATTTCCAGTAATGATTTAGAACATATGTACTTATGAATTGCAAAAATATATCCCTGATGCATTGTCAATGTTTGGCTAGGGTTATTTTTGGAGAAAATGACTCATTGTTATAATGGTGATCTTCAATACGAGTAAATGCTAGAGAAAAGAGTTCATCGTGTCCTCTTAAAAAAATAGTCAATTTCTTTTTTCCTTTTTTTATGCTTCTCATGACCATTTCTGGACGTGTCTCAATACAGTTTGTTGATATAGTTTGTATCCACTCTAGGAGCAAAAAGACTATCTCTGGCTTAAGAGGAGATAACAATCCAGGAAAAACAACATCTGGTGGACTTAGATGTGGAATATCCGCCGCTCCAAACAAAATTCTGATGAACAACTTAAGATAAACTTTCCATTTTTAACACACCAGCACAAGGAGGTATTTCCATGTAAGCACTTGACATGGCCACTAATTCATGTTGAGCCCGTGACTAAAAATTTGCAATTATGTGATTTACTGGAACTGAATAGGAAGAATGCATTGATAGTTGGTCCAATACCAATTACCATGATCCATTATTTGAGGCGTGAATAATAAAATCTTGAATAGAACCCTGAATTGTTTCTCCTGATATCGGTGATAAATCTTGAGATCCATCTATGCCTATTGAAAATATACCTTGGATGAGAATGATAACATAGAATAAATTTCAACTAATAATTTTAGCTAACCACAATCTTCCAAGAGTTGATTAACCTCAAAGCAACCCCTCTATTCAATATATTGGTTCTGATTAACCCTGATTTTTGTGTCTGGAATTTTTTATCATATTTAAATAAAAAATATTTGCATTCAAATACTTTCTATGAAGATTGTTGTAGAATATTCCTTTGAATTAATATGAATTCTCTCTCCACCAAAAAAAACAGAGCTCCCTAATCTTTTCAAATAGAGACAAATGCTTCATTCACTAGGTGTACAAGCATATCCATGTTCCCTTTAAATGATGAAAACTCTTCCCACATCATCAAATTCTAGCCCAAATTCCCAAAACTGTGGGGGTGCTAGTACCAACAACATCACTACACAAATCCCACAACAGATGTCTAATGGTGCTACTCAACTTCCATCCTATTCCATGGGCCCTAATTCCAACTTCCCTACTTTTTCCAACCTCCTCCATCCCGATGGTATCCATCCAAATTCTTATAATAGTGTCTTCAATACTCATGCTAGCATTTCCAATGACAGATTTAAGCAATGCAAGATGGAGCCTCCTTCACAGTTGTATATGTAACAATATTTTATTAACACACAAATTGCTCGTTTTTTCTTTCTGCAAATGAAATATAAAAATAATATATTGTCATCAATTGAAAAGCTTTTTATTTTTAAATTTTTCATTATGGAAGGGAGACATGAATATATGCCCTTCTAATTGAAATTAAGACCTTCTCTTCAAATTTGATGATCACTGCAAGTTCGGCCCAACGAAAATATTATAAACTATGTATATCTACTTTGTTTTCTTATCTTCCTGGAAAAATATTCTTTAACAAAGTTTGTATTGTTGTTTTTCCTTTTTGTTCTCCTAATTGATATTTTTATCAAAGTATTTTTCTAAACATTCCAAACATACTACAGACAATAATGGTTGAACATAACTTGATTTTAGATTTCAAAAAATCTTGCAAAACTAGTTTAAAATACCAAAATAGGAACGGTTGAACTAACTCGATTTTGGTTTTTTAAATATTATGTAAAGTCAAAATTTGACCTTATCCCCATTCAGATAAGTAAAACTACACGAAACAAATAATCTTGGTAAGGATTTGCCATTGAAGTTTACTTTTATGTTAATTTTCTCTCTTAGTTATGCAATGCATTGCATGAATGAAGTTATTTAGGTGAATGAAGTTATTTAGGTGGTCAAAATTTTTCTCATTTATCTGGTTATATAATTAAAAAGAAGTTTATTGTGATAACTATTTATTTTAAACATAGTTTTTATATTATAGAGTAAGCTGGTTATATAATTAAAAAGAAGTTTATTGTGATAACTATTTATTTTAAACATAGTTTTTATATTATAGAGTAAGATAGTTAGTCTTCCTTGAAGCATTTTTTTTTAAATTAAAATAGTTTGTCTTCTTTGAAGCATTTTTTTTTAATTAAGATAGTTGATCTTGCTTGAAGCATTTTTTTTAAGTTTTATTAGTTAAATTAACCTTTTGTTTCTTTTATGTATTAAATATAATTTATAGCATATATATATATATATATATATATATATATATATATATATATATAATTATAATTTTTAACATTTAAAATAAAATTAAAATTTGAAAAGAATTAAAACTTTTCATATTTCTTAATTATTGGACATTTAAAACTTTTCAAAATCCACAATACTATTGTATAATTTTTGGATATAGATATTCAATGTCTAATCAACATCAATGGAGATACCTCAAGGACGCTGAATTAGTAATGAGATATCGAAAAAAGTGTTGAACTTTTGATGTTCAACACTTTCAATATTTTCAAAATTATTAGGATGCCTTTGGAAAGTTTGAAGGAGATATAAAGATGTAATGAATTTTTTTAATATTAAATTAATCACTTATATTAAATAAAAGTGATAAGTTTTATTTAATTAACTAAATAAAAAATAATTAATTTGACTAAACTTATAATAAATATTAATAATTTATTTATTATTTTTAAGATAAAAAAAATTAGTTTTAGATCTATTAATTGGTCTTTTGAACTTTTTTTTATTATTTTTAATAATTATCTCTATCTATTTCTAGAGAATTAGTGATGTTTTCAGTAACTTTCAAATTTCTTATTTATTTTTAAAATTTTCTCTAAAAATTTATCTTTTTGAAAAGAACCCTTAACCCAATGTTGAAAAATTAAAATAAAATCTCCCAATATAATAAATGACTTAGCTTAATTTTCTTTAATAAATTGAATAACTTGATAAAGATCATATACTTCTATTTGATTATTCATTAAATAACCTTAACCCCTCTTCTTGCCATCAATAAAATTAGAATTTTATTTCATATTAATAAAATAAACAATATATTTAAATAATATTATAAAATTTAAAAATATTTAAATTTATATAATTTATTAAATATAAAAACAATATTTAAAATAAAAAATACTTTAATACAGAAACTTTTCAAGTAGGTAAAGTAAGTAATGGCAACTTCCATTTTACCTTTGAACAAAGGTTCGAATGTTTTGGTTTCTCTTTAAATCTGAGAAGTGTTATAAATATGCACATGCTTCCCAAAAAAACATCTGTTTTGCTTTTGGGTAACCTTGCAATGCATAGGATTTTTTCCTATACCATATCCGTTTTACTTTTGGAATTTAAAATAAATTAATTTTTTTCATATTTCTTAAAAAAAAAAAATTAATGATAAATATTATTATTTATATATATATAATCAACATTGATCAATATAAAATTAACAATAATGATAATTAATATTGATCAATATATATATGAATAGTGATGATAATAGTTTAAAAGTATTAAGCAAAAAGTTCTAAAATCATTATAATTTTGTTAGATTCAAGATTTTTGTGATTTATAATGTAGATAAATGTCTTTTCGATTAATCATACCAAATCTTAATAATGTGATTAATCTAAAAAACATTTATCTTCATTATAATTTTATTAATTCTAAAAATTCCAAAGTCACAAAATAAATAATATGATAACTAATTAAAAGTTTAAATTTGATGTAATATAATGATAAATAATTAGAAGTTTAAATTTGATATAATATAAGCCAATCATTTTTTAATGTTCTTTTCTTTTGAACTCTTTTAATATTCCAAAAATAATACACTTTTAATATTCCAAAAATAACACACTTTTTATATAGTCTAAAATTATAAAAATTATAATTTGGTTTTCATGATGTTTATTTTAAAATATGTCAATTAATCTATATCTATATCTATATATATATATATATATATATATATATATATATATATGATATGTATTTTAATATATATATAAGATCATTATTATTTATTTTAAAAATTATAATTAATATATATATATATATATATATATATATATATATATATATATATATATATAAAGTTATGAGGCATTGGGGGCATAGCTTGCTACATTAAGAAGAACATCTCTCCCCATGCTAGGATTTATAAAAATGACCCTTACAACCAATATAGTTGGATTGAGATTACTGATATTAATGATAAAAAGACCTACATAGCAATCTGTTATTTTCCCCCCATTAATTCTAACTTCTATAAGAAAAATAATCCTTACAATGGTTTAGAGAATGATATTTCTAGCCTAAGGAATGAAGGTAATATCCTTTTAGTGGGTGACTTTAATGCTCGAACTTCAAGCAACCAAGCTATTCTTCTAAGCAATCATTCCAACCCCAATCCTCTTTGGTTAGACGAAGACCTTACTCTGGCTAGTCGGTACAAAAGGAGCTCTGAAGACCTCGGGGATAATTTGTTTGGGTCAGAACTAGTCAAGCTCTGTAGTGCTCAAGATCTCATAATTTGCAACAGTCTAAAGAAGTGGCCCAATTCTAGCCAGATGACCTGCATCCATGGGCTTGGCATCAGCGTGGTAGACTACGTTATTTCCGATCTCCCTTTATACAACGAAATAATAAATTTTGACATCTTAGATGACCACGAGCTTGACTCTGATCATAGGCCTTTACTCATAACTCTCAATTCTTTCATGCATAGAGATCCCATAGAAGATAATCCTTATAGTCAAAATAACTAAATCTTTGATAGAAATAAAAATGATCTCTTTCTAAATGAATTAAAAACTAATTTGCTTCCTTTATCTAGTATAGACAACATAGATGACCTATATCATAATTTTACTACAACCCTCTCATATTCTATTAACAAGTTCTCAATTGAAGTCTCAAGTAATAAAAGAAATAGCAAAACCAACGCATGGTATGACAAAGATTGTAAAAGTGCGAGGAGAGAAATTAAGGAAGCTGTTAATGAATCTCTCAAAATTGACAAGATAAAAATCTACAAAGCCCTAACTAAAAGGAAAAAAAGGCAATATATTCGTAAAAGACAAGAGAATCTCTTACACCTCTCTAAGGTGGCTCCTAAGAAATTCTGGAGGCAGATTCTAACTAGGAAAACTAAAGATAATAACAAAATTTCTTTACACAACTGGAATTCCTATCTTAAAAAGCTTTATGACTCTCCAAATGCCAAGGATTTTGAAACCCTGCACACAACGAAAGAAGTTTTCTCATTCGAAGACATTGATTTTGGGGTTAAACGCCTGGCAAATGGGAAAGCTAAAGACATTGAAGGTTACCAAGCGGAAATCTTAAAAATTGGAGGTCTTGTCCTCATCCCCCACATCCACAAGCTTTTCAACCAAGCGGTCAAGCAAGGGTTCCCTAAACCTTGGACTGAGAGCCTCATTATCCTAATTTTTAAAAGTGGGGATACAAATAACCCCTATAATTATCAGACAATTATGATCAGCCCTCTCTTAGCCAAGTTATATGGTATTATTTTGGAAATGAAGTTGAGCATTTGGCTTGAAAGTGAAGGTAAGCGGGCTAAAGGCCAAGCGGGTTTTAGAAGGGAGCACTCAAAAACGAACCACCTCGTTACGCTTCGGATCATTGTGGAGGAATGCCGCAATGATAAATCCAATCTCTTCTGTTGCTTTGTGGACTTTAGAAAGGCTTTCGATACAGTTCCTAGAAACAACCTATGGAATATATTAGAAGAGCTAAATGTTCCTTTCGAGCTAAGAGCGACCGCTATAAGGTTATACGAGAATGTAATTGCCAAGTTAAAGAGCAATGAGGGGTGGTCGAAAGATATTAAGTGTAATATCGGAGTTAAACAAGGTTGACCCATCTCCCCTACCCTATTTGGCATTTACATCGACAAGCTAGAAGGTTGTTTAGAGGAAGCAGGATGTGCCGGCACGACCTTAGCTGGGATAGTCATCATCCTTCTTCTCTATGCCGACAATATTGTTCTTCTCGCAAGGTGCCCATCTGATCTTGATAAGCAACTTAGACTTCTTAAGGATTTCTTCTCTACCATGGGTATGTCTATTAACACTGACAAAACAAAAGTTATGATTATCAAATCCAAGAAGGAGACTTACGCTAATTTTATGTATGACAATAGTAACTTGGAGGAAGTGTCTTCTTACAAGTACCTAGGAATTGATATTCATCACAATCTCAACTGGAACTATAGCATTCAGAAAAGGATAAATGGGGGGTGGAAAGCTTATTTTGGTCTTGAAAATAATTGTAAAACGGAAAACCTCGTAATGTGGGATAGAAATAATTTCCTCTTTGAAACTTTAGTCACTCCTGTTATCTTATATGGATGTGAGGTTTGGGGTTGCAGCATCTCTAGAGAATCCTGGAGAAAGATTGAGCAAATCCAGAAGCGTTTATAACTTATAACCTTAAACTTAAAAGCAATACACCCTATCCTATTCTCCTTATAGAAGTGGGTCTTTCCCCTATCGAGAGCCTAGCTATGACTAGGCTTCTGTTGTACAAGCACAAGCTTAATAGCATAGGAGACCATAGACTTCCTAAGCTAGCTTTAAATTCCAGCCAAAACCACCTAAGTCTTAAACGAGGTTCGTATAAAGACACTAGGGCCTGGTTAAACCATTGGGAGAACGACGAGAATGTTGCATTGCAAAACATTAATAACATTAAAAAAATTGTTACTTCTAAGTTCAAAGAAAAAATGTGGTGTGAGAAAGATCTAGAAGCTAAAAGAAAATCAAGATATTATAAGGAGGTCATCAACCCCACCCTAGAAGATCAAAAGTATCTTTTTGTTTTAACTAGCTCAAAGAAGAAAATTAATATAGCCAAGATTAGAACAAAATCTCATGAGCTCCATAGTGAAACAGGTAGTTTGGACAGTTCCTAAAACACCATGGGTGGAAAGAATCTGCCATCTCTCTCAGAATATGAACATCGAGGATGAAAATCACTTCCTCTTAGAGTGCCCCGAGTACAACCACATTAGAGCTCAATTTCATAATCTTTGTTACAATACTGACCTTCCTAGCCTTTTAAGATGTCAAAATTATAGTGATCTCGAGAAGCTTCTCTCCAAGCTTTTTGAGCATAGGAATAAAATCTTAAATCAAACTAAATAACTCTTTTCTTTAGGTACGATAGACCAAAGATTGGTCTGAGTGGAGGTTAACCATCATCATCATCATAAAGTTACCAAAAATAAATATATATATATGTTTTTTACATTTAAAATATATATAAAATCATTATTATTTATTTTAAAAATTATAGCATATATTTAGTTAATATGATATGTATTGAAAAATAAATATAAATATGATATGTATTTAAAAATAAATAAATAAATATATGATCATCCTTATTTATTTTAAAAATTGTAATATATATTTAAATATTGAAAAATAAATAAAAAAGTGGTATTTAACTTAGAAAAAAATTTGAAATTTTATTTAAAAATTGGGTTTAAATACATAAATAAATTTAACTAAATTATATTTAAAAAAACCACTCAGAATATATATATAATTGCACCCACAACAGATTGTGGGTCTTAATATCCATATAGAAGGTGACATCGTTTATCCAAACACTTCACATATCAAATCAGGAATCAATGCCAAACAACGCACAGAACACTCGTAAACCATTCTACTTTTATACTAAGAAAAGCCCTCCATTGATCTATCTAAGCAACTGTACGTCTCAGTTTGAATATTGAAGGACGAAAGCTTTGAGAACATCTTCCCTGTGTCTGCCAAAGACACGGATGCACGCTTCCCTCGCCTGGACTGCCGTCGGTTGCGTTGAAAATGTTTCATTTTCTCCCCCCATCAAAACCTGGAAATTTTTGAACATTCTCGCTGCCAATTCGAGATTTAGGATGTCTCCCGGCACAGTGCTTTGAATGACCTCCATAATTTTGTGCCAGGAAGGAAAGCTCCCGTTCAACATGGCGGAAAGGGAGTTTTTGGACTCTGTTGCTGCTACTAGATATGGCCATACAAACGATGCACGAATCCAGAGCCTCTCTTCTTCAGTTTTTAACACGTGGGAACTCCGGATGATCTCCTCTGCCTCTACAGAAAGGGTCAAGAACTCTGCGCCTGCCTCAATATCCACATCGGAGAGCTGTCGACTACACCTTGCAGAAATCAATTCGTCAAATCTTTGGGTAATTATTGGCTCCAGTGATGTCCTGAATGAGTGCTCCAGAATGCATCTCCTGCACTTGCACATGAAACCCCAGTTCTTGAACCTGGCTTGGCGCTGCGGTAATGGAACCAAGACATCGAAATAAGGAATGGTGATCTCTTCTCCTATCTCTACGGGCTTGGACGCATGAATAAACATGGCGTTCCCCACTTCCAGCCAGCTCGAATTCGGCAAGCAGGAATGGTTAATGAAAGACGGCAGCAGCCAGAGACCGTTAAAACGGTCTTGCTGACCGAGATTGGCTTCATAGATTCTTGATTTTGAAGCAAACATCTGTACGGCTCCACCAAATACGTTCAGACCTATAGTATCCCGAATGCGGTTAACATCCACCACCAAATTTTCAGTTTGTTCTTCTGGACTTTCCGTTTTGAACAGATCAATGGCTGGAGCATCCAGGCTGCAAGACATAGGGGAATCCTGTAAACTATACACCTGGCGGAGCAATCTCTGTGATTTCGTGACAGCACAGACAACAGCGGACAAGAGATCTTCTCGAGTCGCGCACCTGTTGTCGAAATGGAACACGTTGGCAAAGGCTCTCTCATAAACAACTGCGACAGCGTTGCTTACCAGCAACAGCTGCCCCGTCTTTATTTTTCGCGTGGCGTAGAGTCCTCTGCCGCGGCAGTCTTCGGTCATCTTGATCTCCACAGAGCCTACGAAATCAGCCACTTCCGGAGGAGAAGATCCACGTCCGAGCAGATAGTCCGAAATGTCATACTTGCCATTCAAGCTCTGGGCGTAGAAGGTCTTGGCCTGGCCTAGTGCCGCTTCTATTTCCCTCTGCCCGGGACTGGTCTTGTCTGCTTTCTTCAAACACTGGCATGCCGCCCTATAATGCCGCAGCCCGAGAAGAGCCCGGCCTTTCCTGTATAGCGTTTTGAGATGCCCGGGATCGATCCGAAGGGCAGCGTCTGAATCCTCCAACGCCGATTTGAATTCTTTTATCTGCAGCCACGTCTCTGCCCTGTTGGAATACGCAAGTAAAAGGCCGTTGACGATGCTATTATCAGCATTGGAAGAGCTCTCCTTGAGCTGAATCAGAACGGCGTCAATGCATCTCGTATAATACTCGGCCGCCGCTTCCCAGTTCTGTTCTCTGAAGCACCTGTTACCTTCTTTTCTGAGGTCCTCCACATCCACATCGAGCAGACTCTCCCGCCGCTTCTCTTTGTGAGGCATGACCTTCACAACGTTGGCGGGGTTATCGACGCGGATAATAAGGCCATCGTCGGCGGCGACTTTAAAATAGGGCTCCTTGACGGCCACTGTGGCACCCTTGGGGTAAAGCCTCTTGATGTCCGCCTCCGAGGGAGCGGCGTTGTAGATTTCCAGCCTGACGGCCAGTCCATTATTGTCTTCAAGCAAGGTCACGATACTGCATATCTTGTGGGCATCTGCGCACAACATCCCGTAAACCACCCGGCCTCGGTGGACTTCCCCGACCTTCAACTCGTTGAAGGAAATGGGGTTCAGCTTTTCCAGCGGAGCCGAACAAGCTGCGCCACCTTTGCTAATTGCGTCAGTGACGGACGAGCGTATCTCTAAAGTGCCTTCTGCTGGGGACCTCAGCTCACGGCCCATCTCATCATGTAGTTGGAGGAGTGCTCGCTTATCGAATCTTTCCGAGGCGTGTTTGACGGCAGCTCGCGTCTGGAATAACTTGAAGACCGCCATTAAGCCCCCAATATACAGATCCTCCATCCTTTTAATGTCTTCCTCTTCTTCTCCTTTCCTAAATTCTTCAGGTGTTAACTATCCACTTTACCACGTTCTCCTCCTATTTTCCGGCGATGCAGCTTTGTTATGTGCCAAATGTATTTTTAAATAGGGGAGGCCTGGATGCAGCGATTGCTTGCTTCTTTCATAAGAAATCCAGCCACTTCCATTCTTCATGGAGACTAAAGATAGTCCCTTCCTCAATTAAAAGCCAGGTTCCTTCGATCCTCCTTTGTAAGGAAAGGTAGTTCCTTCCTCGTATAAAAGCTACTCACTTTCTTTTTGTTTTTGTTTTTCCTATTTTGAAAAGGAATAGAGTGCCCGAATGTAACGTTGCTATCATAGAAACTGTGATTGTCGTGTCGACCGTATTAGGGTGGTGATTCTACTTTATTTCAAAGCAGAAAGTAAATTTTAAATGAAGAATATGGAGTTAAACTGAGATGGTTATTTTTTTTATTTTTAATATACTAAAAATTCAAAATTTGAAAAACATTTTATATACAATTTTAAATACTTAAATGGATTATTTCATTAACTTTTTACTTTTTTAAATAAAATTATTAATCAATAATTAAATTATTAAATAACAATAAAAATAATTAATAATCATATTTAAATTTTAAAACAATTCAAAACATTGTATATATACCATTTAAGTTTAAAATTTTAAAACAATTCAAAACATTCCATATATACCTATACCGTTTAAATGTTTAAATTTGTCATTTCAATCATTTTTGAAAAAAATATAAATATGTCATTTCAATCATTTTTAAAAAATATATATACCTATACCGTTTAAATGTTTAAATTTGTCATTTCAATCATTTTTGAAAAAAATATAAATATGTCATTTCAATCATTTTTTAAAAAAATCTAATAAAATTATAAATATTAGTAGAAGGAGTTTTCTCAATACATTATATTATTAAAATTCTAATAAAATTTAAATTACAAATAAATTACAAATATGAGTATAAGGAGTTTTTTCTATTAAATATTATTTTTAAGATTCAATTGCGTTAAGTAAGTCATTTATCTATGACCTTATGTGAGGTATAATCCAAATTGACTAATTTCTCATGATTTTTTAATAGTCTACTTAGCACTCATTGTTGTTAGCAAGTAAAATAGACTTATTGTGGGGAAAACTCCACAATTATTATGATCATTTCACTAGTTTCAATCCCTCTTCTCACCCATAAACTATTCAAAAAATATCTAATAATTATTTATACTTAAATTAATAATTAAAATAATAATTTTATTATATTTAAATTAATAACTAAAATAAATATGAGTATAAGGAGTGTTTTCTATTAAATATTATTTTTAAGATTCAATTGCGTTAAGTAAGTCATTTATCTATGACTTTATGTGAGGTAATCCAAATTGACTAATTTCTCATGATTTTTTAATAGTCTACTTAGCACTCATTGTTGTTAGCAAGTAAAATAGACTTATTGTGGGGAAAACTCCACAATTATTATGATCATTTCACTAGGTTCAATCCCTCTTCTTCACCCATAAACTATTCAAAAAATATCTAATAATTATTTATACTTAAATTAATAATTAAAATAATAATTTTATTATATTTAAATTAATAACTAAAATAAATAATCATCACAATAAAAACATAAATATTATTTATTTAAATTAATAAATTATATCAATCATTATAATATCAACATGATAAAAAGTTCTCAATAATCTAAAATATTATATTTAATTTTATAAGCCTAAATTACACGTTAAAATAAAAAATCACTAAATAATTTCATAATATGTATGGAACAAAGCGTAGACATATTTTCCTTTTCAAGGGAGAAAAAAAATTTGTATTTCTCTTTGGTAGGTCAGGTCAGTAATAAACAATACCCAGAATTTCATATGTATTATTAATTATTGTTTGCTGGGAAAATAATTTTTTTATAAAATTTATTAATGACTATTATTTTATTTTAGTCTCAAAGTTTAGTTTAATAATTAGTAATGAAAGTAGTTTTGCTATTGATAAGTTATGGGTTCAACCATAATTGAGTCTGCAAAAAATGTTTCATACTATTACAATTACATTAAATATTAATATGGTGATTTATGTCATTTTCCACCCACCATTAATTCATGGACAAATAATAAAGTGAATGTATTAATAGTAATTATAATTTCTTCAAAACAAAAATAATCATAATCACAATTATTATAACATTTATGAAAATGAACTCATGCAATGTAATGTTCCCAATCAATTAACCTAATTAGATCGAGTTTTAAAAAATAAATAATAAATAAGTGGCCTAGAGCATATAATTTTGGCCCCGGGTAACTCACAACCAAGGTAATTTCCCGTGGATTTCTTCAAGTGATTGAGCTTTAAAAGGACAGAGGAGGAATGAGAGAAGACATGGAATTTGGATCTTCTTTATTGGTATTTCCAGACCTCACGTGAGTTTTCAAGCGAGGGTTTTAGGTGAGATCTTTAGCCTAGCTTCGATGGAATTCATTGTCACCCTAGTTGGAAACTAAGTTTTGGTGGTATCAATCATCACCCTAGCTGATCCATTTCTTTCTCTTTTCTGCAGAATTTTTTTCGATCATGAGTCCTAGGGGTTTGTTGCAGAATTTTTTTCGATCATGAGTCCTATGGATTTGTTGTGTGCGCAATTGTTTCTTATGAAGGGAGAGTGAGACCATTAACCTAACCGCTCAACTTGGACTGGAATTATAGGAGTCGATCATACTTGTCTTTGGTTCTGGGTAAGCATAGATCACAGCAGGGAAACACACCATCGTATGCCTGTCTCCCAACCAGTTGGGTCGATCCACTATTTGGAAGGGTCGAGAGGCACCACACCTAAAGGAGGAGCACTTTAAGAGGACCGAGTAGCCATTGTCGACTCTGGAGTAAGGTTAACAGGTCAAGGACGCTACTGGAAGCAGAGAGGTTTGGAGGGTGCAACATAGCCTCATATTTGTTCCAGTGGAAGGGGGAAGGAAGTGTGTGTATTGTGTGGTCGAAGGGTAATATAGAAAGTTTTGAGCAACTTTGATTAGTTGACATAGTCTGAGCGTCAGCCACATTGCCAAAGCACTGTCACAACAGCCCTCTCAGAGCAAGAAGGAGCCGAGATTCAGTTTGGTTGTTACTTAAATCTGTCCGCCTCACCGCCAAATTAACCAACAAATAAGTGGTGGGAGGAATAGTAAATTAAATAATGGTGAACTATTGGAAACTTCTTTGGCCTTGATATCTTAATATAATCATATGTTTGATTTTTTTCTTGGGTCGATTTTATATGGATATGATATATTCATATGTTTTATTTTTGGCTTTGGCTTGGTTCGACTTTATGTTGGGTATGGATATTCGCATAATATAGTCAATGGTGTATGGGTAATAACTCAATGGAATTCATATTTTTGTAGATAGTGCATGGGTATTGATTTTTTTTAATATAAGTTATATTATAGTGGTATCAGAACCACAATCTTGGCCAGTTGTGGGATGCCAAGAAAAGCAAAAAAAAAAAGGATTGTTATCAATTGGAAAGGGAGAAAGGTTAGAAGTCAAGGAGGGAAAAACAAAGAGATAAACAATAAGGACCAGGGAGAGTCAGAAGAATTAGACGAACCGATGCATGATCACGAAAGTACTAAGCTTGAAGATGCATTACAAAAGATCGCCACCACTCAAGAAAAAATTGTGGAACTTCTCAAATTGCAGATCAGACAACCTAACTTGTAAAGAAATAACGGTGAAGGTAGCTCTCATTAGGCGGGGACGGTCCATCACATGAACATGCCAACATTCAGAGAAACCCTTTCATTTGACTAACCACACCTCCATTCTTGGATGATTCCTCCAAGGAGAAGGACTCTCCTTCATCAATTATGAATACATTTCTGACTTGGATGAAGGAATATGATGTGTTTCCCCCAACATGAAGGTGAATTTAACCATCGGTAAGATATTATTTCATGGAAGAAAACAACAAAGGAAGACAACAGTATATGGAGGCCCTTAATCAAACCTGGATCTACAAAAGGATGTGGGGAAAGTAACTATTCCTTTGATGGATCAAAAAAATTGTTCTACAAGATCGTGGGTGCAGAAGCTTGATACATGTTTCCAGCATAATCCCATGTGTGAGAAAGATGCCATTAAATATGCCACGCTTCATCTTGATGGAGAAACACACGAATGGTGGTAACATGGTATGATCACTATAGGACATACAAACATAATCTCTTGTACATAATTCACACAGAGATTGATAGATAGATTTGACAAGTAGGATCCTAATTTGTACTTTTATGAGATAACCAAACTCTGATAGACAGGAAGCGTTTAATCTTATATCACAGAATTACAGAGGCTTGCAGTAATTGGTTCGGTCATATCCTACCAACTCGTGACCCTACAAGACACAATTAGTACACCAAGGGATATGCAAAGATGCAGTACCCGAGGCTAGATTCCTTCCTGAACCAACTATTCCTCAAAGGTGAAAGGAACTCAAGTAGCAGAAAAGGGAGTTGTCAGAAAAGAGAAAGTTGGATGATGAAACCAGGAAATATCTCAGGAGAAGTATGCTATGCTTCTCTTGTTAGTAACCTTGGGCACTAGGGCATCAATGTACTAAGGGAAAGGCCAACTATATTGAAGTAATATCTGAGAGCGGAGATGAATAAGAGCAGCCAGAGCCGGATCAAGGAGAATCACAAGGTATGGTGGAAATACAAGAGGAGACCTAGGAAGGGATTATTGCTTCTCTTATAGAGGTCCCAAGATACCACACTTTTTGGGTCAGGGGCACCATATAAGGACAAAAGGTGATTATGTTGATTGATGGTGGGGCCTCCCACAACTTCATTGATGCATACTTTGTAGCTAGAAGAGCATTGACAACTAAAGAATTTGGAGGATTTATAGCTTTGATTCCTGGGAGGAAGGAGAAAAATTGCATGCCATGCACTATAATAGTCCCTAATATGAGTCTAACAATAGGGAACTGTAAGGTTACAAAAAAAAAAATTATGTCGATTGTCTAGACTCCCATGTAGTATTAGGGGTTCAATGGATATATTCAATTGGGACACATACAGTGAACTGTCAAGACTTAGAATTTTCATTTACAGGTACAAATGGAAATAAGGTGATGTTAATGGGAGTGCATGCATACTCGCCCAATATTATGACATCCAATAGGATGGAGGAAGCTCTTCGACGTGGTGATATGGTCTGGGTTGTGGAGTGTCGAATCATGGAGAAGAAACTTGCAGAATAACATAAGGAATATCCCCCTAACATCATGGCATTGCTACAAAATCACCATAAGGTTTTTGGAGATATACCACTAGGACGACCAAGAGATAGGGTTGTAATATTCCAAATGAGCATTCAGCTAATTGGAATATTAATTTTGATTTATTTTGGAATTTCCTAAATTTTGGCCGAAATAAAGTGGGTAGGGGGCCCACAACTAATAATTAAGCCAAATAAAGTCTTTTCCTAAAGTCCCTAAGGGAAAATTGTGGCTCTAGTGGTGGGGAGAATTGGCCTTAGGTGGCAGCGTAGAAGAGGCACGAAAAGGATAGCGTGGGATTGACTAGAGGAAGGCAACACATGATTGGTCAAGGAGAGGTAGCGCAAAGCAAGGTGGGAGCAAGGCATACGTTGGGCCTCAATGGATAAAAGGAGGAAGGGGAGGCTCATTTGGAATTTCATTCAACTATTTTCTTTTTTTCATTTTGACAAAGCACGCTTAAGCATGAGAGCCAAGTCTGCAATGTTTTTTAGCACACGAGTTCTTCAAGCGAAGATCTCAACCTCTACCTCGGGGGACTTCGAGTGCCTGCTTAGGAGAGGAGATCCACCCTTTTATGAGGTAATTTTCTACCAGCGGAATCAGGAGGAAGCGTAGCCATTTCTAGACTGCACAAAGGAGGAGAAGACTGTGCAGAGGGGGAGCAGACTGCACAGTGGAGGACACAGTGTAGTGAGGAGTTTGAGTTGGGAGGTTGGAGATAAGTGAATTATCATTAGGAGAATTGGAGGGGAGGCTAGCCACATCCTACCAGGTTTTATTGCAGCATTTTGGAGACATTTCCGAACAGATTCTTCCGGTGGTTTGATTTCCCCTAGCAGTTCATTTTGCCAAGCCCAAGAGAGCCAATTTCTGAAGCCAAAACTAGGACAAACCATTTCTGGGTTTTTATGGGTTTATTGAGGAGAGGCCAAGATTAATTTTGCAGAAATTTCTGGGTAGAATTAAGAGGGAAAACCAGGATACCAACTGAGCCAACGGCTAGAGGAGCTAAGGAAAAATTAGGCAGAAATTCTGAGGTCAATATTTGGAAAAAATATTTTCTGGGTTATTGTGGGTTTCTTGAGTAGAGACTGTGGTTAAAGCTTGAGCATTGTTCCAAGCCCTAGCAGCAGATTCAGTGGAGCAGCAATAACATTTCTAGGCTAGGCAGCGCAGAGACATAGCCACGCAGAGCCACTTCCAGCAAGAGATTTAGCTTGGGTTTGAGTTGTTCTTCAGGCTGATTTGAGCAGGCATGGGTGCGAGCTTTCCAACACCACTATCGTACTCATTCCATTCAATTTAATAAAATGGCTCAGCAGTTGTTTTTGGCTCCAGTTTACATGTTTTGATGATGTATTTTTTGTTGTCGTAGTTTTAGTCTATTTGCACTTTTATTACTGTTAATCCCAATTTGGGATATTATAGTGGTATCATAGCATAATCTTGACTCAACCTATGGGAAACCCTTAATTATATGAGAAGACCAGAATAAATAAATAAATAAACAAAATCTAAGAAATCATGGGATCCTAAGAAAGGTTAAACTCAGATGCCATGGTAGTAACCTTGAATGAGGTGATTATGGTGCAACAAATGATGGTTAAATGTGGGGAAGAAATTGGTTCATGCAATAATTGGGAATCAAGACCATTCTCAATTATACAACAAATCTGCTATGCCTAGAATGGTGGATAATACATCTAGATGGAAAGACATTATTGCAACTGATGTGGAGTTATTGACAACAAATTGGTAGGCGTATCAATCACTGGGACATGACATTCAAGCGTTCCTCTCTTTTTGGGAATTCTATGAACTAAGATACATTAAAAAATCAGGGGGAATTTTGTGGAATTATGCAAGGATGGTGAGATGGATTAAGGAAGAAAATGAAAGAGTGGTTGAAGGTGCCATGGTTGGAAAGGAGACTATTGAGCATACACTCGTTGATGAGACACCACCCATTGTTGAGGTATCCATTGATGGGGTATCCAGGGTTGTGACTGAGTTCTCTGATGATAGCAATGCATCACAGGTTGATGAGGTGTTGGGAGACAACTCCACCGTTGTTGAAGAGCAGATAGGTACAGAGGCCTCCAAGTCTATGACAAAATTGTCGGATGAAAATCACATGTAGTTGACTAGTGAACATGTCTTGCATGTTGGAGTGTCTATGGAGGAGGGTGTGCAGCTATCCTTTGGGCTATCCCCTGATGAGGCACTAGGAGATACAGAGGTATTGGACGATGGTATCACACAGCAGTGTCATCAGCTCAGGCCGACCTTCTAGCTTTGAAAGGGAAGGCCACATCAGTACGAGAGACTATTTTGTTGTAGAACAAGGAACTTGAGGGCATGAGAGTGGTTTGTGCCTAGTCAGCGGCCAAGTTGGCCCACATTTTGGGACGGTTATATTCCCTAATGGCACAGCTAGAGGGCACATTGGAGTGTTAGAGCAGCCCCCTTCAGGCATACATAGACGGGGCTAGCAGCACTGTTGGGTCACCTCTTCCCATTGGAGAGAGATAGACAAAGTCACATAGTCAAATTTCATATGTTGACCTGGATAGTGAGATGAGACGATCGAAGTTGCACAAGGTGAAACATCCACATGTTAAGTTTGGATGGCGAGAGATTTTGAGTTGGTACTCGGTGGAGTGGGTTATGGAGATGGTGGTGGACCTTGTTGTACTTCAGTAGGAGTTTCTAGGCATTGGGAATACAGGAACCCCAGGCTGGCATTAGTATCTGAGTGGGACTAATCATTTCCCAGGCATGTCGGTTGACTATGTCTTGGAGGGTACATTTGGCCTTGCAGTTGATTGTGCACATTCGCTACGAGATTTTTGGTCAGTTTGAGTGACCAACCAGTTTATGGGCAGACTCCTAGGGTCGTCTTGGTATGACATTTGTATGCGGATTCACGAGGTGATCAACATATTTTGGCAGGAGCTTGTCGAAGGAGGTGGCATTGGCAAGCCACCAGACGGTGCCTTGTAAGGAGCCAAGGATTCTTCACCTTTGTGTGGGGCACAGAGGTCGCAGTGGAGCAGAGCAGTGGAGGCATTACTACTGACACATAGGGATTTCACTTCTCAGACCCATCAGGGAGGGTTTGGAGTGATGATCCATCCATAGGCGGGTGTAGTGATGTGACGATGGAGGTGATGATACCGAGGGGGTGGTCTGACAACTCTAGGCCATCACATCCAAGGATGTGTGGGAGAATCTAGCATTGAGAACTGGACTACCGATGGAAATGGAGGTGCATGGTGGCGTACCGTAGTGTGTGGAACTTCATTGCAGAGTAGGAGTGTCTTACATCACATCGAGTACACACGAGGAGTGACTAGTTCCTTGACAAAGATAAGGCACAGGATAGTACAAGGTGGTACAACAGTAACTCGGGTATGTCGCAGTGTGCAGTGGCAAGCCGAGGAGTACATAGATGATCGGTGGTATGTAGGGGTGTATGGTGTTGCACAACAGGGTCTTATAGTATTGCCTCTAGGGAGACTCATGGATGGAGACACCGAGCATATCATTCATCACTGAGCCTACGCCTGGGGAGTGGGTCACGAGGGAGACATGTGTCACTCTTTTCTCTTGGCATGTCGAGACCATGCATGATTAGAGGACATTGGGTACAGCCGAGGTAGCATCCCAATATGTTTCTAGCGTCCAGACAATGTATCGACACATTATTGAGAGGGTGGATGGCAGACCCAGTGGAGATGGTTGGCAGGAACATGAGGGATCCACATAGCTTGAGTCGATTGCGAGTATAAGATATCCATCTATTGGTTACATTCAAGGGGTGGCTATTTGTCACATGTGGCTTCCAGTAGTCATCGGTACTACACAGTGGCAGGCACAGGGTAGGTTAGCATGCATCAGATTTTCCCATGATATATGGACCCTCTATATTGGTCACATGTAGGGACTAGAGATGAGGCACAGAGGGATTCCTGCAGTTGTCAGAGCTATGGTGTAGTAGGTTCGACTATGGGAGGTAGAGATTTAGCTGATTGATAGACCATTTTGTCTCGTGATGGTTGGATTCAGGACAAAGAGTGATCTAGCTCATTATTGGGTTGGCACATGGGGGTACTCATAGGCCTCCATCGAATGGCAAGGTAAACTTTCTCTATTGTTCCATAGGATCTGAGTTAGATGTGGAGGGGTAGATATTGACATCAAGGTGATGCCTGGGCAGGATGAACTTGGCTCTCACCGACCTTCCACCGCTAGGCCTAAGGAGAGGAGGATCTGATCTACACACGGTGGAGAGTGTTCCATAATCAGAGTAGCGCAACATCAACATGGTGGCACCACTCTGAGTTCGAAAGGGGACTTGATCATCACCACTCTTTACAGCTCAATACCCCTTAGGTATGAGTTGGCTACCATATGGGTAGATCATGCAAATCTTCCATTGGTCTTTAGTGACTCCCCGATGGCGTGGGGAACCTCAACAGCTTGGCAGGTGGACCAGCAACATGATATACGAAGGAGCTCACGTGAGCAAGACACTATCTCTACAGGGATTATGTGGTATCTTCGAGGGTCTACTCTTGGAGTACATGGGATGGACTACTTAGTAGGGAAACTTCATGAGGAGTGGGGCACAGTGCCATATCATCATGATTCCCTACTCACTAATGGTGTGAAGAGGGATTCTATTGCCTATGCCTAGCAGGATGGTGAGTGGAGCAGGGGGATCTTCATGTTGGACAAGATGGCTTGGGATCCTGGTATTGCGGGATCCCTCCATATCAAGGCGATGCAAATATCAGGGATGATTCAGCAGCGCATCTGGGACCCTAGAAAATTTTGTAGTGACTGTGGGGGAGCGTCAGCTAGGGAGGATGCTTGTTCATGCATTGCTTGAGGACAAGCAATTTTTGGCGGGGAGGACTGTAATATTCCAAATTAGCAGTCAACTAATTGGAATATTAATTTTGATTGATTTTGGCATTTCCTAATTTTCGGCGGAAATAAAGTGGGTAGGGGACTCACAACTAATAATTAGGCCAAATAAATTATTTTCCTAAAGTCCCTAAGGGGAAATTGCGGCTCTATTGGTGGGGGAAAATTTGCCTTAGGTGGCAACATAGAAGAGGAACGAAAAGGACATCGTGGGATTGGCTAGAGGAAGGCAACACATGATTGCTCAAGGAGAGGCAGCGTAGGCCAAGGTGGGAACCAAGGCATACATTGGGTTTGTTATCACTCTAGTAATTCTCTAAGTTGTGAGATTTTGATTTAAAGTTCTAAGAACACTAGCGGTAACTACAAACCTACTTTTAAACTCTAGGATATAGCCTTCCTAGGGTTCAGAGAGGGCTCTCTCTATAATATTTAACTTTTTTTTTATTATATGATATTAGGCTAGTTATGATTGTGAAAATTGGTTTTGGTTTGGTGAGAAAAAATCACTTAGTGAGATGGATAGTGTGACGCAACAAAACTGAAAGTCACCCCTGAGGAGAGATGGTCAACTGTAGTCGTGGCTCTGTCAGCATTTCCCTTTGGTTTTCCCCCACGTGGCTCTTTAATCTTCTTTTTAATTTATTTATCAATTTCAAAGAAATTGAAAAATAAATATTTTCACAACTTTCGAACGTTAAATTCTATCTCCGACTTATATATATTATCTCCGAACTTTATGGCTAAAGTTATAACCCTCCGCACTATATATTAATACTCCATGCTTTTTAAATAAATGGCTTATAATAAACCTTTTGCTCTGGACCCCACCTCTACGATCAATAGACCAATGACGTCGTTGCGGAGGCTCCTGGAGTACGGCGGCAATCCCTGGCTCGTCCCCTCCTGCAATGAATCTACACCGTTGATCGGTGTTTGTAAGATCCGGGCTCTTTTATTAAACTTCGGGCAAGTCCAGCGTGCGATCACCGTTTGATGGCCCCTTCCCAAATCAACGGCACACGGAAATATCGCTCAGCATCCTGGTACGAACTATAACGTGTGATGGCGCAGTTTAAACGGTGGTTTTCTGGGGGTCCACTTCGCCACGTGTCGACAGATCTATGGAATCGCTCGCGTTCAGAAAATACCGCCTATTCACCCAAAAGCGGTGCGATATGGGCAATCCGCCTTGCAAATCCACTCGCGGTTTTTGTACAGTGATTAACCCATGGTTAAGTCGAGTTACGCTCTCCCTTTAATTCATTAACTCAGGTCAGGGTTCCGATAGCAAAACCGTTCTATTTCTTTGTAAAGTGGGAATTCTACCATTTAAACAGAGTTCAACGACCAGGGGTTACACAGACTTCTTCTATGAGTGGAGGTTTATTCGACAGAGCCTGTTCGAACAAATTTAAGAGAAACAATAAACAGAGATATGCAGAATCTACACGATAGTTCAACCCAATAATTATATATGCTCAGAATTAAATTGCTTCACAATTAAACAATCTCTTCACATATAAAGGTTCGAATCAATCCAATGGCCAACGAGCACAGAAATTATTTAACTGGAAACAATTGTTAACACAGATTTTTATTGCAGAAATCTCTCCTCTTCTCTTCCTCCCTTCTCTTTGCTCTAATACATACGAGGGATTACATTTATATACATGAACATTTGTCTGTTTGTTTCCTCTATGAGGACCGTTTTTTAAAATCAACGGCCTAATTAAAATAAAAAATTCAACTAAGCGAAATATAACGGAATGAACTAATGAACTATTAAACTTCTACGACTCTAACTAATCAAACAAAACGGTCGTAAGGTATTGACACCTGTTTGTTACTGTCGATGGATTTCAAACCCTCCTAGCCACAACATGTGGACAAAACCTCCTACATTGCGCTGGTACCCAGGAAATACTTTTACATCATAGTGAAAGATATGTTTGTCCATTGGGTACATGGAGTCAAAGTCAAAGTGGACGGGGACTAGGATGAAGGTCAAAAGTCAAATGTTTTGAGAGCAATATAGATAAGTCTTTGAAGATCTTGGAAGGCCGATTTGTGAAGTGGTTTGAATCGGGATCCAAAGCGATAGAGGATTCTTTCCACGGGTAATAAGGGTTCCCTACTTTGGAAATCAACAGAAAACATAGAAATGATAAACAGTAAAGACAGGGTGCTTTTAACAAATCCTGAAATAATACTCCTGTTTAGTCATTCAAATTTAGAGCACATAATGGATGCATGAAAACATGAGAAGATAAACAATGACAAGTAGAAATTACTTCACTTCAATGGCTCATCACATGAATCCTAAAATATGATGCTAGTTGATTTGATCCAGTCTACTACTTGAAGTTTGCAACAAAAAGCTTCCAAGTCCAACAAAAATGACTATAGAAATCTTCAGCAATTTATTCCACAATATTACTTCAAAGTGTGAAGTATTTATACAAAAAAATTTACAAAATATCCTAGAATGCTGAATTATCTAAGGAAAAATAAAATATCTTTACAACAAAATAGTGACAGCTGCTTAACAAATCAGCAAGCTATCCTATTTATCCAAATAAAATAGAAAATTGCTTGTGGATTAGGTGCAGCTGGCTGCCTTGGTGTCCTCCTTGCTGGCATATATATTTCAAATATGTTTTGAAATATAATCTTATTTATCTTATACTCTTTCACTCTGATACTCTTTAACCTCTATAAAAATTTCCTTACTGTTGTAATAAATTCTGTTTTGGCTGTGAAAAAATCAGCCAACTGTTTTATCCTTTTATCTGCAATTTGACTTTTCCAGTAAGTCGTTGAATGATTCTTGTTGGTGTCCAGGTGAGGATGATTTATCCACCCTAATCTGAAATTAATTTTATCAATCCGGGAGCGTATCCTTTCAAGGCAACGTGCAAGGTATATGCAGGAACAAACGCACAATCTGTTCAACCAAGGGTTTTATAATTAAGATTCAACACATTGTCGTAGTATAAAATCAAATGTTGAACTCAAAGCAATCTGATCAGTAACAAATAACAACAATAATCATAACAAAGAAATACCCATACACGTAGACGCAACACCTGATCAAAAGAGCGGGCCTAGCTCTCTAATCAGGGGCTGCGTTATTCACGGAATGCTTGAAAACAGAAGAACCAAAGGTATTTTATTAATCTATAAAAATATGATTACAATCTTCCTTTCGGAACCCCTCATTACAGGGACAATGTCCATTTTATACACAACGCGAGAAAATAACAGATTCCCCTGGAATGTGGCAATCGCGCGTTCAGAAATACACAACAGTTGGAACAATACAAACATCAGTTGTCCAGAATAGCACAAGGGCCAAGAATAGACCCTGAGAATCATAAACCCAGCTGCATAATCTCCCAGTAGCTAACCGTTACCAAATCTGTTGCAAAACTATTGGAGCGAAAGTTCCTGTTCTCCAAACTGCAGTCAAGCACATGTCTTAGTGTCGCAAATAGGTAAGACTCTGTGACTTTACTTCATTAATTAAAATATTCCAATTGGACAAGATAGGGGTATTTACCTCATAGTTTTAACATAGAAAATGTAGGTAACCAAACTCAAAAAGGATCAAAAAGGATAATAGAAATAGTCAGAAAGATAGCCAGATTTGGTGCCCAACATCTCCCCCCAACTAGCCTACTGCATGCCCTCACGCAGTTCGCCACCTCCGCAAGTCTGGGTTATGCAAACTGTGAGGTTCATGAAGCCTGGCAAGATTATACTCTAAGTCCATCTCTATCCCAGGAACTTTAAATCCGTCTGAGAGGAGAAATTCCTTCCACTAGTCTGCTGGAACGTTGTACGCAGGGGTATAAACTTCTGCAGGCAACCAAATAATAGGGTACTATAATCGAAGCCCCATCTACCGAATCCCACATGTTTGGACGCATGCCACATATCTGGGTACCCTGGCAAGTGCTCGCACAAAATTAGGCACTCCAAAAGGTTCTCTATTCCAGACAATTGTTGGTGACATTATCCATCTTTTCTGAAAACAATCGAGGGCCTCTTTTTGAGAAACAGTTAATGGATTAATACAAATATCAAGGCACCACCTTTGTGTCCTTAGCATTCTTTCTTTGTTCTCCTCAAATTTCAAAAAGGCATGGTGCTTATTGTACACTATGTCTGACCTCCCATGTTCCCCCCTTACTATAAACGGCTTTGTGACTTGATTGGACTCAAAAGTATCACAAGCCTTCTGCCAATGAATTTGATTGAAAGCATAAGAAATGAGGGCCCTCAGATGGATGTCTCCTACATATGGGACTGGATTAAAGTCTCTATCCAACCGTAACAAATACCCATGCAGATAAAACTCACACATCAAATGCTAAGTTGGCACATCATGATTTTTCATGATCTGGAGGAATTGTACACCATCTTCAATCTCATAACTGACCTCGTTCTTAATACTCTCCATGAAAAATAAAAGAAAACGTTCATGCAAAAATAAATAATAACAAGAAGCAAGGGGACGACATGCCATCACCTCTTTCACTAATTTTAACATCTGTTCCTTATCACCCTTCAATTCAGCCACTTTTTTTTCCAGCTGCTCCATCTTGAGTTGCTGCTTTGCATGCCTTAACTTCATAATATCTATACGCTCCACATATTCGAAAACGGTTGTGGAGACTCTTTCTTCAGTTCTTTTGATCTTGTTCTTATACTGGGCCGTAGTAGACTTCCACGTTTGTATTTCGGCCGTCAAGGCATACTCTCTGGCTTCAAATAGTTGTTCAATTGGATCTGTTTCGGTTCCTGCTTCGACCTAGGAAAATTTAGATTTCTTGGCCCACCGCTTGTATTTGTTGACTTGCTTCTGCATCCTATGCACTTTTCTTCTCAAATCCCTCACTTCCATTTTTAGCCACATAACTTCTTTAAAATGTTGTTGGTATCTCTGTTTAATAGGAAGTCTTCGCAGTCCATGCGGCTCTGCCTCTTCTTGCTTAACCTGTATCCCTTCTGCCTCGGCAGCTGGAGGCAAATCCCCCGGGACTGCCTCTGTCGGGCCAACATTTGGTCCAACCTCCTCTGCCAAATCCCCCGGCACTGCCTCTGTCGGGCCAACATTTGGTCCAACCTCCTCTGCCACCACCTCCATGGCTTAAGTAAACCACCCGGCCTCGGTGGACTTCCCCGACCTTCAACTCGTTGAAGGAAATGGGGTTCAGCTTTTCCAGCGGAGCCGAACAAGCTGCGCCACCGCTGCTAATTGGGTCAGTGACGGACGAGCGTATCTGGAAAGTGCCCTCTGCTAGGGACCTCAGCTCACGGCCGATCTCATCATGGAACTGGAGGAGTGCTCGCTTATCGAATCTTTCCAAGGCGTGTTTGACGGCAGCTCGTTTCTGGAATAACTGGAAGGCCGCCATTAACCCCCCAATATACAGGTCCTCCATCCTTTTAATGTCTTCCTCTTCTTCTCCTTTCCTAAATTCTTCAGGTGTTAACTATCCACTTTACCACGTTCTCCTCCTATTTTCCGGCGATGCAGCTTTGTTATGCGCCAAATGTATTTTTAAATAGGGGAGGCCTGGATGCAGCGATTGCTGGCTTCTTTCATAAGAAATCCAGCCATTTCCATTCTTCATGGAGACTAAAGATAGTTCCTTCCTCGATTAAAAGCCAGTTCCTTCGATCCTCCTTTGTAAGGAAAGGTAGTTCCTTCCTCGTATAAAAGCTACTCACTTTCTTTTTGTTTTCCTTTTTTTTCCTATTTCGAAAAGGAAAAGAGTAGCTCGAATGTAACGTTGCTATCATAGAAACTGTGATTGTCATGTCGACCGCAGTTTCAATAGATTTTTTTATTTAGGGTGGTGATTCTACTTTATTTCAGAGAAGCAGAAAGTAAATTTTAAATATAGGATATGGAGTTAAACTGTGATGGTTATTTTTTTTTATATTTTTAATATACTAAAAATTCAAAATTTGAAAAACATTTTATATACAATTTTAAATACTTAAATGGATTATTTCATTAACTTTTAATATTTTTTTAATAAAATTATTAATCAATAATTAAACGGTTAAATAATTAATTATGGAGTTAAACTGTGATGGTTATTTTTTTTTATATTTTTAATATACTAAAAATTCAAAATTTGAAAAACATTTTATATACAATTTTAAATACTTAAATGGATTATTTCATTAACTTTTAATATTTTTTTAATAAAATTATTAATCAATAATTAAACGGTTAAATAATTAATAATCATATATATATATACAAATAAGTTTAAAATTTTAAAACAATTCAAAACATTCCATATACCATTTAAGTTTAAAATTTTAAAACAATTCAAAACATTCCATATATACCTATACAGTTTAAAATGTTTAAATTTGTCATTTCAATCATTTTTTAAAAAATTCTAATAAAACTATAAATATGTCATTTTCCCAATGCATTATATTATTAAAATTCCAATAAAATTAAAATTATTCTAATAAAATTAAAAAATACGAGTATAAGGAGTTTTCCCTATTAAATATTATTTCAATTGTTTTTAGTAAGTCATTCATTTATGACCTTATGTGAGGTAGTCTAAATTGACTAATTTCAGTCAATTTCTCATGATTTTTTAATAGTCTACTTAGCACTCATTGCGGTTAGCAAGCAAAATAGACTTATTGTGGGGAAACTCTACAATTAAGAGAGTTTGAGCCAATAGAATTATGATCATTTCACTAGTTTTAATCCCTCTTCTTCACCCATAAACTATTCTAAAAATATCTAATAATTATTTATACTTACATTTATAATTAAAATAATAATTTTATTATATTTAAATTAATAATTAAAATAAATAATCATCACAAAGAAACGTAGTGAATCTTTATTATAAAAGTAGTTTTGCGGGTTCAACCATAATTGAGTCTGCAAAAAAATGTTTCATACTATTACAATTACATTAAATTTCCACCAACCATTAATTCATGGACATATATCACCCACTTTATTAATACTGTGAATGTATTAATAGTAATTATAATTTCTTCAAAACAAAAATATAATCATAATCGCAATTATTATAACATTTATGAAAATGAACTCATGCAATGTAATATTCCTAATCAATTGACCTGATTAGATCGACTTTAAAAAATAATAATAATAAATAAGTGGCCTAGATCACATAGTTTTGGCCCCGGGTAACTCACAACCAAGGTAATTTCCCGTGGATTTCTTCAAGTGATTGAGCTTTAAAAGGACAGAGGAGGAATGAGAGAAGACATGGAATTTAGATCTTCTTTATTGGTATTTCGAGACCTCACGCGAGTTTTCAAGCTAGGGTTTTCAAGCCTAGTTTCGATGGGATTCATTCTCACCCTAGTTGGAAACTAAGTTTTGGTGGTATCGATCATCACCTTAGCTGGTCCATTTCTTTCTCTTTTCTGCAGAATTTTTTTCGATCACGAGTCCTAGGGATTTATTGTGGGCACAATCGTTTCTTGTGAAGGGAGAGTGAGACCATTAACCTGACCGCTCAACTTGGAATGGAATTATAGGAGTCGATCATACCTGTCTTTGGTTTTGGGTAAGCATAGATCACAGCAGGGAAACACACCATCGTATGCCTGTCTCCCAACCAGTTGGGTCGATCCACTATTTGGAAGGGTCGAGAGGCACCACACCTAAAGGAGGAGCACTTTAAGAGGACCGAGGAGCCATTGTCGACTCTGGAGTAAGGTTAACAGGTCGAGGACGCTACTGGAAGCAGAGAGGTTTGGAGGGTGCAACATAGCCTCATATTTGTTCCAGTGGAAGGGGGAAGGAAGTGTGTGTCTTGTGTGGTCGAAGGGTAATATAGAAAGTTTTGAGCAACTTGTTGATTAGTTGACATAGTCTGAGCGTCAGCCACATTGCCAAAGCACTGTCACAACAGCCCTCTCAGAGCAAGAAGGAGCCGAGATTCAGTTTGGTTGTTACTTGAATCTGTCCGCCTCACCGCCAAATTAACCAACAAATAAGTGTGGGAGGAATAGTAAATTAAATAATGGTGAACTATTGGAAACTTCTTTGGCCTTGATATCTTAATATAATCATATGTTTGATTTTTTTCTTGGGTCGATTTTATATGGATATGATATATTCATATGTTTTATTTTTGGTTTGGTTCGACTTTATGTTGGGTATGGATATTCGCATAATATAGTCAATGGTGTATGGGTAATAATTCAATGGAATTCATATTTTTGTAGATAGTGCATGGGTATTTCTTTTTTTTAATATAAGTTATATTATAGTGGTATCAGAACCACAAACTTGGCTAGTTGTGGGATGCCAAGAAAAGCAAAAAAAAAAGGATTGTTATCAATTGGAAAGGGAGAAAGGCTAGAAGTTAAGGAGGGAAAAACAAAGAGATAAACAATAAGGACCAGGGAGAGTCGGAAGAATTAGACGAACCGATGCATGATCACGAAAGTACTAAGCTTGAAGATGCATTACAAAAGATCGCCACCACTCAAGAAAAAATTATGGAACTTCTCAAATTGTAGATCATACAACCTAACTTGTAAAGAAATAACGGTGAAGGTAGCTCTCATTTAGGCGGGGACGGTCCATCACATGAACATGCCAACATTCAGAGAAACCCTTTCATTTGACTAACCACACCTCCATTCTTGGATGATTCCTCCAAGGAGAAGGACTCGCCTTCATCAATTATGAACACATTTACAACTTGGATGAAGGAATATGATGTGTTTCCCCCCAACATGAAGGTGAATTTAACCATCAATGAATATTATTTCATAAAGAGAAAACAACAAAGGAAGACAACAGTATATGGAGGCCCTTAATCAAACCTGGATCTACAAAAGGATGTGGGGAAAGTAACTATTCCTTTGATGGATCAAAAAAATTGTTCTACAAGATCGTGGGTGCAGAAGCTTGATACATGTTTCCAGCATAATCCCATGTGTGAGAAAGATGCCATTAAATATGCCACGCTTCATCTTGATGGAGAAACACACGAATGGTGGTAACATGGTATGATCACTATAGGACATACAAACATAATCTCTTGTACATAATTCACACAGAGATTGATAGATAGATTTGACAAGTAGGATCCTAATCTGTACTTTTATGAGATAACCAAACTCCGATAGACAGGAAGCGTTTAATATTATATCACAGAATTACAGAGGCTTGCAGTAATTGGTTGGGTCATATCCTACCAACTCGTGACCCTACAAGACACAATTAGTACAGCAAGGGATATGCAAAGATGCAGTACCCGAGGCTAGATTCCTTCCTGAACCAACTATTCCTCAAAGGTGAAAGGAACTCAAGTAGCAGAAAAGGGAGTTGTCAGAAAAGAGAAAGTTGGATGATGAAACCAGGAAATATCTCAGGAGAAGTATGCTATGCTTCTCTTGTTAGTAACCTTGGGCACTAGGGCATCAATGTACTAAGGGAAAGGCCAACTATATTGAAGTAATATCTGAGAGCGGAGATGAATAAGAGCAGCCAGAGCCGGATCAAGGAGAATCACAAGGTATGGTGGAAATACAAGAGGAGACCTAGGAAGGGATTATTGCTTCTCTTATAGAGGTCCCAAGATACCACACTTTTTGGGTCAGGGGCACCATATAAGGACAAAAGGTGATTATGTTGATTGATGGTGGGGCCTCCCACAACTTCATTGATGCATACTTTGTAGCTAGAAGAGCATTGACAACTAAAGAATTTGGAGGATTTATAGCTTTGATTCCTGGGAGGAAGGAGAAAAATTGCATGCCATGCACTATAATAGTCCCTAATATGAGTCTAACGATAGGGAACTGTAAGGTTACAAAAAAAAAAATTATGTCGATTGTCCAGACTCCCATGTAGTATTAGGGGTTCAATGGATATATTCAATTGGGACACATACAGTGAACTGTCAAGACTTAGAATTTTCATTTACAGGTACAAATGGAAATAAGGTGATGTTAATGGGAGTGCATGCATACTCGCCCAATATTATGACATCCAATAGGATGGAGGAAGCTCTTCGACGTGGTGATATGGTCTGGGTTGTGGAGTGTCGAATCATGGAGAAGAAACTTGCAGAATAACATAAGGAATATCCCCCTAACATCATGGCATTGCTACAAAATCACCATAAGGTTTTTGGAGATATACCACTAGGACGACCAAGAGATAGGGCTGTAATATTCCAAATTAGCATTCAGCTAATTGGAATATTAATTTTGATTTATTTTGGAATTTCCTAATTTTTGGCCGAAATAAAGTGGGTAGGGGGCCCACAACTAATAATTAAGCCAAATAAAGTCTTTTCCTAAAGTCCCTAAGGGAAAATTGCGGCTCTAGTGGTGGGGAGAATTGGCCTTAGGTGGCAGCATAGAAGAGGCACGAAAAGGATAGCGTGAGATTGACTAGAGGAAGGCAACACATGATTGGTCAAGGAGAGGTAGCGCAGAGCAAGGTGGGAGAAAGGCATACGTCGGGCCTCAATGGATAAAAGGAGGAAGGGGAGGCTCATTTGGAATTTCATTCAACTATTTTATTTTTGTCATTTTGACAAAGCACGCTTAAGCATGAGAGCCAAGTCTGCAATTTTTTTTAGCACACGAGTTCTTCAAGCGAAGATCTCAACCTCTACCTCGGGGGACTTCGAGTGCCTGCTTAGGAGAGGAGATCCACCCTTTTATGAGGTAATTTTATACCAGCGGAATCAGGAGGAAGCGTAGCCATTTCTAGACTGCGTAAAGGAGGAGAAGACTATGCAGAGGGGGAGCAGACTGCACAGTGGAGGACACAGTGTAGTGAGGAGTTTGAGTTGGGAGGTTGGAGATAAGGGAATTCTCATTAGGAGAATTGGAGGGGAGGCTAGCCACATCCTACCAGGGTTTATTGCAGCATTTCGGAGACATTTCCGAACAGATTCTTCCGGTGGTTTGATTTCCCCTAGCAGTTCATTTTGCCAAGCCCAAGAGGGCCAATTTCTGAAGCCAAAACTAGGACAAACCATTTCTGGGTTTTTATGGGTTTATTGAGGAGAGGCCAAGATTAATTTTGCAGAAATTTCTAGGTAGAATTAAGAGGGAAAACCAGGATACCAACTGAGCCAACGGCTATAGGAGCTAAGGAAAAATTAGGCAGAAATTCTGAGGTCAATATTTGGAAAAAATATTTTCTTGGTTATTGTGGGTTTCTTGAGCAGAGACCGTGGTTAAAGGCCCAAAAATTTTTGAGCATTGTTCCAAGCCCTAGCAGCAGATTCAGTGGAGCAGCAATAACATTTCTAGGCTAGGCAGCGCAGAGACATAGCCACGCAAAGCCACTTCCAACAAGAGATTTAGCTTGGGTTTGAGTTGTTCTTCAGGCTGATTTGAGCAGGCATGGGTACGAGCTTTCCAGCACCACTATTGTACTCATTCCATTCAATTTAATAAAATGGCTCAGCAGTTGTTTTTTGCTCCAGTTTACATGTTTTGATGATGTATTTTTTGTTGTCGTAGTTTTAGTCTATTTGCACTTTTATTACTGTTAATCCCAATTTGGGATATTATAGTGGTATCAGAGCATAATCTTGACTCAACCTATGGGAAACCCTTCATTATATGACAAGACCAGAATAAATAAATAAATAAACAAAATTTAATAAATCATGGGATCCTAAGAAAGGTTAAACTCAGATGCCATGGTAGTAACCTTGAATGAGGTGATTATGGTGCAACAAATGATGGTTAAATGTGGGGAAGAAATTGGTTCATGCAATAATTGGGAATCAAGACCATTCTCAATTATACAACAAATCTCCTATGCCTAGAATGGTGGATAATACATCTAGATGGAAAGACATTATTGCAATTGATGTGGAGTTATTGACAACAAATTGGTAGGCATATCAATCATTGGGACATGACATTCAAGCGTTCCTCTCTTTTTTGGAATTATATGAACTAAGATACATGAAAAAATCAGGGGGAATTTCGTGGAATTATGCAAGGATGGTGAGATGGATTAAGGAAGAAAATGAAAGAGTGGTTGAAGGTGCCATGGTTGGAAAGGAGACTATTGAGCATACACTCGCTGATGAGACACCACCCATTTTTGAGGTATCCATTGATGGGGTATCCAGGGTTGTGACTGAGTTCTCTGATGATAGCAATGCATCACAGGTTGATGAGGTGTTGGGAGACAACTCCACCGTTGTTGAAGAGCAGATAGGTACAGAGGCCTCCAGGTCTATGACAGAATTGTCGGATGAAAATCACATGTAGTTGACTAGTGAACATGTCTTGCATGTTGGAGTGTCTATGGAGGAGGGTGTGCAGCTATCCTTTGGGCTATCCCCTGATGAGGCACTAGGAGATACAGAGGTATTGGACGATGGTCTCACACAGCAGTGTCATCAGCTTCAGGCCGACCTTCTAGCTTTGAAAGGGAAGGCCACATCAGTACGAGAGACTATTTTGTTGTAGAACGAGGAACTGGAGGGCATGAGAGTGGTTTGTGCCTAGTCAGCGACCAAGTTGGCCCACATTTTGGGACGGTTATATTCCCTAATGGCACAGCTAGAGGGCACATTGGAGTGTTAGAGCAGCCCCCTTCAAGCATACATAGATGGGGCTAGCAGCACTGTTGGGTCACCTCTTCCCATTGGAGAGAGATAGACAAAGTCACATAGTCAGATTTCATATGTTGACCCGGATAGTGAGATGAGACGATCGAAGTTGCACAAGGTGAAACATCCACATGTTAAGTATGGATGGCGAGAGATTTTGAGTTGGTACTCGGTGGAGTGGGTTATGGAGATGGTGGTGGACCCTGTTGTACTTCAGTAGGAGTTTCTAGGCATTAGGAATACAGGAACCCCAGGCTGGCATTAGTATCCGGGTGGGACTACTTATCATTTCCCAGGCATGTCAGTTGACTATGTCTTGGAGGGTACATTTGGCCTTGCAGTTGATTGTGCACATTCACTACGAGATTTTTGGTCAGTTGGAGTGACCAACCAGTTTATGGGCAGACTCCTTGGGTCGTCTTGGTATGACATTTGTACGCGGAGTCACGAGGTGATCAACATATTTTGGCAGGAGCTTGTCGAAGGAGGTGGCATTGGCAAGCCACCAGGCGGTGCCTTGTAAGGAGCCAAGGATTCTTCACCTTTGCGTGGGGCACAGAGGTCACAGTGGAGCAGAGCAGTGGAGGCATTACTACTGACACATAGGTATTTCACTTCTCAGACCCATTAGGGAGGGTTTGGAGTGATTATCCATCCATAGGCAGGTGTAGTGATGTGACGATGGAGGTGATGATACCGATTGGGGGTGGTCTGAAAACTCTAGGCCATCACATCCAAGGATGTGTGGGAGAATCTAGCATTGAGAACTGGACTACCGATGGACATGGAGGTGCATGGTGGCGTACCGTAGTGTGTGGGACTTCATTGCAGAGTAGGAGTGTCTTAAATCACATCGAGTACACACGAGGAGTGACTAGTTCCTTGACAAAGATAAGGCACAGGATAGTACAAGGTGGTACAACAGTAACTCGGGTATGTCGCAATGTGCAATGGCAAGCCGAGGAGTACATAGATGATCGGTGGTATGTAGGGGTGTATGGTGTTGCACAACAGGGTCTTATAGTATTGCCTCTAGGGAGACTCATGGATGGAGACACCGAGCATACCTTTGGGGGTAGTTCACCTAGGATCGACAGGGAGACAGATGAGTGATACTTGACGGCATCTGTGGGGACTCACACACATGACCCTCTTCTACATCACTCACGGGAAAAATCGATTTTGTTGTTGTCCTTTAGCACTATGGACATGAGAAACGAGGTAACAAAGCTCACCCAAGATATTTAGATGACACTCAGAAAACTTGGGGAGAGAATTCTTAGCCATGGCATTGGGTTGGTGCGTTAGTTGACAACCACAGGTTGGGGGATGAGATGATCATCTGCAAGGGTGGCATAACATTCATCACTAAGCCTACGCCTGGGGAGTGGGTCACGAGGGAGACATGTGTCACTCTTTTCTCTTGGCATGTCGAGACCATGCATGATCAGAGGACATTGGGTACAGCTGAGGTAGCATCCCAATATGTTTCTAGGCTCCAGACAATGTATCGACACATTATTGAGAGGGTGGATGGCAGACCCAGTGGAGATGGTTGGCAGGAACATGAGGGATCCACATTGCTTGAGTCGATTGCGAGTATAAGATATCCATCTATTGGTTACATTCAAGGCGTGGCTATTTGTCACATGTGGCTTCCAGCAGTCATCGGTACTACACAGTGGCAGGCACAGGGTAGGTTAGCATGCATCAGATTTACCCATGATATATGGACCCTCTATATTGGTCACATGTAGGGACTAGAGATGAGGCACAGAGGGATTCCTGCAGTTGTCAGAGCTATGGTGTAGTAGGTCCGACTATGGGAGGTAAAGATTTAGCTGATTGATAGACCATTTTGTCTCGTGATGGTTGGAGTCAAGACAAAGAGTGATCTAGCTCATTATTGGGTTGGCACATGGGGGTACTCATAGGCCTCCATCGAATGGCAAGGTAAAATTTCTCTATTGTTGCATAGGATCTGAGTTAGATGTGGAGGGGTAGATATTGGCATCAAGGTGATGCCTGGGCAGGATGAACTTGGCTCTCACCGACCTTCCACCGCTAGGCCTAAGGAGAGGAGGATCTGATCTACACACGGTGGAGAGTGTTCCATAATCAGAGTAGCGCAACATCAGCATGGTGGCACCACTCTGAGTTCGAAAGGGGACTTGATCATCACCACTCTTTACAGCTCAATACCCCTTAGGTATGAGCTGGCTACCTTATGGGTAGATCATGCAGATCTTCCATTGGTCTTTAGTGACTCCCCAATGGCGTGGGGAACCTCAACAGCTTGGCAGGTGGACCAGCAACATGATATACGAAGGAGCTCACGTGAGCAAGACACTATCTCTGCGGGGATTATGTGGTATCTTCGAGGGTCTACTCTTGGAGTACATGGGATGGACTACTTAGTAGGGAAACTTCATGTGGAGTGGGGCACAGTGCCATATCATCATGATTCCCTACTCACTAATGGTGTGAAGAGGGATTCTATTACCTATGCCTAGCAGGATGGTGAGTGGAGCAGGGGGATCTTCATGTTGGACAAGATGGCTTGGGATCCTGGTATTGCGGGATCCCTCCATATCAAGGCGATGCAAATATCAGGGATCATTCAGCAGCGCATCTGGGACCCTGGAAAATTTTGTAGTGACTGTGGGGGAGCGTCAGCTAGGGAGGATGCTTGTTCATGCATTGCTTGAGGACAAGCAATTTTTGGCGGGGAGGACTGTAATATTCCAAATTAGCAGTCAACTAATTGGAATATTAATTTTGATTTATTTTGGAATTTCCTAATTTTCGGCGGAAATAAAGTGGGTAGGGGACTCACAACTAATATTTAGGCCAAATAAATTATTTTCCTAAAGTCCCTAAGGGGAAATTGCGGCTCTATTGGTGGGGGCGAATTTGCCGTAGGTGGCAACGTAGAAGAGGAATGAAAAGGACATCGTGGGATTGGCTAGAGGAAGGCAACACATGATTTCTCAAGGAGAGGCAGCGTAGGCCAAGGTGGGACCCAAGGCATACATTGGGCTTGTTATCACTCTAGTAATTCTCTAAGTTGTGAGATTTTGATTTAAAGTTCTAAGAACACTAGAGGTAACTACAAACCTACTTTTAAACTCTAGGATATAGCCTTCCTAGGGTTCAGAGAGGGCTCTCTCTATAATATTTAACTTTTTTTGTATTATATGATATTAGGCTAGTTATGATTGTGAAAATTGGTTTTGGTTTGGTTTGGTTTGGTTTGGTGAGAAAAAATCACTTAGTGAGATGGATAGTGTGACGCAACAAAACTGAAAGTCACCCCTGAGGAGAGATGGTCAACTGTAGTCATGGCTCTGTCAGCATTTCCCTTTGGTTTTCCCCCACGTGGCACTTTAATCTTCTTTTTAATTTATTTATCAATTTCAAAGAAATTGACAAATAAATATTTTCACAACTTTCGAACGTTAAATTCTATCTCCGGCTTATATATATTATCTCCGAACTTTATGGCTAAAGTTATAACCCTTCGCACTATATATTAATACTCCACGCTTTTTAAATAAATGGCTTATAATAAACCTTTTGCTCTAGACCCCACCTCTATGATCAATAGACCAATGACGTCGTTGCAGAGGCTCCTGGAGTACGGCGGCAATCCCTGGCTCGTCCCCTCTTGCAATGAATCTACACCGTTGATCGGTGTTTGTAAGATCCAGGCTCTTTTATTAAACTTTGGGCAAGTCCAGCGTGCGATCACCGTTTGATGGCCCCTTCGCAAATCAACGGCACACGGAAATATCGCTCGGAATCCTGGTACGAACTATAACGTGCGATGGCGCGGTTTGAACGGTGGTTTTCCGGGGGTACACTTCGCCACGTGTCGACAGATCTATGGAATCGCTCGCGTTCAGAAAATACCACCTATTCACCCAAAAGCGGTGCGATATGGGCAATCCGCCTTGCAAATCCACTCACGGTTTTTGTACAGTGATTAACCCGCGGTTAAGTCGAGTTACGCTCTCCCTTTAATTCATTAACTCAGGTCAGGGTTCCGATAGCAAAACCGTTCTATTTCTTTGTAAAGCGGGAACTCTACCATTTAAACAGAGTTCAACGACCAGGGGTTACACAGACTTCTTCTATGAGTGGAGGTTTATTCGACAGAGCCTGTTCGAACAAATTTAAGAGAAACAATAAAAAGAGATATGCAGAATCTACACGATAGTTCAACCCAATAATTATATATGCTCAGAATTTAATTGCTTCACAATTAAACAATCTCTTCACATATAAAGGTTCGAATCAATCCAATGGCCCAGGAGCACAGAAATTATTTAACTGGAAACAATTGTTAACACAGAGACTTTATTACAGAAACTCTTCTCTCCTTCCTTCTCTCTCCTTCTCTCTCATATACATCCGAGGGATTACATTTATATACATGAAAATTTGTTTGTTTGGTTCCTCTGCGAGGACCGTTTAGAAAATCAACAGCCTAATTAAAATAATTCAACTAACTGAAATATGACAGATAGACTAACTGAACTATTCGACTTCTACGACTCTAACTAATCAAACAAAACAGTCAGTTGAGGTATTGACACCTAGCTGTTACAATTCGATGGATTTCAAACCCTCCTAGCCACAACATGTGGACAAAACCTCCTACATTGCTGGCTAGTGCCCAATGCCCCTGCATCATAGTGAAAGATATGTTTGTCCATTGGGCTATGGAGTCAAAAGTCAAGTGGACAGGACTAGGATGAAGGTCAAAAAGTCAAATGTTTTGAGGGCAATATAGATAAGTCTTTGAAGATCTTGGAAGGCTGATTTGTGAAGTGGTTTGAATCGGGATAAAGAGCAATGAAGGATTCTTTGATCCGGAGTAATTAAGGGTTCCCTACTCTGGAAATCAGCAGAAAACATAGAAATGATAAACAGTAAAGATAGGGTGCTTTTAACAAATCCTGAAATAATACTACTGAATTATCATTCAAATTTGGAACACATATATGGATGTATGAAACAAAGAAGATAAACAATGAAAAGTAGAAAGTACTTCACGTCAATGGCTCATCACATGAATCCTGAAATATGATGCTAGGTGATTTGATCTAGTCTGCTACTTGAACTTGCAATACAAAAGCCTTCAAGTACAAATAATTTGACTATAGAAATCTTCAGCAATTTATTTCACACTAATACTTCAAAGGATGAAGTATATATACAAAAATGTTTACAAAATATCCTAGAATGCTTCTAGGAATTATCTAAGGGAAACAAAATATCTTTACAACAAAATAGTGATAGCTGCTTAACAAATAAGCAAGCTGTCCTATTTATCCAAATAAAATAGAAACTAATTGTGGATTAGGTGCAGCTGGCTGCCTTGGTGTCCTCCTTGCTGGCATATATATTTCAAATATGTTTTGAAATATAATCTTATTTATCTTATACTCTTTCACTCTGATACTCTTTAACCTCTGTAAAAATTTCCTTACTGTTGTAATAAATTATGTTTTGGCTGTGAAAAAATCAGCCAACTGTTTTATCCTTTTATCTGCAATTTGACTTTTCCAGTAAGTCGTTGAGTGATTGTTGTTGGTGTCCAGGTGAGGATGATTTATCCAACCTAATCTGACATTAATTTTATCAATCCAGGAGTGTATCCTTTCAAGGCAACATGCAAGGTATATGCAGGAACAAACGCACAATCTGTTCAACCAAGGGTTTTATAATTAAGATTCAACACATTGTCGTAGTATAAAATCAAATGTTGAACTCAAAGCAATCTGAACAGTAACAAATAAAAACAATAATCATAACAAAGAAATACCCATACATGCAGACGCAGCACCTGATCAAAAGAGCGGGCCCAGCTCTCTGATCAGGGGTTGCGTTAGTCACGGAACGCTTGAAAACAGAAGAACCAAAGGTATTTTATTAATCTGTAAAAATATGATTACAATCTTCCTTTCGGAACCCCTCATTACAGGGACAATGTCCATTTTATACACAGCGCGAGAAAATAACAGATTCCCCTGGAATGTGGCAATCGCGCGTTCAGAAATACACAACAGTTGGAACAACACAAACATCAGTTGTCCAGAATAGCACAAGGGCCAAGAATAGACCCCGAGAATCATAAACCCAGCTGCATAATCTCCCAGTAGCTAACCATTACCAGATCTGTTGCAAAACTATTTGAGCGAAAGTTCCTATTCTCCAAACTGCAGTCAAGCACATGTCTTAATGTCGCAAATAGGTAAGACTCTGTGACTTTACTTCATTAATTAAAATATTCCAATTGGACAATATAGGGGTATTTACCTCATAGTTTTAACATAGCAAATGTAGGTAACCAAACTCAAAAAGGATAAAAAAGGATAATAGAAATAGTCAGAAAGATAGCCAGATTTGGTGCCCAACATCTCCCCCCAACTAGCCTACTGCATGCCCTCACGCAGTTCGTCGCCTCCGCAAGTCTGGGTTATGCAAACTGTGAGCTTCATGAAGCCCAGCAAGATTATACTCTAAGGCCATCTCTATCCCAGGAACTTTAAATCCGTCTGAGAGGAGAAATTCCTTCCACTAGTCTGCTGGAACGTTGTACGCAGGGGTATAAACTTCTGCAGGCAACCAAATAATAGGGTACTAGAATCGAAGCCCCATCCACCGAATCCCACATGTTTGGACACATGCCACATATCTGGGTACCCTGGCAAGTGCTCTCGCAAAATTAGGCACCCAAAAGGTTCTCTATTCCAGACAGTTGTTGGTGACATCATCCATCTTTTCTGACAACAATCGAGGGCCTCTTTTTGAGAAACATTTAATGGATTAATACAAATATCAAGGCACCACCTTTGTGTCCTTAGAATTCTTTCTTTGTTCTCCTCAAATTTCAAAAAGGCATGGTGCTTATTGTACACTATGTCTGACCTCCCATGTTCCCCCCTTACTATAAACGGCTTTGTGACTTGATTGGACTCAAAAGTATCACAAGCCTTCTGCCAATGAATTTGATTGAAAGCATAAGAAATGAGGGCCCTCAGATGGATGTCTCCTACATATGGGACTGGATTAAAGTCTCTGTCCAACCGTAACAAATACCCATGCAGATAAAACTCACACATCAAATTCTAAGTTGGCACATCATGATTTCTCATGATCCGGAGGAATTGTACACCATATTCAATCTCATAACTGACCTCGTTCTTAATACTCTCCATGCAAAATAAAAGAAAACGTTCATGAAAAAATAAATAATAACAAGAAGCAAGGGGACGGCATGCCATCACCTCTTTCACTAATTTGAACATATGTTCCTTATCACCCTTCAATTCAGCCACTTGTTTTTCCAGCTGCTCCATCTTGAGCTGCTGCTTTGCATGCCTTAACTTCATAATATCTATACGCTCCACATATTCGAAAATGGTTGTGGAGGCTCTTTCTTCAGTTCTTTTGATCTTGTTCTTATACTGGGCCGCAGTAGACTTCCACATTTGTATTTCAGCCATCAAGGCATACTCTCTGGCTTCAAATAGTTGTTCAATTGGATCTATTTCGGTTCCTGCTTCAACCTAGGAAAATTTAGATTTCTTGGCCCACCGCTTGTATTTGTTGACTTGCTTCTGCATCCTATGCACTTTTCTTCTCAAATCCCTCACTTCCATTTTTAGCCGCATCACTTCTTTAAACTGTTGTTGGTATCTCTGTTTAATAGGAAGTCTTCGCGGTCCATGCGGCTCTGCCTCTTCTTGCTTAACCTGTATCCCTTCTGCCTCGGAAGCTGGAGGCAAATCCCCCGGGACTGCCTCTGTCGGGCCAACATTTGGTCCAACCTCCTCTGCCTGTTCTTCTTCTATTACCTCTTGCTTTACTCTTTTTATGCTTACATGCTCCATTGGTGCATTCATCGGGACCGCTCCGCTTGGTCCTTCATTTTCACTAATGGTCGTTCTTTCATCCTGTACATTCTCTTCGGCCAGTGGCAACCTGGTAAGATGCTCCTCTGCTGACATACCTGTTAGGGTCTCTTCCGATCGTGGCCTCTGTTTTAAGTTCAAAGCCATGGGAATGGCAACGTTTTCTTCCTCTCTTTTCTTTGGGGAACGAGTCACCCTCGCTCCCCTCGAAAGAAAGATGGGGAATTGGAAAAAATCCTCTGCATTCAGCCCCGAGGTCAACGCTGATTCTTATGGAGCAGCGTCGGCCTCATACCTTACTTCCCCTGTCATTTCTTCCGTAGTATCTCTAGTCGGAGTGGTCATGACTCCTTCTTCAATCGGATTATCCTCCTCCATTGGTTCCATAATAATAGGAGATCCCTGTGGAGTGACCTTGGTCACAATGTCGACCATTTCACCCTCTTCCAGTGGCTGAGAGTTTACCTCCATGCTCGTATCACTTTCTGTTCGTTCAAATGGCCCTGCAGACGGGGCTAGTTCTTGTGTAACAGCCTCGGCCATAATGCCACTGGGCCTCTCCGCATCTTCCATCAATTCTACGAGCTCAGCTTCTCCTTGGGAAACTGTCTGATCTTCATGCTCTTCGGTCTCCATTTCCATCTCCTCAGGCTCCTCCTAATCAATGTAGTCATCATCCTCTGCACTTCCCTGCATGGCTTCTTCCTCTTCATCCTCCTGCATTACTTCAGCTTCTTCTGCCCTGGCAGCCACAGTGGCTTCTATTTCCTCCTCTGTGGAATTCCAGAACAATTCCCATGTAATCGGGAACTTCTCGATGGCGTTAATAACTAGCAACTGAACCAGCCCATGGTGAGAGAGGACTGCCAACACCTGCCGCGCCCCCCAAGCCGAATTTTCCATCAGTTGAAGGCTTCTTAACATAAAATAGGGCGCATTCATTAAGAAGGCCTCTGCCTGTGGAAATTGCAGATGGGCCAAAATTCGGAGGTGATATTGTAAAATAGTCGAATACCTCCCTTCACATGTCATATATTTTATGACAACTTCTGCAACCTCTCCCCATGGACGAGGTAATGAAGCTCGGTCGTATCCCCGACCCTTCTGCACAATGCTTTCCCTAGCTTGCAGAAAAGCTTCGGGGAGCTCCGAAAGGGGCATTCTTCTTGAAAACCATCATTCGCTGCCTTGCGGAAACTCACTAACTTCTGCGATGGTCTCCTCCATTACTGGAATTTTGATTCCTCGAACCCGAGAAGCTCCTCCTTCCAGATTCAAGGCAAATTACATTGCAATTTCTTCATCCCATCCATTCAATCTATCAAAGTACACATCCCAACCTGCATTTTCAAATATTCGCCATACCTTCTGATTTCTTCGAGCTCTTGTTGAATCTTCAGGCTCATGTCGCACCGATCGACCACCCATTGCTGCAGAGGTGGAGTCAGCACGATGGCTATACATAGCTGGCAGGCGGGAGTGACAGGGCTCCAAACTGTAAGTAACTGAAACAACGTCATGGTCACTTTCAAATATAATGGATAAACAGTACTAGTATGCTTTGGGAGTAATGACAAGTGATGGTAGTACTGTTAGGTACCCTCAGAGTTTAATGTGGCATGTTGGGAGATGACCGATATGACTCTTGTGCATACGAGTATTCAATTCAACTCATATGGTATGATTACGATGTACTTGAGATCATTAAATTGGTTTTAGTGGAAATCGTGTGTCATAAATGCCTTTACAAAGTACGTCGTCATTCATTATGACGGTTCCCTCCCCCCAACTAAATGACAGCCGTCCTCGGCACGTTTTAACCGTCCTTTTGGAATATTTAATTAAATCCATAAAGTCAACGAAGATGTACCTGCGGACATACCTTAAAGTGGAGTAACAGCAAAAATATCCGTCATTGAATAATATGAACAGTAATAGCAACAGTGAGTAACAGCAGCTACAGAGCAACGACAGCTGCGGAGCAACAGCAGCTACGTAGTAACAACATTTTCGGTGTAGCGGCAACTTCGGAGTAACAGCATCGGCAGTGTAACAGCAACTTCGGAGTAATAGCATCGGTGGTGTAACAGCAACTTCGGAGTAACAGCATCGGCGGTGTAACAGCAACTTCGGAGTAACAACATCGGCGGTGTAATAGCAACTTCGGAGTAACAGCATCGGCGGTGTAACAACAACTTCAGAGTAACGGCGTCAGCAGTGTAGCAGCAACTTCGGAGTAACAGCATCAGCAGTGTAGCAGCAACTTCGGAGTAACAACATCGACAGTGTAGCAGCAACTTCGGAGTAACAGCATCAGCATTAGTGAAACAAAATATCTCTATAATAACACTGATGGGGTAACACACCGAATGTTACTTTCCTCCTAGCCATATTTCTTCATTGTTCCTACAAAATACAAACAATTAAGTAATAACCACATTTTATCATCATTTCATTTTATTTTGTTTTATTTTTTTATTATTATTATTATTTTTTTTTTTAGAGAGAGTGTCTTCTATTGCAATAACCATTAGATTGGCTGAATCTGAAAGAGTTTTAACGAAGGCATATTTAGACGCTGGACGATGGTATAATTTTAGACGGTGTCCATTCACCACAAACATGGTATGATTCTCATCAATTGTAATTAATCTAACTGTCTCATTGTCGAACACTGCATCTATTTGATATGGTCCCATCCAGCAAGTACGAAGCTTGCCTTTGAAATCCTTGAATCGGGAGTCATACAGTAACGCCCAATCCCCTTCATGAAACACCTTAGTTTTGATGAATTTATCATGCCATTTCATTCTCTGCTGTTGAACAGTAGTAGTTCTCTGGACATCTACTGATCGAATCTCATCTAACTCATTCAGTTATTCCAGTCGATGTTTCTGTGCTTTTGATAGATCTAAACCTACTTCCAGAGCTGTTCTGAGTGTGCTAATTTCAAATTCTACCGGAAATAAGGGGGATTTCCCATAAACTAATTCAAATGGAGAAAACCCCGTTGTATTCCTACATGGTGTCCTATAAGCCCATAAAGCCTCTGGAAGTTTTTGTGCCCAATCCCGACGATGACTTGCTACTGTCTTTGTCAAGATATTTTCCAATACCTTGTTTGTACTTTCTACTTGCCCATTCGCCTGTGGATGATAAGGGGTTGTTATTCTATGTTTAACCCCGTATTTCTACATCACTTTCTCTATCATATGGGATGTGAACTGTGATCCTCCATCTGATACAATTTCTCTAGGAGTCCCGTACCGAGCAAATATTTCTTCAAAAAGGAAGTCTACCACCACTTGCTCTGTTGCTCTCGTGACTGCTTTAGCTTCCACCCATTTGGTTACATTATCAGTACAAACTAGGATGTAAGATTTCTAATGAGAAGGTGGGTTTAAGGGTCCGATGAAATCGATGGCCCATTTCTCAAATGGTTCAAGGACCATCTGGGGTTGAAGGGGAATTTCATCTGCTTTCCCAGGTTGTCCCATTCGCTGACAGCTATCACACCTTCGAATATAATCCTGAGCATCACGAAAAATGGAGGGCCAATAATAGCCCATCTGCAGCACTTTATGACATGTCCTTTTGTCTGCAAAATTTCCTCCACAGGGTCCATCATGTGCAGCCTTTAAGATCTCATATATATCATCCTTCGCCACACAACGCCGAATCTGCTGGTCAATCCCTGTATGGAAGAGGTATCCTGTCATCCATGAATATCGGGTACTCTGGTGAATGATCTTCCTTTGCTCCTTATAGGAAAAGTGACGAGGTACCTCACCTGTAGCAAGATAATTAGCAATATCTGCATACCACGGAGTGTTAGCAGAAACAACAAAAAGATGTTCATCTGGGAAATTATCTTCAACTGGTGTATTCTTACCATCATGTTCTATCCTAGAGAAGAAATCTGCAACCACATTATCCTTCCCTAGTTTATCTACTATAGTAATATCAAATTCCTGTATTAGTAACAACTACCTTGTAACACGACCAGGGGTAACAGGTTTGTTCATCAAATACCTGATGGCTGCATGATCAGTATGCACAAAAGTAGAATACCCGGTAATATAATGTCGGAACTTATTGATGGCATAGAAGACAACAAGGAACTCTTTCTCAGTCACCGTATAGTTTAATTCAGCAGGAGCCAAATTCTTACTAACATAGTAGACTGCGTAAGGTACTTTATCCTCATGTTGTCCCAATACTACACCAATTTCTGTTTGAGAAGCATCTATGTGAATGTGGAAAGGTAACGCCCAGTCTAGTCCTCTAAGAATCGAGGCACTATAGACTAATTCTTTAATTCTCGTGAAGGCTGCATCACAGTCATATGACCACACAAATTCTGAATCTTTTGTCAATAATTGAAATAATGGGTGTGCAACTTTTTGCAAAATTTTCTATGAAACGCCTATAATAACCAGCATAGCCAATGAAACTATGTACCTGTGTGGGTGTTTTAGGTGTTGGAAAGTGCAGAATTACCTTTATCTTTGCTGGGTCCATCCTGATCCCTTCAGCCGATAGCAAATGTCCCAAAACAATTCTCTTTTCCATCATCATGTGACACTTGACCGTGCTCAGGGAAATGCGTGCTTGTATGCATCTTTCGAGAAATTTTTCTAAATTTTTCAACCCTTCTAAGAATGAGTCTCCATATGGAGTGTAATGGTCCATATAAACTTCAACACCGTCATCTATCAAATCAGAGAAGATTCCCAGAATTTCCCTCTGGAATGTTGCAAGGGCATTACACAGGCCAAAAGGAAGGACCCGGTATGCGAATTTTCCCCAGGGGCATGTGAAAGTGGTTTTGTCCTGGTCCTCAGGAGCGATCTGGATTTGATTATATCCACTAAACCCATCCAGAAATGAGAAAAATTTCTTGCCAGCCAATGTGTCTAAAACTTGATCGATAAATGGTAGGGGGAAATGATCTTTTTGTGTGGCCTTATTTAATTCTCGATAGTCCACGCAGATCCGCCATTTACCATTCTTATTGGGGACCATTACTAATGGTGAGACCCATTGGCTGTCTGAAATAGGGTAGATAAAACCGACATCCAACAATTTCTGAAGCTCTTTTTTCACAATGTTTTTCAATGCAGGATTCATCCTTCTCTGAGGTTGTCTTATAGGACTGCAATCTTCCTTGATATATATGTGATGGGTGCATAAGTTAGCAGGGATCCCTTTCATGTCTGAATAATCCCAGGCGAAAGCTTCCTTATGATTTTGAAGAACATCTACCAGCTGCTTCTTCTGGGATTCTAACAGACCTGCATTAATATTCAAAGTTTTCCCCGGTTCTATCTCCACCTGAACACTTTCATGAGGTGCATCAACATCTTCTCCAAATTCTTCTACTGTTTCAATAACTTCCTAAGTTTCACAACTTAGGAAAGATTCTAGGACCTGTTGATTTGACTCTGAAACAGAACAAGGATCATTCATGAAGGAAGTTATCACATCATCTTCTGATTCCATCTTCAACTGAAGGGCCTACCTGATAGTAAGGACCGGTCTCACTTCTTCATCTTCGACTTCCATCATGGATACAACCTTCCTACCGTCTGCTGAATTTTTAGGTGCATCTGGTTCTGCAGGTGGGTATAGTACCAAATTCTTGGTGTTATGCCTATTAGAGATAACCATATTTCCTGAACGACACCCTATATAAGTGTCTGCAGTAGCCAGCCATGGCCTACCCAAAATTAAGGAGTGACCACCCACTGAAGACTATGTATGCAATACCAGGAAATCTACGGGGTAATGCCATGCATCTACTAAAATTGCCACGTCCTCCAACTTCCCTACAGGTTTAACTGTAGATCGATCTGCCAATTCCAACACTGTAGGTGTGTGCTTCAAGTTTTGTAGGCCTAATGTATGCATGGTTTCAGTAGTTATGATATTGATGGCAGTGCCCAGGTCTACCATCACATTTGGAATTTCTACCCCATTAATTTGTACTGTCAAAACCGGGTTCTCGGGATCTCCATATTTCACTGGTATTGATTTTCCCATCATGAAATCTGATAATTTTCCCATAACATGTATAGTGAGGGGGTCTTTAGTTTTCTTCGCAAGTTTCTTTGAGCAATATTCCCTAAGATTTTTTGCATAATTTGGCACATCCTTCATGGTTTGTAGCAAGGGGATTTTTAACAAATAAATTCTGCAATTCTCCTAATAAATCAAATTCAACTTGTGGGCTTGGTTTACTCATAATCAACCTTTCTGGGTATGGTGGTTCAGGTTGATGTTGTTTTGTAGGAGGCATCTGGTTTTTAACAGTTTGTTTTGGCTCTCTACTGGTCGACTGTGCCTCTCTTTCTTCATTATCGAGTTGTTCAATGATAACCGGAGGGGGTTGGGTATCAACTATTCGACCTGATCACAAATTCATTTCATACAGTTCTGTAGTAGAGATACTATACGAAGGCAAGTTGAGAACATTAGCTTGATGGGCTCCTTTATTATTGGGATTAGGATTACGCTGCATCAGAAGCTGGGGATGAACAGGTTGATTACCAGGAGGCACATTAGAGGGTAATTGGAGTTGTTGTTGTGGCATATGTTGAGGAAACTGCCCTAAAGAGGGTCCTTGCCAAGTTGGAGCCCATGGTGAGCTCATACTGGCTTGAGGTTTCCATTGCTGCCACAGTGGGTACTGGTATTGCGGCCACATAGGGGGACAAGGCATAGCTTGAGGGTTCACATTATAACTATTGAAATACTGAGATGGATTTAGGTGCATACCTTGATTCCCCATCGGTGGTTGAAGTTTCCACGGTTTCCTGGTGCCCATAAGGTACGATTTCTCTGTGTCCTCCCCTGCTCCTTGAAATACCGCTTTCAAGCCCGGCAAGGAAGGGCATGAGCTCGTTACATGATTTAGCTCACAGATGTCACATTTTTCTATGGACTTTAATGGGCATTCCCTTTCCAGGTGATTCTTTTTGCACTTCGGGCAAAATATTTCCATGGTCCTATCCAGTTCCAGCTGCTTCTGTTTTACTTGAAGGTATCCATTTGCGTTGATAGGGTACTGAGAATATCCGTCCTTAAATTGTCTAGCAGGTTCCCAATTTCTGCTTTTGTAACAACCCTACCGGATCCTTTTGCTGAATGAATCCCTGATCTATTTCTTGCAAGCCCCCTCGAGCACTGGATACACAAGTCACAAATACCTTCAAAGGTTTCCTTAGAAATGTCTCCCTTTCCCACAATATTCAATAGTTCCATTGAGTCCTCTTGAAAGGATCGAAGGAGAATAACCTTCAAGATTTCCTTATCCAGATCGGAATGACTTGACCTCTGCAAGAGGTATTTAAACCTCTCCACACAATATTCCAAACTTTCGTCTTCTTTCTGTGTGAACTTGAAAAGCTCCTCCTTGACGTTCCAGGATTTGCAATAATCCTAGTATTTTTCCAGGAAAATTGTTTGCATATCATCCCATGTGGAAATGGATTTTCCCCCAAGGCCCATAAACCATCGCAGAGCCGTCCATTTTAGTGTAGAAGGGAAAATATTTAACTTTTGGGCATCTGTCGTGTAATTGTAGCCCCAGCACACTATGTTGAACTCAAATAGAAACGTGTCGGGATCCTCTGAAACAAGCCCATGAAAGTTCGGTAATGCTGCTAATGGGATAGGCTTTGTAGGCACGCTAGCTCCCAAATTCCCAATGGGAAATTCGATAGTGGAGGTTGTGGGAGCCATAAATATCTTCCAATAATCGACAGGGATTTCAACAGGCTCTGTAGAAGATGGTCGGGGACTCCTAACTACTGGAACGCGAGTTACCTTAGTGGCGCTTCCTCGGTCTCTTGGCGATACCAATACCTCCTCGTTTATTTTTCCTGTATCCTGATAGTTCAACCCCTAAACTACAACTTCCTTTCCCTTACTAGAGCAGTCCGACTTCGTCGATGTTCTACTTGCAATTTCTTCCTCTGCTAATACCAGCACAAGGTCCTCTCGATCTGGTCCACTGCTGATTATTTCTTCTACTACTGGAGGACCCTATTGTACCAAATCACCCAGGGATATCGTGGCCTGCACAGGTTGATCCACTGACTGCCCCTCAGACTTCACTCTCCTAGCCCCTGGCCTTGCAGCTGCACGGGAAGATGCTTAGGACTCTGCCTTTTCTATGATCTTCTGAATATAAGTCTTTCTTCCCAAATCTGGCCTTCCCCTTTTTGGGGCTCTCGCTCCGCCCCTCTTATTTGGTTCTTTGTTCATACAAAAATTGATATGATGGAGGGTTTGTGTATGAACCTACAATGCTACAATCTGGGAGTAAGGCGTCAAAGGACCATTCCTTCCCCACGATAAAAGAGTTTCCAAAAAGAAAGGAAAGACAACAAAACAAGAATCTCGGGTTTCATGCCCAGAGCAGGGCGTTAAAGAACTCCTCCCTCCCTGGGGCAAGAACCAAAACAACACAATCCTTGGGAAGACCTAACACTCCGAGATCTAGAGCAGGGCGTCAAAAGACTCCTCCCTCCCCAGGGAAAAGTTAAGGGTTCCCCCACAACAAAAACACACGACAACCCAAAAAAGAATTAACTCCACTCAGGGCCTGGAGCAAGGTGTCAAAAGACTCCTTCCTCCCTAGGATGAGAAAATGGCCCTAAATCCAAAGAAAAAAAAAAAGCAGAAATAAACAAACCAAAATCAAAACCTACGCTCAGGACCTTAATCAAAGTGAGAAAGCTCGATCTCTCCTCAACACGAGAGATTGACCCTTAGGTTGGTTCAAATCGTCGCTCGCACCTTGTTAGCCTCCCCGGAAATGGAGCCAAAATGTCGGTGTCCAGGTGAGGATGATTTATCCACCCTAATCCGACATTAATTTTATTAGTCCGGGACCATATCATTTCAAGGCAACGTGCTAGGTATATGCAAGAACAAACACACAATCCATTCAACCAAGGGTTTTATAATTAAGATTCAACACATTTTCGTAGTATAAAATCAAATGTTGAACTCAAAGCAATCTGAACAGTAACAAATAACAACAATAATCATAACAAAGAAATATCCATACACGTAGACGCAACACCTGATCAAAAGAGTAGGCCCAACTCTCTGATTAGGGGCTGTGTTAGTCACGGAATGCTTGAAAACAGAAGAACCAAAGGTATTTTATGAATCTGTAAAAATATGATTACAATCTTCCTTTCGGAACCCCTCATTACAGGGACAATGTCCATTTTATACACAGTGCGAGAAAATAACAGATTCCCCTGGAATGTAGCAATCATGCATTCAGAAATACACAACAGTTGGAACAGCACAAACATCAGTTGTCCAAAATAGCACAAGGGCCAAGAATAGACCCCGAGAATCATAAACCTAGCTGTATAATCTCCCAGTAGCTAATCGTTACCAGATCTGTTGCAAAACTGCTGGAGTGAAAGTTCCTGTTCTCCAAACTGCAGTCAAGCACATGTCTTAGTGTCGCAAACAGGTAAGACTCCGTGACTTTACTTCATTAATTAAAATATTCCAATTGGACAAGATAGGGGTATTTACCTCATAGGTTTAACATAGCAAATGTAGGTAACCAAACACAAAAAAGGATAAAAAGGGATAATAGAAATAGTCAGAAAGATAGCCAGATTTGGTGCCCAACAATTTCCAAGCTTCATCATTTGGAATTTGTATCTTTTTCAGCTTCCTGAATTTTTCAACTGCCTCAGTATATCTAGCAAGTGTTGGTTTTATGACAAATAAATGTCTTATCTCATGCTGCAGATAAAATAAGTCTTCAAAAATTCTATGAAAAAATTTTCCAGTGGGAATTCCTTGTCCTTGTGTCTTGTTTACTTTCTCTTTTACATATTATCTTATTTTCTTACTGTAATCCTCCCATGGCATAAGTTTATCATTTATGAACAAAATATTAGGCAAACTTCTTTGCCTCAAATTTTCAAATTTAACCATAAACTTGGTTATGGATATGTTCATATTTTCACATTTCTCTTCAAGTTGCTTCATTAGATTCTTATTTGTGATGAATTTCCTTATTTCAAGGATTGCCTCAGTCCTATCAGTGATCTCAATTTCTTATAACTCTTGCTTGTTTTTACTGTTGAGAAACTTGATCAATTATATGGCTTGCTCAAGTCTGTTACCTAGATCATTTTTGGTTTTATGAATCTCTGCTTGTGCTACCTTCAGTAAATATTTTTGTTCATATATTACTTGGATTGAGGGCCACACATCCTTGATGTCTTCAATGATTTTGTTTCATAATTGGTTTTTGTAATATCCCAAAATGGGGATGCAGCAATACTTGAACACAATACTAGAATAGCAGCAAGAAATCAACTCATAAAATGTGTTAAGAAACACTTAGCCATCAATTAGTGTTACAGCAGCAACTTATTATGCCTTTTATGATCCCAAAAGTTGGGGAAATGCAGCAATAAGGACCATAAAAACGTTATCTTCAGTAAATTACGCTATAACTATGAGAAGTGGGACTTGGATCCCTTGGTTCATACATTATGCATCTCACATACAGAATGGGAGCAAAAACAAATCACTCTAGCCAAGCTAAACATATCTCCCTATTCCTCTATGGCTTAAAAACATTGAAATCCCATGACTTAACTTATACAGAAAATCTTGAAGTAAACACAGTGTGATCATGAGAGGGTTTCTGTAGAAATATAATGTAAACAACAGATCTAGAGTTTATTTAGCGAAAGCACAAAGAAAATTAGAGATCTAGCCTCTTTTACACAATGTGAAGATAACCCAATAAGGGCTTCATGAAAGTACAAGTACAAAATGGTAGATCTACAGATCTAGATCTGAAATAATGCAGTTATACTACAACACTATATATATATAGCTGAAATGTACAAGGAATAGAAGAAGATGCTTTATACAATCCTTTCGGGAGAAGGGTTGGCCCTTTCCCCAAGGAACAAGCTCAAGATCAAGGGTCTTGACACTACTACTACAACACCGAGAGAAATGACGCAGTTCCTGCAAGGGACTGTGCTGTAGAAGATGGGAAATTATTTGGCCAAGTGCCAAGATGTACAATATGCTCATAATTCTCCCTCACTGATCTCCTAAAGAGAGGAATGCTTCCTCCTCTGAAATACAAGCTGGGGAAGTGGTGTTGTGGACCTTCCACTACAACACCCTGCAACACAACATTACACTCTGCAGAAATAACGTTGTAGCTGAAGGAGGATTCTTTGCCTCAAGCCTGAATGTGGAAAAATGAAGTACAATTCTCCTCCAATAGATCACTCAAGGAAGGAGAAGGAATCCCTAAACAGGAATGCCTTGTGCTAAACAGCACTGCAATCTCAACTAAATAGTTGGAGAAGACACAATAGTCATACAGACCATAAAATCAATAATCACCAAGCTAACCTCAAATGGCTACCATTCTCTTCCTTATAAGCTATGTGAGCCTCCTCACCTTTGGGTCCCACCCATTAGGGTTTCCAACATCACATGATCAATCTCCCTCCAAAACTATGTTGTATCTCCATTAAGGCCACTCCTCCATAACCACGCTGTTTGATTTGGTCAAAGTTGACCTCTTCAACCTGCTTCACACCTTTTCACACCCAAGTGTTTTCAATCCAGTTCTCATATGTTTGTCTAACCTGATCCTTGTTCACACTGAGCTATTTGCATTGATGATGCACTCCTCTTCATGAATGTTGTTGACTTGGTCAAACTTGACTTTGTCCACATCCATTTTCCCTTGTTCACACATGATAATGTCAAATCCAGCTACTAGAATGATCCCCTTTCATACCAAGAGGTTTTTTATGCTATTTCAAGATAAGTATGGGTCTCTTTCCCCATTTATTCAACTACTAAGTGAAAAAACCAAAAATCAATATTCCTATTAGCATGCATGCTAATTTAGGAATATTACAGTCCTCCCCTCCCAAGTGTTGCTTGTCCCCAAGAAACTGAAAGGATAGAACTGAAGAGTTTCCTCTCCTTCTCCTATAGCATCCTCATATTATGAACTCCTCCAAGGAATATGATGTTATCTCAACAATGAATCTCCATAGTGCCTCTCCCAAGCATACAAGCTAGCATTTGGTGAACATCCCAAATGACCATCACCATGAAAAGGTGAAATACTCAAGGAGGAAACTAAGTGCTGTCTAGAGGTCCTCTCAAGGCATGGAGTCTAAAATGCATTGGGAACTATCATTCCCATGTGAAACCTCCATCCCCAAGCAATCATCCATACAAAATGAGTCACCTCCCAACATGGCAACTCTAGAAAATTCTCCTCCATCTTTGTCTTATGCAAAGTAGGTGGGCTGAAAATTTGATCATGGTAGACAAAGTAGCCTACCCCACGTTGCCCTTCTCTCCACTCATGATAAGTGTAGAGCTTTTGCTGATCTTGGGTTGCAAATGAGTTGCCCTAAAGTGGCAAGAAGAAGACTAGATCTCCAAAGATCTCCTCTCCAACGTTGTGAATCAAGCTGGCCCAAACCATCCCATATGTGATGGATAGACAATCATCACCATATGGCATCCAATCAACCCTATGGCCCACATCATGGAAAAACAAGTGTCTTTCTATAGTGGCCATATCATTTCTCATTCTCCCCTTGGAACATGCAATGCAAAAAGTGTGGGAATCTTCTTCCCCAAAGGACAGATCCACCCAATGTGTCTCTCCCCTAATCATGCTCCCAAGAAAAATAAGAACAACATCAGCAAATGAAATCATGATTAGAATCTCAATGAGGGAAATACTAAAGGTTTCATATGGTGCTAGAAAGTACCAACAACTTCCCAAGTGATTACAACGCAGTTTTCCAAACTGCTTCTTCAGAAAACTACATGGCAAGTTGTTTTTTGATACATGGTTGATTATGTATGTTATCACATCTACTAATGAATAGTAAATGGTTGTGTACATAAATTTAACATACATGAAATAATACAACGCTTGCCCAAGGCCACATAAAATATGGCTGTCTCCATCATACAATTTGGCCCAATGTTGATCATGGAGCTCAATGAAAAGCTTTCCCTCTTGTGGAGCAATGCACTGAATACAAATTGTAAGAGTATGCAAATACTGTGTTATACAATCAATAGATGAAAAAGCAATATTCTTACCATGTAATGAAAGTAAGATGATGATAGGATCCATTAACAAGCTCTCCATAGTGGTATTACATACTCTCATGAAGAGAAATGAATCATGTGCTGCATGAAGATCCTTCCTCTTATGTTTGGAAATCCAAGTCAAGAAGAACATATCATAGTAATAGATGTCTCCATCCACTACTCCATATTTCTTACTTCCTCCTTGTCCATCAAGTGCATCAAAAGTGAAGTGATCCTGGGGACACTCCATCAATAATTCCATGCTCCAAAGTGACAGCGTTGTTGGTCTATGCAAATAGGCTCCTGCCAACTCATAACTCCATTCTTTGACATGCTTATTGTCAAAGACATCTCCCATAATGCTGCTACATACAAGAAATTTCTTCCAAAGTGGAAGTACTTCCACATTATTCAAGGCTAAAGAGTAGCCCCTTTGCACCATGATAGTTCCATCTCCTACTCCTGCAACATCATGCAAAGTGTGAGAGCAAATATTCCCTTGCTCTCCCAAGAACCTCCAAAGCAACAAAGGTTTTTGCTTCCCCCTCATACCTCCATCATACAAATCATGTGGTGAAGACATAATGCTTGGTATGAAGAATGTCATATCAGCATAATGCATCCACACTCCTTGCTGCCCAATGATGCAATTATCCTGCCAAGTTCTTTCCACCCACATACCCTTAGAAAAAGGATATGTCTCATGATGGCCAAACTCTCTTAAGAGTAGCCAACGCAGCTTTGCCTCTTGCTTCCCTGTGTCATAAATTTGCAACTGGCTCACTAGCCTCTTTCTCTCCACCCACATCCACTCAACCACTTGTGGATTTCTCCTACCATTCTCCACCTTGGTACTCCTCCAATGAGGGCTACTATCCTCCCAAATCAGTTCTCTCTTCTTGCATTTCATGGGATGTTGAAATGCAACTCCTTGGAGATCTTTTAGAAAAGATCCCTTCTCAGTGATCATCTTGAATCCATAAAAATCCAAGTGTGATGAGGGAAAATCCTCCTCATGCTATTGAAGAATATTTCACTCGATGATATGTTGAAGTGCACCTCCAATGAGATCTCTCCATGAGATATTCTTCTCATCAATGGCCTCCCAAAACCAATAAGGTTTTGGATCTACTGTAGGTAGAAGTATCTCTTTGAGCTGTGAGATTATCATTGAGAAAGTGTCATCTAGAAAGGAGAAAGTATTTATCATCTCAATATGTCTACCATCTATCACTTCTTCCTCTATTTCTTCATGAATGAAGCTTCCATTGGAATGCTCCCATAAGGAATGGGTCCTCTTTCCTTCGCTGCTACTTATGTACAGCGCAGTGTACTTCTGTTGCTCTATATTAGCAGTATGCAATGGTGTATTTCTCTCCATAAGATTTTCTGAAATGATAAGAGATGGAAACTTAGGCATACCTTTGTGACATTTGGAAGAATCTTGTATGGCTGTAAGGGCTTCTTCCTTTAATGTGTTGGCTTCCCCAACTGCTGAAGACGAAGGTTTCTCCTCCATGATTGTGACAGCGCTGGTACATGCCTCTTCTAATGGTGGTGAGGGCTTCTCTTCCTCTGATTTATCTTTATCAAATCTCTTGATTACCCTTTGAATGAAATCTGCAAAAGTAGATACTCTTACATGACTTATATGGCTGAACCACCAAATGCTTGCCTTACCCTCCATGTGCAGCGCAACAATCTCTATTGCCTCTTTCTCTACCACTGGATGTAGTAGGAAAAATGCATCCAGACTTCTTGCCCAAACCCTTGCTATAGATGACCCATCAAAAGTAGACAATAGAAACCTATTGCCTTTTATTCTCCTTGTGCTGCAAGTTCTCCTCTCTTCCTCCAGCTGAATGAACTGTGGGAAAGCTAGAATCTCCTTGAAGGCTCTAGGTTGAGATTTGTACTCAACAAGGTATCCACTTAGGATATTATCCTCCAAGTGCTCTTCATGCCTCCGTTCTTCTCCTCTTTGAGAATATAAAGTGCATGGCTCTTCCTCTTCTTGAAACCCTCTAGGAGTTCCATTGCATATCTTCTCCTTCATCTGCTTAACCTCCTTGGAGAGGTTCTTCCTGGATATGAAAAGTGATGAGAGCAAGCTCATTCTTTCCATCATTTTGATCTTTCTCCTTCTCTTTATCTTCTTATTCTTATGATAGCATAATGGCTGGAACTCACACGCTGAGCCAATATTATGCTCTGATACCACTGTAATATCCCAAAATGGGGATGCAACAATACTTGGACACAATACTGGAATAGCAGCAAGAAATAAACTCATAAAATGTGTTAAGAAACACTTATTCATTAATTATTGTTACAGCAACAACTTATTATGCCTTTTATGATCCCAAAAGTTGGGGAAATGTAGCTATAAGGACCATAAAAACGTTATCTTTAGTAAATCACGCTATAAATGTGAGAAGTGGGACTTGGATCCATTATTTCATACATTATGCATCTCACATATAGAATGGGAGCAAAAACAAATCACTCTAGCCAAGTTAAACAGATCTCCTGGTTCCTATATGGCTTAAAAACACTGAAATCCCATGAGTTAGCTTATACAGAAAATCCTGAAGCAAACACGCATAATCATGAGAATTTTTTTGCAGAAATATGATGTAAAAAATATATCTGGAGTTTATTTAGCCAAAGCATAGAGAAAATTAGATATCTAGCCTCTTTTACACAATGTGAAGATAACCCGACAAGGGCTTCATGAAAGTACAAGTACAAAATGGCATATCTGCAAATCTAGATCTGAAACGCATTTATACTGCAGCATTGTATATATATAGCTTAAATTTACAAGTAATAGAATAATATGCTTTATACAATCCTTCCAGGAGAAGGGTTGGCCCTTTCCCCAAGGAACAAGCTCAAGATCAAGGGTCTTGACCCTGTTACTACAACACTAAGAGAAATGATGCAGTTCCTGCAAGGGAATACGTTGTAGAAGATGGGAAATGCTTTGGCCAAGTGCCAAGATGTACAATATGCTCAGAAATCTCCCTCACTGATCTCCCAAAGAGAGGAATGCTTCCTCCTCAGAAATACAAGTTGGGGAAGTGGTGTTGTGGACCTTCCACTGCAACACCCTGCAACACAACATTACACTCTGCAAAAATAGCGCTGTAGCTGAAGGATGATGCTTGGCCTCAAGCCTGAATGTGGAAAACTGAAGTACAATGCTCTACCAAGAGATCAATCAAGGAAGGAGAAGGAATCCCTAAACAGGAATTCCTTGTGCTAAACAGCACTGTAATCTCAACTAATGTAATGTTCCTATTTAGGAACAACTCATGAATCATGCACTTAAAAATGAATTTTCAGAAAAATAAGCTTTAGAATAGGAAAATAAATCTTGTATCCTTTAGATCAGACAATATACAAACTAAATCCAATATTTGAGCTGAAACAAATAAGACTAGGTGGGTTAAACAGATCTCCCACACCTAGTTCTCTTTAAGAGAAGGCCCAATGAGGAGCTGCAGCAAATTAAAATTCTCTGCTGTAATTGCATAGAGCTATCAATGCAAAAAAAAAATTAATAGACACTCAGCAACTGTTTTCAAGTACAGCAGCAACTTAGATCTGAATTTAGGATCCAAAAAGTGAGGAAAAACAGTGATTTCGACCCTAAAATAGATGTATTCAGAAATCTACGTAAAATAAAGAGAAATTATGGGAGCTTATTTTATATTAGGTCATGAGGGACCTATGCTCCAAATTTCAGCTCAAACAAAGCATTCTAGCTATGTTAAACAGTTCCTCCATCCTCGGATAAGCTTAAAAATGTTGATTTCCTATGACTTGGAGTATGCAGAAAATGGTTGAAGCATAAATTGCGTGATTTCTAAAGAAATTAGACAAAATATGTCTGAAACATCAGATCTAAATTTTATTATAACTGAGCATGAAGAAAAATGGAGATTCGGCTCCTTTTATACATCAATAAATCACCCGGCAAGGGGATTTCATGAAAGAACAAATACAAGTATCAGATCTGCAGAATATGGATCTGAAAAAGGTAGAATCAATGAAACTCTGATTATGAGTTGAAATGTACAAAATTACAGAAGAGGGCTGCAATACAAACTTTCCGGAAGAATGGATGGCTCTTCCTCAAGGAAATAAGCACCAAACTAGGGTAGAAACCCTGCTACAACAATGCACTGGAAAAATGACGCAGTTTCTGAAGTATACTACACAGATGATGTTGGAAGGTCCTTTGGATTGATGCCAAGATCTTAATATGAAGCTCAAGGCTTCCTTACTAATATTCCAGAGAAAGGAATGCTCCCTTTTCTGCAAAACTAGATCTGGAAGTGGTGTTGAAAACCCCTCACTACAATACCCTGCAACACAGCAATTCCTGCCCAACAGAAAAGGTTGTAGCTGGAGGAGGAAAGCTTGGCCTCAAGCCTAGATGTGAGGCATTTCAAAACATACTCCTTCAAGAGCTCCTCAATGAAGGTGGAGGAATTCCTAAATAGGAGACTCCTCTCTCTCTAGCTAAACAGCCAAGAGAGTTTGAGCTGCCTAAGCAATCTCAAAATCGAATTATCTTCAACTCCCTTCCTTGTGGCCTTCCTCTTCATTTTATAACATTAGGGCTTAGTAAACCCTAAACTACCTCCAATGATTTAACCCTTTTCACATGAAGGGTATCCATATAAAACTGCACTGATCAATAAGGAGGTTCAATGCATCTAGACACTGTTGTGATTTGGTCCTGTTGACCTAGTCAACCTTCTTCATTCCTCTTCACACCTAAGTGAATTTTATTGAAATGGTCCAGATTTGTCCAAGTTCACATTGGGCATTGATTTATTTTTCTGATTAGGAGTTTTAGAGTTCCTCCTTTACACTTTTATTCATGAGTTAAGAAAACTGAAAATAAAATGCAATATTCCCATTAGCTACAAAAATTGGGAACATTACAGTCTCCCCCGGCAAAATGTTGCTTGCCCTCAAGCAACTCTTATTGTAGATGCAAACCATCTATTCCCTTCCAAATGGCATCCACATAAGGAAGGCTTCCTCCATTTTCTGCAATAGGTTATGTATGTTTGGTTCCAAAGTTGTCTTCCACAAATGCATGAGATGACTTCCAACTGTAAGGTTAGATGCCCTCTTCTTATCATGAAGTACAAAATGACAATTACATTATGTCCAACACCATCATAAACACATGAGAGACATAAAATAAAGTAGCTCCTTCCATAAAGGAAAAGCTTCATCATGCAAGAACATTCCTCCATCCATGTTTTTATGAACTTGATTAAGCATTGTTATGCTTTCATTCTTAGCCCTGTTGGCCTTGTTGGATCCAAACTCCATCATTCCAGTGTTATGCAAAAGAAGAAGGTAAGGAGCAATATGGGTACACAAAGATGTAAAACCATATTCTCCTAATAATAACCACTGGAGCAAGGCCCTTTGCTGCCATCCTCCATCTCCTCCATGTAAGATGAGCAAGCCAAGCTTTCCAAAAGATGATGTACATGCCTTCCTTTGTTGCAATTTATCTTTAATACATAGGGCATGAATCAGAAAATTATGAGCTATGGGGTGGTCACCATACTCATTTAAAAGCAACCAAAGCAGCAAGAGGTCTTGCTGCCCTCTTTCCTCCTCATGTGCATCATGAAACCAAACCATACTAATGGACATATGATATGTCACATCAGCCCAATACAAAGTATCATCATCAATGCACATCATGAGATAAACATGCCAAATTTTACACAATGCAAAACACATAGACATAGGAGATGTCATGTAGTGGTCGTACTTTCTCAAGTGAAACAAAATTATACATGTCTTCTCTTGCTGCAACATATCATTGAAATCCAAGGCATGATTTAGGAAATGATGAGCTATTGGGTAGTAACCATACTCACCCAAGAGCAGCCATAGCAACAAGGACTTTTGCAGTCCTCTTGCCTTATCAACATGTGGATCATGGAGCAATAACACAATGATGGACATGTGAAATGTCTCATCAACATAGTACAATCAAGCTCCCTCATACCACATCATGTGGGAGTCATCCCTCCTCCCAAGCCAAAGTTCATTCATGAAACATCCCTCCAACAGAAATACATGTGGATAAATGAGACATATTTCAAACATGGGTGAATACATGGACATGAGATTTAACATGTGATTTCCAAACTCTCCTTTTAACAACCACATCAACCATGCTTCCTTTTCATATACTCTATTAATGATGCATAAAGCATGAGATGAGAGAATGAGAATCTTTGGGTAGTGATCATGCTTACCCCAAAGCAACCAGCATTGCCATGCCTCCTTATTCATTTCATGACCATTCTTCAAGGCATAGATCAGAAAAATAGGTGCCTTTGGAGAGTGATAGGAGTCTCCCAAGGGCAACCAATGTAACCAAGCTTGCTGGCCCATATATGTCTGCAAGTGATCATGTGATCTCTTGCTCATCATCCTCATCCACTCACTCCAATATGGAAGATGAGTGATGTGCTGCATAATCATGGCATCCTCCCTTTGTAGAATACCATCTCCTTTGAACCAATGAAGAACCTTGCATCTCATGAAATATTGAAATGCATCTTTGTTGAGATCTCTTAGTGAGATCTTTCTCCCATCTATGGCCTTCCAAAACCAGTGAGGCTTTGAATCTGCAGTAAGTAGAAGTCTCTCTTTGAGTTGTAGCATGCTCATTGAGAGAGTGTCATCTAGAGGAGAGAAAATGCTTCTCATCTCAAGATGTCTACTCTTCATCTTCTTCTTCTTCACTGCTTCAAGGTTGAAGCTGCTTCTAGAATGCTCCAAGAGAGCTGAAGCATTCTTGTCACAGTCACTAAGTAACAATGCTGTAGATCTGAAAAGTGATGTATGTACTCGTCTCAAAGCAAGTTTCATTACTGATCTCACAATCAGCCATTGAACATAGGATAGTACTAATCCCCTTTCTTGAGACCCTACATCTCAATCCAAGAGATTGAATGTAGCTCAACAATGATGCATAGGGATAGTTTTCAGTCTCATCCTTGATTAGATCAAGGTTCCTCTGCGTTGTGACATGTCTTTGCTTCAAATCATCATTTTGATCTAATCCTTGGATATGCATTAATCTTGAAACAATATGTGTTGAAATTTCATGCATACCTTGGATCAACTGATATGTGGGAACCTCTTGACAGAACACAAGAGTTCCTCCACCTGGATCAATAAGGCCTCCAACTGCTGGCAAGAATGATGGTCTCCTTTCTTCAAGCGTACCATCAATGGTATCTTCCTTCTCCTCCTCATGCATCTCCTGATTTATGCATGGGACTTCATATGTTAAGAGCTCAAAACTACCTTGCAAAGATGCAAGTGCCTCTTCTCTAGATGTAAGCACCTTAGCAGCAGATGGTGAAAATGGAGATCTCTTGCCCAAAGTGACAAGATTTACAATCTCCTTTGTTTCCTTGGGAGATGTCTCTTTGTAGCTCATCTTTTTCCTCTCCTCATCAAACTCCTTTAGATTTTCTTCAATACTCTTCAATGTTTGAAAAAGAAGCAATGAGATCTCTTCTTCAGTCATTCTCCCTGCTTTGTGATGACAGGAAGTGTATAGTTCTTCCTCTTCATCTTGAAACCCTTTATGATTTTCTTTGCATCTCTCTTCTTCATTGCTATACCTCTCACCTTCTTCAAAGAAAGTGGGCATAGTGGATCTATGAGGAGATCTAAGAATCTATGATCTTCTACTTTTCTGATAAGAAGTGTTGGGGCTTCCTTCTTCTTCTTGTAACCTCATGCATATTTTACTGCAGCTTGCTTCTTCTCGAAACCCTCTAGGAATCTCGGTGCATCTTCTTTCTCTCTTCTATTTTACCTCTTTGGAGAGGCCCTCCTTAGATCTGAACACTGATGAGAGTAATATCATCCTCTCCATAAGTATGATCTCTATTTCTTCTCTTCACTTCTCTGATATCTTGATCTCACAGGTTGTGCCATAGATCATGCTTTGATACCACTGTAATGTTCCTATTTAGGAACAACTCATGAATCATGCACTTAAAACACATTTTCAGAAAAATAAGCTTTATAACAGTAAAATAACTCTTGGATCATTTATATCAGACAATATACAAACTAAATCCAAGATTTGAGCTGAAACAAATAAGACTAGGTGGGTTAAACAGATCTCCCTCACCTAGTTATCTTTAAGAGAAGGCCCAATGAGGGGCTGCAGCAAAGTAAAACGCTCTACTGGAAGTGTAGAGATCTATCAGTGCATAAAATGCTCTGATAGACACTCAGCAACTAATTTCAAGTACAGCAGCAACTTAGATCTAAATTTAGGATCCAAAAAGTGAGGAAAAGCAGTGATTTCGACCCTAAAATAGATGTATTTAGAAATCTGCGTAACATTAAGGGAAATTACGGGAGGTTATTTTATATTAGGTCATGAGGGACCTATACTCCAAATTTCAGCTCAAACAAAGCATTCTAGATATGTTAAACAGTTCCTCCATTCCCGGATAAGCTTAAAAATGTTGATTTCCCATGACTTGGAGTATGCAGAAAATGGCTGAAGCATACATTGCATGATTTCTGAAGAAATTAGACAAAATATGTCTGAAACATCAGATCTGAATTTTATTATAACTTAGCATGAAGAAAAATGGAGATTCAGCTCCTTTTATACATCAATAGATCACCCGACAAGGGAATTTCATGAAAGAACAAATACAAGTATCAGATCTACAGAATATGGATCTGAAAAATGTAGAATCACTGAAACTCTGATTATATGAGCTTAAATTTACAAAATTATAGAAGAGGGCTACAATACAAACTTTCTAGAAGAAGGGATGGCCCTTCCTCAAGGAAATAAGCACCAAACTAGGGTAGAAACCCTGCTACAACAATGCACTGGAAAAATGACGCAGTTTCTGAAGTATACTACGCATATGATGTTGGAAGTTCCTTTGGCCTGATGCCAAGATCTGAATATGAAGCTCAAGGCTTCTTCACTAATATTCCATAGAAAGGAATTGCTCCCTTTTCTGCAAAACTAGATCTGGAAGTGGTGTTGAAAACCCCTCACTGCAACACCCTGCAACACAGCAATTCCTGCCCAACAAAAAAGGTTGTAGCTAGAGGAGGAAGCTTGACCTCAAGTCTAGATGTGAGGCATTTCAGAATGTACTCCTTCAAGAGCTCCTCAATGAAGGAAGAGGAATTCCTAAATAGGAGACTCCTCTCTCTCTCTAGCTAAACAGCCAAGAGAGTTTGAGTTGCCTAAGCAATCTCAAAATCGAATTATCTTCAACTCCATTCCTTGTGGCCTTCCTCTTCATTTTATAACATTAGGTATTAGTAAACCCTAAACCACCTCCAATGAGTTAACCCTTTTCACATGAAGGGTCTCCATCTAAAACTGTGTTGATCAATAAGGAGGTTCAATGCATCTAGACGCTGCTGTGATTTGGTCCTGTTGACCTAGTCAACCTTCTTCATTCCTCTTCATACCTAAGTGTATTTTATTGAAATGGCCCATATTTTTCCATGTTCACATTGGGCATTGATTTATTTTTCTGATTAGGAGTTTTAGAGTTCCTCCTTTACACTTTTATTCATGAGTTAAGCAAACTGAAAATAAAATGCAATATTCCCATTCGCTGCAAAAATTGGGAACATTACAACTAAACAGTTGGAGAAGGCACAATATTCATGAAAACCATAAATTCAATAATCATCAAGCTAACCTCAAATGGCTTCCATTCTCTTCCTTATAATCTATGTGAGCCTCCTCACCTTTAGGTCCCACCCATTAGGATTTCCAACATCACATGATCAATCTCCCTCCAAAACTGTGTTGTATCTCCATTAAGGCCACTCCTCTATAACCACATTGTTTGATTTGGTCAAAGTTGACCTCTTCAACCTGCTTCACCCCTTTTCACACCCAAGTGTCTTCAATCCAGTTCTCATATGTTTGTCTAAACTGATCCTTGTTCACACTGAGCTATTTGCATTGATGATCCACTCCTCTTCTGAATGTTGTTGACTCGGTCAAACTTGACTTTGTCCACATCCATCTGCTCTTGTTCACACATGATGGTGTCAAATCCAGCTACTAGAATGATCCCCTTTCATACCAAGAGGTTTTTTATGCTAGTTCAAGATAAGTATGGGTCTCTTTCCCCATTTATTCAACTACTAAGTGCAAAAACCAAAAATCAATATTCCTATTAGCATGCATGCTAATTTGGGAATATTACAGTTTTTCACATATGACATTGGCTCCTTCAAGGTTAAATCCTGTTGTAGATTCTTTAGTTCAATGTTTAACCTATTAACTCTTTGCTCATGAGTTTTGGCATTGATTTGAGCTAACTTCTTTGTGTCTTCAAGATTTTCAATTAGTTTTTTCAATCTGTTAATCTCATTTGTTTGTAGTGTCATTTCCTCCATGGCTTTAACTAATTTATTGGAATCATATGAATGTTGAGCTGCTGTAGTAGATGATTCTGTCGCTGAAGTTGTGGATGATGTCACTGGCACTGTAGTAGCCAGTGGTACTTTGGGTTCCAACTCTTCTGCCAGAGTTAAAGGCACAGCTGTAGTAACCATGGGAATTACTTTAGGAGCTTCCTGTGCTTTTGTTGTTTCCCTTTCATGGAAAAAATTGCCCATTTGGATTTCCATTTCTTTGATCTATCCTATTAACTGAACAATTAAGTTCATCATGTCATCCTTTTGAGTCTGTTCTTGTACAATTTCTTTGGCTTGAGGATGTTCAGTTGGTGGAAGCTTAAGTTGTTTCCTTAATGCAATATCAACATTCTTTTTCCTGACTAATTCCTCTACAGCTTTGACATTTGCAAGATCATAGCCAACTTGGATAACCAAATCTTCTAAAGACTTAATCTTAAGATCTTTAGCATATGAGGAAGCTTTGTCCACTTTCATTTGATCTCTCATGTTTATGATTGTATTTTGAATTTTTTGGACACTCATAGCCTTGGTTGTAATGGTATAATATAACATCTCTGAACTTTTCCTATGGAACTCAATTTGATCTAGTGCATGAATATTTTTCGTTTGCACTTCTAGATCAACTTTATTGTAGTCTGCAACTATCTTTGGAGTTTTAACTGTAGGTTGTAACACTGACATAATCAAATTTTTATTTGAGTAGTCAAAAGCTGATAAAAGTTTGCTTTGAACAATTGGTGTTTGCTTCAAATATTGAGAGTAAATCTCATTTTTTATCTCTTCATTATTTGCCTTAATTTTCTTATATTTTTTTCTGACATCAAGATCTTTTTCTTCTACTGTCTGTGAGGAGGATGCCTCCATATTCTATTGTTTCTCTACCATCTGTGTATTTAAATTTTCAGGCTGTTCTTCATTCAAATTCTCTGTAACTGGCTCATTTGTAATGATTGTAGCAGCATTTGTATTTGTCACTGGGACATCTGTGTCTTCAACCTCAATAGTTACTTTCTCTTTATCAACTGGATTGATCTCAGGCTATTTATTGTATCTTAATTTGAACCTTGTTTCAATTTTTGTCTCAGCAATGTAAGTACCTTATTCTCTGACTCTTTTGGTGGATTTTTCTCCTTGATTTGCAATTTGTAAGGTGTGACTAGTATCACCCTGCTTAACTGCATCTACTAAACTATTTTCTATCCACTAAGTTTGATTGATATATTTTTCAATATCTAGTTTTTTCTCATGAATTTAAGGTGTTAGTTTGCACTTAACCCTCATTTTGCTTAATATTCCTTGTGGATCATAGTTCCATGAGAAGCTCTCTTCAAATATGTACTCAAGTAACTATTTGGTTGCTTCTCTCTCTGCATCTCTATGATTACAAATAAAGGGTCCCACCTGATTCTTTAACTTAAATTGTGTTTTCTTCTTAGCTGCTAGGAAGTTGATAGAATCCGAATTTAAGATCTGCCTGATGTATCCTAAGGCAAAAACCCTCATTGGTACATATTTAGGTAGTTTGTAGGGTAGAATATTAGACCCAAAAACTATGATTTATGTGTGTTGTTCATATAAATACCAATCTCCAGTTCTAGTCTGCTTTGATAGATGTAGAACCTTCTTCATTTCATCATTGATCCTTGGGTGTTTAGTATTTGTTAACATTTTTATCAATGGATGAACAAATAACTCTGAAAAATCTATATAAGTAAACTCTGTGGACTCTTTTCTGATCAAAGATGTCCAAAAAATGACTGAAAGTGGATTTTCTTCTATGTCAAGCTTCTGGAGGGTTATTGGAAACTTTTCTGCTTGAAAATACAACAACATATGGAAGAGGAAAGATGTATATCTAAACACTCCTTCAGTTGGAAATTTAACCAGCTGATCATGGATATTGTCAGCAATGTACTCAGCATAAATGAAAGTGATAGAAGGAGGCTGTCCTGGTGCAAAAGTAGATAGGAAACCTGGGATTGATTCATCGGTATGCTCATCTGTAAAGTATCCTAGGATGAATGACAACATGGAAATGACATGCCTAGACCCTTCTCGAAATTTTGAAGTGGAATATGGAGGGTTGATTTGTGGAATTTCAACATGTAAGGGCATGAATACTTGAAAGATCTGAAATCATTTGGGAAAATCAAGGCCAATGTACAACTTTGTAAGTGCTTCTATTGACAAAGGAACTTCTTGAGGATCAGGTTTGAGCTATAACATCTGGTTTATGGACTCAGCAGTAATTGTAAACAATACTTCTTTGTTTGCATTCATTATTTCTCTTTTTTTAGGTATATAATAGTTCTGACACAACCTAATAACCTCTAGACATGAATGAGTGACTGGAACAACACATTTGGGCAGGTTTGACTCCCAAATTTGGATTTCTTCAACCTGATCTAAGGAATTTTCAAAGCTCCAGTTGTGGAGGTCTAACATATTGAATTCTACTATTGGATCTGATATTTTGTAGTCCACATCTTCTAAGGGGGTGTGTTCAATGTCTACAACAGGAGGTTGTGGAGGATTTACAATGATTGCGGTCTTGGAGGACATAGCTGGATTGGCTTTTGGCATTTTTAGGCTTTCAAGGTTACTAAAACTCTGTTTTTAGGCTTTCTGGATTCTTATGGAAGATTAGATGACTTACAAAAGTATTTCTTGATTTTGACAGAGGTTCTTGGATGAAAATAAGTACAATTTGGTTTTTCTTTGGGTTTCAACCTTTAATTTCAATTTTAAACTGTATTTCAGACTCTCACATATTTATAAAATAAGAAATGGGGGTTTCTTATACTTTTTCCAGTGGATATTGGGCTAAAAATTGATTGAATTTAAGCATAGAAGGTCAGGCTACCTGCAGAGGATTTTTGGGTAATTTAGGATTATTTTAAGTCTGCAAAAGCTAAAATCAACTCGAGATTCTCTTTTAAAACTGAATGCAGTATTAAAACAGGGTTTTATCAAATTTTTGACAGGGTTTTGGCTCCTTTTCGAAGAACTATAAGCTTTCTTGAACTAAATAAACTTTCACTGTATTCAATTTCTTTAGAAATGTCTTTTTTAGAATCATACAGACCTTTTTTTCTCGGATAATACCTGTTTGCGCAGGTATGGATCTTTCAAAACAGGTTTTGAGGCATTTTGACAAGTTTCTGGTACATTTCAGTTCTTTAGCAACAATCTGGGATCTTCCTGCAGTCTTGACAACAATATGTGGGCGTTTTTCAGGTTTTGGGCTTGAAAACAAATGACAGGCTTAGTTTTCTGAGTCGAGAGGATGAATATAATCAAATAGCGCAGGAAAGGGCTTAATGGCGCATTTTTAGAAGTTTATTAGGCGTTTTAGGTCTAAAAGTACTTGTAATTAATGGCGGTCACATCGAATAAACTTGTGGTTTTGGGCTTCAAAGGAAAAAAACCACAAGTGTTTATCACGCAGGAAATAGGTGGTATGTGGTTTTGGTTGGATCGGATGTGATCCAATAGATATTTTCCATGTGGAGGAGGGAGAAGGGCACAAAACAGCCCATTTCGCATAATTCAAAATGGGTTATCTTCGTGCAGTTAAATTTGCGATATGACCTTTGGATTGTTAGATTTGGGAGGGCCAATGCGAACAGTTGAGATTAGTTCTTGAGTTGCTCGGTGGCAGGAGGTGGGGTCCAAGGTTTGTATTTATGCGACGGGGTAGATTTTATATTAATAATGTATGTTTCTTAATATAAAATCAAATGTTATATAGCGTATAAAAAACATTAACCAATGTTTTTATAACTAATGGTGCAGGATGTATTATATGGTAAATAAAACCTTTTAACAAGAATTTTAAAACCATAGGGAGCGGGGGTTTATTATTAACATGTGGGATAAATAAACATAGGTTTAAACTTAAAATAAGTGGGTTTGGAGGCATTAATATATAAATAAATTAATATATATGGGAAGGGTTGTTTTATATAGGGATTTAATACTTTAGGTTAAAAGTTAATATGAAATGGAGATATAGTGTATGAAATGAATTTAATTAAAATACAAAGACTTAAACCAAGTAAAGTGTAAAATAGGCCATTTAGCATAATTTGTCCCATTTTGATTTTTTACACATGAACTTAGGATAAAATGTATTTTGTAGGTTTTTGAATGTTTTTTTAATGAAAATGAAATTAATTAAGTACGGTTTTTACTTTCACTAAGCAAAAAGGTGTTTTACTTTAGGAAAAGGGATCGTAGTTTTGGAAATGGGTGAATATGTTGATGAAAATGAGTTTTATGTAGGGAATCCAATATTTTTAACCAATCAGTTATTAAGCCTTGAGTCTGGTCCCAACAGAAGTCAGAGAAATGCTCTAAGCCTCTTTAACTGAAGGTTTAGAATATTGGATCATTGTGGGGGAGGGGAAATTAGTAATTTTTGCCCAATGATGATTTATTATATGCCTTGCACAAATGCTTTCTACCTACCCATCATTATTTCTAACATAACATTTTTTACTTCATTTTCATGGGTGCATATAAGCTTGCAACCCTAAATCCATTTTTCTTTCAAAGCATAAAAAACTATCTAAGTCTAACCTTATATCGTCCGAGGACTTAGATTAAACTTGTTGAACTGCTCATTTATTCTCTAAATATCTACTGATTTTTCAAGTTTAAATTGTTTGACATATCTTTATTCTTTATCTAAAACATGAAATTCAAAGCATGAAAAGTTAAGATTAAATTGTTTTAACTGATTTTGGATTATCGCATTTATTGACAATCTCCACATAACCATTATTTTTGCAGTAAAAGTAAATAGTAGTGGCATTTTAACTTGCTCACTATCATGTCTTATTTGATCTCTTTTTGAGGTCTATCTTTTATTCTTTTTTTATATCTTTTCTTTTTCTAAGTCCTTTGAAATTTCTCTTAGGAATTTTACCCTCTTTTATTTTTTTTATTTTTTTCAAAATATGGGAAAACAACTTGCAGAAAGCGAGGTATGTACATATTTACAGGACTATCAAAGCCAATTCAAAAATTATGAACCCTATTATTATAGGACCCTAACAGTGGCTCCACATGGGGATGGCATTTCCTGGTGAAATGTCAAGAACTTTAAGAACAGTAGCCTTTGAATTTTGACTGTGATGACCCTATAAGTGTCTTATGATATCTGCAATTATTCATACTTATGATATTTTACCTCTCAAAGCTTGGGGCCTTCTCTCCAGGCTTCAAATTTGTTAGGAAAACATCCAATCCCATCTAAAATCTTTAATGTATATGTACAATGATCAAAGTAAATGAAACTAACTATTTTTTATCTCAGAGGAGTAGTAGTGCTTCAACATTCTACCATTTACTGGTCCATCTAACATCTCTGACCCATCTATTTCTTTCAGAAAGAAAGCATTGTTACCTCTATAACCATAAATAATATAAGGTCCTTTCCATAGAAAATCAAATTTTCTATGTTTACCTTTCTCTTCTCTTCTTGAATCCCATTTTAACACTTTGTCTCCAATGTAGAAATCATCTTCTTTACTCTTTCTGTTAAAAAAATTTCTTTATCTTATCCTGGATAACTTGAGACTTAACATAAACTTCTTCTCTTGTTTGCTGCAAGTGAATAGTTTGATTAATCCTTCTTGAATGTCATTTGTTTCAACTTGTAATTCTTGGATAATCTTCATTAATGGTACTCCTAAGGAGGATGTAAAAACAACATCCATTCCATAGACAAGTTGGTAATGGGATGTACCAATATATTTTTTGGTGGTAAGTCTATCTGCCATAAGGCATTGACTAACTTCTTGTTCCAAGTCTTTTTGTTATCTTCCAGTAACTTCTTGATGATGTTTACAAGGCTCTTATTTTAAGATTAAGCTAGACCATTACCTTGAGGGTAATATGCAGTAGAATGGCCTATGGTAATGTGGTATCTATGGAAAAATTCAATCATCTTTTTAGATTTGAATGCAGCTGCATTGTCAGTGATTATCTTTTGGGGACATCCAAATCTTGAAAGTATGTTGCTTTATAAAAAGGAGATAATGACAGTATATGTGGCTTGCCTAGAGGGTATGGCTTCAATCCACTTGGTAAAATAGTCAGTGGCTGTCAGAATCCACTTATGTTGGGTTGATGATGGAGGGTGAATTTCACCAATGAATTCAAGACCCCATTGTTGAAATGGCATTTCTATTGAGATGGGTTTTAAGGGCAGAAGTAATAGCTTTTTCGTACCCTCAAATATTTGACACTTGTGACAAGCGGTCACATACCTTTTTACATCTGCAAACAAAGTAGGGCAGTAAAAACCAGCTCTCAGGATTTTGGCTGCAGTAGTATTCCAATAGAGATGTCATCCACAATCACCTTCATGAAATTCTTCTAAGATTTTGTCAGCTTCTTCTTTTAACAAACAATTTAATAAAATCCCACTATGATCTTTCCAAAAAAGTACATTGTCTAAAATACAAAATCTTACTGCCTTTAGCTTTAAGAATCTAGCTTTTGTTCTTGATAATCCAGGAGGAGCTTATAATTTTAGTAATACAAATATAATATTTGCATACCATGGTGAGTCTGAAAAGGCTTCATTAATCTCTAGAGTCGCCATCTCTTCCTGATCATCTACTTGGGCAATAAAATCTATGTATAGGGCATGACAATTTGATTTAGCCATGAGTTTGGCTAAACCTTGACCTTTTATCAGTTTAGTGGGTTTTATCTCTATGTCATATTCTAAAATTGTGGCAATCCACTTGCCTCTTCTTCCATCAAGACCATCCTGAGTAAGAATGTCTTTTACTACTGCATTTGGGACATAAGCAATGATGTGAGAATAGAAAATGTAAACTCTGAAGTCTTTAATGGCTTTTACCAAAGCTAAGACTTGTTTTTCCATGATATTGTACTTCAAAGTGGCATATCTAAGTGTTTTGATAAAGAAAGCTATGGGCTGGTCATTTTTCTGCAGTAAAACTGCAGCAATGGTGTGCTCTGAAGAAAATGAAAAAATGATGAAATCCTTTTTAAAATCAGGACTTATAAGGACTGGAGTTTTAGTTAAGGCCTGTTTGATAGATTCAAATGATTGTTTGGCCTCAATAGTCCATTTAAGAACTAAATATTTTTTGAGCATATTATTGAGTTCTCTAATTATTTCAGCTAAATTGGATGTGAACCTTCTTAAAAAACTATCTTTACCTAGAAAGGCTTGTAACTCCTTTATGTTTCTTGGTGGAATGATGTTAAGAACTACTTCTATTCAGGAAGGTTCTATTGTAATTCCTTCCTTAGATATTATGTGTCCTAGTAACTTACCTTCTTCTAATCCAAATAAGGTTTTCTTAGGGTTTAAAGAGATGCCAAAATTTTTGCATTTAATAAAAACTTGTCTAAGATGATCCAAGTGTTCAACATCAGTCTTAGAAAATACAGTAATGTCATCTAAGTAAATTACTAAGAAATTATGAATTTCCTTTGCAAAGGTCTAAGTAAATTACTAAGAAATCATGAATTTCCTTTGCAAAGGCTATATCCATAGCTCTTTGAAAGGTTGCCCCTGCATTCATTAAACCAAAAGGCATTTTTATATACATAAAAGTGCCCCAAGGAGTAGTAAAGGTTATTTTGGCTTGATCTTCTTTTTGGACTAAAATCTGGTTGTATCTTGAAAATCCATCTAAAAGTGAAATACTAGAAGAACCAACTACCCTTTGTAAAATGTGATCCATATTAGCTAAAGGATAATTATCTTTTAAGGATATTTTGTTTAGATTCCTAAAATCAACACATAATCTAATTTCTCCTGTCTTTTTTCTGGTTGGAACTAGATTGGAAACCTAATCAGAATATCTTATTGGTGCAATTATCTATGCATCGTACATTCTTTTTACCTCTTTTTCTATTAAAGGCAACAAAACAGGATTGATCCTTCTTAACTTTTGTTTAAAAGGTTTTTTGTCTTCTTTTATAGGGATTTTATGCTGAATTATACTGGTGTCATAGGATTTTAGGTCCTCATAACTCCAGGCAAAAAAATCCTGAAATTCCTTTAAAAGTGCTATGTATTTTTCTTTTTCTAACTGAGGTAAAGTTTTGGAAAGTTTGATCATTTTTTGTTTTAACTCTGTGCCAATGCTACATTCCTCAATATCAGATCTAAGTGGCTCCATTTTGGATTTTCTAGCAACATCATTTGAGTCAAATAAATACTCTAAAAGAGTTAAACCTTTTGGTAAGAAATTATCTTTGAGATTTACTACATCAAATTCATCATCGATTATCTCATCAAATTATACTCTCTCTAAGTTATCTATATCTGATTGACTAAATTTAGTAGGTCTAGAAAAATTTACTTTATTTACATCTACATTATTCAAATCAATTTCATTATATAAATCTTGATCTATGGTACAATCATTGTCAATTTTACAATTCTGAAATTCACCTTCATTATTCATAAAATGGTAAATTTGTTGATCTTGTGAGAAAATTTGCTAATATTTAAGGTTGTCTGGAATTGTTGGTCTGTGTTTTACTTCTGCGGTATACTTATGATTAGGCTGAAAAGGTAAATTACAAGTACTAGCAAAAGTTTCTAAGGAGTGTGCTTGTAAGTTTTGTTTTCTTGGCATTGCAGAAAAATTACATTCCAACAAATCATCAATCAAATCTACTACAGTTTCTCTATATCGGCCTAATCTGGGATTTCAAATAGAATACTCTCCATTAATCTACTTTACAATCAACTCTGAGTCTCCCATTATTGCTATTCTTTTGCCTCCTAAGTTTCTGATAATTTGGAGTCCTAAAATGAGGGCTTCATACTCAGCCATGTTGATGGTGCATTTAAAATTCAAACTGATGGCATGGCCTTTTGCATGATTTTTCTCTATATTAGTTATCCAAACTCCTGCTCCTACTCCTAGCTTATTAACTGATCCATCAAAATATAAATGCCATAAAGATTCATGAAAGATATTGTCATTGTTTTGTGTTTTCTTTTTCTCCCTTAGTTTTGTTTTGATTTCATTATCAATTTCAGAGTTACATAGGATGAATGAATCTAGGTCAGTAGGTGTAGTGTAAATTGGGTAATTTATTGATCTTTCTACACTACTCACCATATATTTCATCAATGTTTCCCTACAGATTTTCCTTGGTTGACCAAAACCTGATATAGTAGCATATGACATGTTCAGTAGTAGAGATCCCTGTAACTTTGCTCCCCATGAGTGAGATAATAACATTCCAAACTTGGGTGGGATATCAGCTACTACAATGTCCATGAGTATACTTTTACCAGGATATTGAACTAATGTTACACACAATTCTTTAATTAAACCTAGGCATTTTACCTTGCTTGAATCAAATGAAAATAAATCTTTGTAGGGCCTTGTGATATCTAAATACAGGGTTTCCATTATAGCTTTGGGAATTAGATTATGTGAAGCTCTTGAATCCAACATTGCATTGTGTAAAATTTGGTCATGAATAGTTAAACTAATGTAAAATGGAGAGACTGCTCCATCTTGATGCTTTCCATTGAAATCTAGGCCAAAAATCAACTTTGGTTGATCATCATTTAAGTTCACAGAGTCTTCTCCATCATTCATGTTTAATGTTTCAGTGATAGTATCTTTATACAAATCATGTCTTACCAATTCTATCAAAGGAATTGGTATCTTTAACTTTGAAATTTCAGCTTGTATATTGAATGAGGGTTGTGATTTACTTATTTGAATTAACTCTTCTTTAGTAAGTGTAGTTTGAATTGGTTTATATTGTTTTTCTATAGCTATCTCTTCATTTTCTGTTTGAGTTTCTTGTGTTTTACTGCTCCTAGTATTATTTTCAGGAGTGGTTTGTGAAGCAGTAGATGTTTTTTTAGATTTATCAGAAGTTGTTTTTGTAGGGGCAACTTTTGGATCTGCTGATTTTGGATCAACAATGGATGTTTTAGGATCTAAGTTTGTTGTTTTAGCAGAATTAGGTGCTTTTGCAGCAGCAGATTTTTGTGAATATTTTGTAGCTTGAGCAACTTCATTTGTTATATCAATAATCTTAGGGCTTGGTGAAATTTTAGAGCTGGAAATTTTTTGGGAAGAACTATAGTTTTTCTTATTTTCCCTAGGGAGAATTTGCAAAACTTTTGTTGTGGGAACTTCTACTATTTTCTTTTTTTTTGAGTTTGAGAATTTTTCTTACTTCTTAGGTTATATTGACTGTGTAATTCGTTGATGGAAAAATCATAACCTTGTTTGTAATTGAATGATTCACTTGAATCTAATTGGAGTTGTTGCATTTCAAATGACTCTTGGTTTTCCTGTGTGAGAAAGATAGTGTTATTATCATCTATTCCCATTAGATTTATGGCATCCTCATCATCATCATTATTTTGAGAACTTTGAGCATAGTTCTCCTGAAATGGGGGTCTTATTTCCGGATCAGGGGTTGATTCTTTTGATTTTCCTGAATTTGTATTTTTCCTAAAGTTGGGATTTCTAATTTGTTGTTGATTATCCCATTGAGGTCTTCTTTATATGTTGTCTAATCTATCCATCATTCTCTCTAAATTCTTAGCTAACTGATCTATTTTTGTATCTGAACTAGAAGTTTCTTCTTTCATGTTTACTCTCCTCAGATTCCTTAATCTAGTCTTTTTAGCTAAAATATTTACTTCTACACTAACAGCATCTATTTGCATTATTTCTAAAGTTTCTGCATTTCTCTCCCTCAGCTGATAAGCCATGTCTATGTCAAATCCAACTCAGAATTTAAGTAAGACAGAGTAAGGAGTGGGTTTGAGATTTGTAGGAATTGGATTGTAAACACTGTTATATCTAGTGCAGTAGTCTTGGATTGATTCATTAGGAGCTCTTTTCATAGCCTCAAATTCAGACAATATTTGGAGTGGATTTTTCTTCTTTTCCCATTTATTTAAAAATAATCTATGAAAAATTATTAAATCAACTATACTACCAGGATTAAGATCTTTAAACGATTTTTTAACTTCTCGTGTTAACGATTGTGCAAATAGCCTCATTTTTACATCAGAACCATCTATTTCATGGAGTTCAAAGTAATCTGTCATTTTATTAATGTGTTTTTGGGCTGTGTAATGAGTAGTAGCATCAAATTGTGGTATCTTACTTTGGTAATCTTGAGGCATATCATGTAGTTGTGTTGGAAGAACTAGGGGATCATACCTAGCAGCCATAGCTTGAATTCTAGCTTGGCTAGGAGGTAGATTAGAAGTGCTTGGGTTGAGCTGGAAGTACTAGCTGATGAAACTGGATTATAGGATGTTGAACTAGAAAAAGTAGTGGATGAACTAAAGGATAAAGTGGAGGTGCTAGGAAATGAAACTGGAATATATAAGGGGCTACTAGGAAATGAGAATGATGTGTTTGTAGAAGGTAAACTAGTAGATGAAATGGATGTAGGGGATGAAGGAAATAATATTCTAGGTTGTAAGGGTAGTCTAGGGATAAATGGATCTGTAGATTGGATGGTAGTGGAAACTATAGATGATATAGTGGTATCTAAATGAGGAATAGCAGGCTTAGATGTATAGTATAAAAATTGAGCTAATTCAATAGCTTCATCAATTTCCTTGAGAATAGTAGCATTTATCTCTTCAAGTTGAACCTGAGTTTTAATTTTTTTTAATTCAGAATCTTCTATAATTTTTTTCTGTTTTGTTTCCAGAAATGAAATAAAAACAGGGTCTATAACAGCAGTACTTAAATTACTTTCAGATTTTCTCTTGAATAAATAATGTTCAAATTTCAAATCAAACTCTATATCCTGTAAACTTACTAATTCTTGTGGCAGTGAATTGGATCTAATTAAAGAAACTTTAGCATATAAATATTCTACCTGTTTATTCTTTTTCCCAATTCTGTCTGGATTGTCTACTATAACAGCAGGTTTAGGATCCGGGTTGGACCTAGTATAGTAAATTTTTCTAGAAGCTAGAATTACAGTTTTTATATACTCACAACCTATAAAATAGTCTTAAAGGAAAAAGAATGATAAAAAAAAATTCCTTCAAGAACTATTTTAAAACTGAGGATTGTTTAAGTTCCCCAGTATGGTCGCCAATATGTTATCACTCTAGCAATTCTCTAAGTTGTGAGGTTTTTGAACTAAAGTTCTAAGAACACTAGAGGTAACTACAAACCTACTTTTAAACTGTAGGATCTAGCCTTCCTAGGGTTTAGAGAGGGCTCTCTCTATAATATTTAACTTTGTTTTGATTATATGATATTAGGCTAGTTATGATTGTGCATATTGGTTTTGGTTTGGTTCGGTTTGGTTTGGTTAGGGAGATGGATAGTGAAAGATATGTTTTTCCATTGGGCTATGGAGTCGAAGGTCAAGTAGACAGGATTGGGATCAAGGTCAAAAAGTCAAACGTTTTCAGGGCAAGATAGATAAGTCTTTGAAGATCTTGGAAGGCTGATTTGTGAAGTGGTTTGAATCAGGATAAAGAGAAATGAAGGATTCTTTGGTCCGGATTATGAAGGAGTAGACAGAGTTCATTTGAAAGAGGGAGAAATTAAGGGTTCCCTACTCTGGAAATCAGCAGAAAACATAGAAATGATAAACAGTAAAGACAGGGTGCTTTTAACAAATCCTGAAATAATACTCCTGAATTATCATTCAAATTTGGAACACATATATGGATGCATGAAACAAAGAAGATAAACAATGACAAGTAGAAAGTACTTCACTTCAATGGCTCATCAATTGAATCTTGAAATATGATGCTAGGTGATTTGATCTAGTCTGCTACTCGAACTTGCAACACAAAAGTCTTCAAATACAGATAATTTGACTATAGAAATCTTCAGCAATTTATTTCACACTAATACTTCAAAGGATGAAGTATATATACAAAATTTTTACAAAATATCCTAGCATGCTTCTAGGAATTATCTAAGGGAAATAAAATATCTTTACAACAAAATAGTGACAGTTGTTTAACAAATCAGCAAGCTATCCTATTTATTCAAATAAAATAGAAACTAATTGTGGATTAGGTGCAGCTGGCTACCTTGGTGTCCTCTTTGCTGGAATAGATATTTCAAATTTATTTTGAAATATAATATTCTTTATCTTATACTCTTTAAATTGATACTCTTTAACCTCTGTAAAAACTGCTTTACTGTTGTAATAAATTATGTTTTGACTGTGAAAAAATCAACCAACTGTTTTATCATTTTATCTACAATTTGACTTTTGCAGTAAGTCAGTGAGTGATTACCAAGCTTCATCATTTGGAATTTGTATCTTTTTCATCTTCCTGAAATTTTCATCTACCTCAGTATATCTAGAAAATGTTGGTTTTATGACAAATAAATTTCTTATCTCATGTTGCAGATAAAACAAGTCTTCAAAACTTCTATGCAAAACTTTGCCAGTGGGAATTCCTTGTCCTTGTGTCTTTTTTACTTTTTCTTTTGCATATTCTCTTATTTTCTTATTGTAATCCTCCTATGGCATAATTTTGTCAGCCTCAAAAATTCAAATTTAACCATAAAATTGGTTATGGCTATGTTCATATTTTCACATTTCTCTTCAATTTGCTTCATTAGATTCTTCTTTGTGATGACTTTCCTTATTTCAAGGATTGTCTCAATCCTATCAGTGGTCTCAATTTATTTTAACTCTTGCTTGTTCTTACTATTGAGAAACTTGATCAATTCTATGGCTTGCTCAGGTCTGTTACCTAGCTCATCTTTGGTTTTCTGAATCTCTACTTGTGCTGCCTTCAGTAAATCTTTTTGGTCATAGATTACTTGGATTGAGGGCCACACATCATTGATGGCTTCAATGATTTTGTTCCATAATTGGTTTTTCACATATGACATTGGCTCCTTCATGGTTAAATCATGTTGTAGATTCTTTAGTTCAACATTTAACCTATTAGCTCTTTGCTCATGAGTTTTGGCATTGATTTGAGCTAAATTCTTTGTGTCTTCAAGATTTTCAATTACTTTTTTCAATCTGTCAATCTCATTTGTTTGTAGTGTCATTTCCTCCATGGCTTTGACTAATTTATTGGCCTCATCTGAATGTTGAGTTGTTGTAGCAGATGATTATGTAGCTGAAGTTGTGGATGATATCACTGGCACTGCCGTAGCTAGTAGTACTTTGGGTGCCAACTCTTCTGCTAGAGTTGAAGGCACAACTGTAGTAACCATGGGAATTACTATAGGAGCTTCCTGTACTTTTATTTTTTCCCTTTCATGGATAAAATTGTCCATTTGGAATTCCATTTATTTGATTTTTCCTGTTAACTGAAAAATTAAGTTCATCATGTCATCATTCTGAGTTTGTTCTTGTACAATTTCTTTGGCTTGGGGATGTTCAGTTGGTGGAAGCTTAAGCTGTTTCCTTAAGTCTGTAATATCAGCATTTGTTTTCCTTATTAATTCCTCTGCATCTTTGACATTTGCAAGATCATAGCCAATTTGGATAGCCAACTCTTCTAAAGACTTAATCCTAAGATCTTTAGCATATGAGGAAGCTTTGTCCACTTTCATTTGATCTCTCATGTTTATGATTGTATTTTGAAGTTTTTGGACACTCATAGCCTTGGTTGTAATGGTAGAATATAACATCTCTGAACTTTTCCTATGGAACTCAATTTGATCTAGTACATGAATATTTTCTATTTGCACTTCTAGATCAACTTTATTGTAGTCGGCAACTATCTTTGGAGTTTTAACTGTAGATTGTAACACTAACATAATCAACTTTTTATTTGAGTATTCAAAAGCTGATAAAATTATGTTCTGAACACTTGGTGTTTGCTTCAAATATTGAGAGTAAATCTCATTTTTTATCTCTTCACTCTGTCTGGATATGCTTATATTTTTCTCTAATATCAAGTTCTTTTTCTTCTGCTGTCTACGAGGAGGATGCCTCCATATTCTGTTGTTTCTGTACCATATGTGTATTTGAATTTTCAGGTTGTTCTTCGTTCAAATTCTCTGTAACTGGCTCATTTGTAATGACTGTAGCAGCATCAGTATTTGTCACTAGGACATCTGTGTCTTCAACCTCAATAGTTACTTTCTCTTTATCAACTAGATTAATCTTAGGATTTTATTGTATCTTAACTTGAACCTTGTTTCAGTTGTTGTCTCAGCAATGTAAGTACCTTCTTCTCTGACTCTTTTGGTGGCTTTTTCTCCTTGATTTGCAGTTTGTAAAGTGTGACTAGTATCACCCTACTTAAATGCATCTACTAAAGTGTTTTCTATCCACTCAGTTTGATTGACATATTTTTCAATCTTTAGTTTTTTCTCATGAATGTAAGGTGTTAGTTTGCACTTAACCCTCATTTTTCTTAATATTCCTTGTGGATCATAGTTCCATGAGAAGCTCTCTTCAAATCTATACTCAAGTAACTGTTTGGCTACTTCTGTCTCTACATCTCTGTAATTACAAATAAAGGGTCCCACCTGATTCTTCAACTTCAATTGTGTTTTCTTCTTAGCTGCTAGGAAGTTAATAGAATCAGAATTTAAGATCTTCCTGATATATTCTAAGGAAAAAACCCTCATTGGTACATATTTAGGTAGTTTGTAGGGTAGAATATTATACCCAAAAACTCCGATTTCTTTGTGTTTTTCATATAAATACCGATCTCCAGTTCTAGTCTACTCTGATAGTTGTAGAACCTTATTCATTTCATCACTGATCCTTGCTTGTTCAGTATTTATTAACATTTTTATCAATGGATGAACAAAGAAGTCTCAAAACTCTGTGGACTCTTTTCTGATCAAAGATGTCCAAAAATGACTGAAAGTATATTTTCTTCTATGTCAAGCTTCTAGATGGTTATTGGAAACTTGTCTGCTTGAAAATACAACGACATATGGAAGAGGAAAGATGTATATCTAAACACTCCTTCAGTTGGAAATTTAACCAGCTGATCATGGATATTGTCAGCAATGTACTGAGCATAATTGAAAATGACAGAAGGAGTTTGTCCTGGTGCAAAAGTAGATAGGAAACCTAGGATTGATTCATATGTATGCTCATCTGTAAAGTATCCTAGGATGAATGAAAACGTGGAAATGACATGCCTAGAACCTTCTGGAAATTTTGAAGTAGAATATGGAGGGTTGATTTGTGGAATTTCAACAGGTAAGGGCATGAATACTTGAAAGATCTTAAATCTTTTGGGAAAATCAAAGGCAATGTACAACTTTGTAAGTGCTTCTATTGACAAAGGAACTACTTGAGGATCAGGTTTGAGCTGTAACATCTGGTTTATGGACTCAGTAGTAATTGTAAACAATACTTCTTTGTTTGCATTCACTATTGCTCTTTGTTCAGGTATATAATAGTTCTAACACAACCTAATAACCTATAGACATGAATGAGTGACTGGAACAACATATTTGGGCAGGTTTGACTCCCAAATTTGGATTTCTTCAAGCTGATCTAAGGACTTTTCGAAGCTCCTGTTGTGGAGGTCTAACAGATTGAATTCTACTATTGGATCTGTTATATTGTAGTCCACATCTTCTAAGGGGGTGTGTTCAATGTCTACAACAGGAGGTTGTAGAGTATTTACAATGATTGCAGTTTCTTGGAGGACATAACTGGATTGGCTTTTGGCATTTTTAGGCTTTCAAGATTACTATAACTCCGTTTTTAGGCTTTCTGGATTCTTGTGTAAGATTAAATGATTTACAGAAGTATTTCTTGATTTTGACAGAGGTTCTTGGATGAAAATAAGCACAATTTGGTTTTTCTTTGGTTTCAACCTTCAATTTCAATTTTAAACTATATTTCAGACTCTCACATATTTATAAAATAAGAAACAGGGGTTTCTTATACTTTTTCCAGTGGATATTGGGCTAAAAATTGATTGAATTTAAGCGTAGAAGGTCGGGTTACCTGTAGAGCATTTCTAGGTAATTTAGGATTCTTTTAAGTCTGCAAAAGCTAAAATCAACTCGAGTTTCTCTTTTAAAACTGAATGCAGTATTAAACAGGGTTTTATAAAAATTTTGACAGGGTTTTAGCTCTTTTTCAGGGAACTAGAATCTTTCTTGAAGTAAATAAGCTTTCATTGTATTCAATTTCTTTAGCAATGTCTTTTTTAGAATGATACAGGCTTGTTTTTCTCGGAAAATACTTGTTTGCACAGGTATGGGTCTTTCAAAACAAGTTCTGAGGCATTTTGACAGGTTTCTGGTACTTTTCAGTTCTTTAGTGATAATTTGGGATCTTCCTGCAGTCTTGATAGCAATATGCGGGCGTTTTTCAGGTTCTGGGCTTGAAAACAAAGCACAGACTTAGTTTTATGAGTCGGGAGGATGAATATAATCGAATAGTGCAGGAAAGGGCTTAATGGTGCATTTATAGAAGTTTATTAGGGGTTTTAGGTCTAAAAGTACCTGTAATTAATAGCGGTCACATCGGATAAATTGGAGGTTTTGGGCTTCAAAGGAAAAAAACCACAAGTGGTTATCGCACAGGAAATAGGTGGTATGTGGTTTTGGTTGGATCGAATGCGATCCAATAGATATTTGCCACGTGGAGGAGGGATAAGGGCACAAAACAACCCATTTTGCATATATCAAAACGGGTTATCATCGCGTAGTTAAATTTGCGATATGACCTTTGGATTGTTGGATTTGGGAGGGCCAATGCGAATGGCTAAGATTAGTTCTTGAGTTTGTCGGCGGCAGGAGGTAGGGTCCAAGGTTTGTATTTATGCAGCGGGGTAGATTTTATATTAATAACGTATGTTTCTTAATATAAAATCAAATGTTATATAGCGTATAAAAAACATTAACCAACGTTTTTATAACCAATGGTGTGGGATGTATTATATGGTAAATAAAACCTTTTAACAAGAGTTTTAAAACCATAGGAAGCGGAGTTAAATTATATAATATGTTTAAACCTATGGGGAAAAGAGCGGGGGTTTATTATTAACATGTGGGATAAATAAACATAGGTTTAAAATTAAAATAAGTGAGTTTGGGGGTATTAATATATAAAGGAATTAATATATACAGGAAGGGTTGTTTTATATAGGGATTTAATACCTAGGTTAGAAGTTAATATGAAATGGAGATGTAGTGTATGAAATGAATTTAAAATACAAAGACTTAAACCAAGTAAAGTTTAAAATAGGCCATTTAGCATAATTTGTCCCATTTTGATTCTTTACACATGAACTTAGGATAAAATGTATTTTGTAGGTTTTTGAATGTTTTTTGAATGAAAATGAAATTAATGAAGTAGGGTTTTTACTTTTACTAAGAAAAAAGGTGTTTTACTTTAGGAAAAGGGATCATAGTTTTGGAAAAGGGTGAATATGCTGATGAAAATGAGTTTTATGTAGGGAATCCAATATTTTTAACCAATCAATTATCAAGCCTTGGGTCTGGTCCCAACAGAATTCAAAGAAATGCTCTGAGCCCCTTTAACTAAAGGTTTAGAATATTGGATCATTGTGGGGGAGGGGAAATTAGTAATTTTTGCCCGATGATGTTTTATTACATGCCTTGCACAACTAATTTCTACCTACTCATCATTATTTATAACATTTTTTACTTCATTTTCATGGGTGCATTTAAGCTTGCAAACCTAAATCCATTTTTCTTTCAAAGCATAAAAAACTATCTCAGTCTAACCTTATTTCGTCTGTCTGAGGGCTTAGATTAAACTTGTTGAGCTCCTCATTTATTCTCTAACTATCTACTGATTTGTCAAGTTTAAATTGTTTGACATATCTTTATTCTCTATCTAAAACATGAAAGTCAAAGCATGAAAATTTAAGATTAAATTGTTTTAACTGATCATGGATTATGGCATTTATTGACAATCTGCACATAATCATTATTTTTGCAGTAAAAGTAAATAGTAGTGGCATTTTGACTTGCTCACTTTCATGTCTTATTTTATCTCTTTTTGGGGTCTGCCTTTTATTCTTTTTTGATCTTTTCTTTTTCTAAGTCCTTTGATATTTCTTTTAGGACTTTTACGCTCTTTTCTTTTCTTTCTTCTTTTTCAAAATATGGGAAAGCAACTTGCAGAAAGCAACTTGCAGAAAGCAACTTGCAGAAAGCAAGGTATGTACAAATTTACAAGACTATCAAATTCTATTCAAAAATTATGAACCCTATTATTATAGGACCCTAACAGGGCCTCAATGGATAAAAGGAGGAAGGGAAGGCTCATTTTTCATTCATTCATTCAGTTATTTTCTTCTTGTCATTTTGACAGAGCACGCTTGAGCCGGAGAGCGAAGTCTACAGTGTTGTTTAGCACACGAGATCTTCAAGCGGAGATCTCAACCTCTGCCTCGGGGGACTTCGAGTGCCCGCTTAGGATAGGAGTTCCACCCTTTTTTGATGGAATTTCTACCAGCAACATCAGGAGGAAGCGTAGCCATTTCTGAACCACACAGAGGAGGATCATACTACGCAGTGGAGGACGTAGTGTGGTGAGGAGTTTGAGTCGGGAGGTTGGAGAGAAGGGAATTCTCATTAGGAGAATTGGAGGGGAGGCTAGCCACCTCATACCAGGGTTTATTGCAACATTCCGAAGACATTTCCAAGAATATTCTTCTGGTGGTTCAATTTCCCCCAACAGTTCATTGTGCCAAAACTAAGAGGGCCAATGTCCAAAGTCAAAACTAGGAAAAACCCTTTCTGGGTTTTTCTGGGTTTATTGAGGAGAGGCCAAGATTAATTTGGAAAAAATTTCTAGGTATAATTAAGACGGAAAAAAATTATCCCAATTGAGCCAGCAGCTAGAGGAGCTAGGGAAAAATTAGGCAGAAATTCTGAGGTCACTATTTGGAAAAATATTTCGTGGCTTATTGTGTGTTTCTTAAGCATAGACCGTGGTTAAAAGCCCAGAATTTTATGAGCATTATTCTAGGCCCTAGAATCATATTCAATGGAGCAGAAGCAACATTTCTGGGCTAGGCAGTGCAGAGACAGAGCTATACAGATCCACTTCCAACCAGAGATTTAACTTTGGTTTGAGTTGTGCTTTAGCTTGCTTTGAGCAGGCCCAGATGCAAGCTTCCCAACACCACTATTGTACTCATTCCATTCAATTTAACAAAATGGCTCAGCAGTTTTTTTTGGCTCCATTTTACATGTTTTGATGATGTATTTTCTGTTGCTGTAGTTTTTAGTCTATTTTCACTTTTATTACTGTTAATCCCAATTTGGGATTTTACAGATTTGAGCACATTAATGAACTAGAGGAAGGGGTCCAAACTGTTATTTCTAACCCTTACCGACATCCCAAAGCATATAAGGATGAGATAGAGAAGGCAATCTAGGAGTTTTTGGAATTAGGAAAAATTCGCCCAAGCTCAATCCATTTTGCTTCATGTGTGGTTTTGGCTAAGAAGAAGGATAGGTCCCTAAAGATGTGCATAGACTATCAGGCACTAAACAAAAAGACCATAAAAATATATGTATCCTATCCCGAGGATCAACAAGCTAATAGATGAGATGAAGGGGGTCAAGTACTTCACAAAGATTGACCATCTCTCAGGTTACCATCAGATCATAGTTCGAGATGAGGAAATTCTAAACACAATTTTCAGATACCACTATGGACATTATGAATTTCTAGTAATGCCTATTGGATTAACCAATTCCCCTGCAACGTTTCGTTCAGGTATGAACCATGTGTTTAAAAACAAGCTATGCAAATGTGTGTTGGTATTCTTCGACAACATCCTGATTTACAATCAGACATGGGAGGATAATTTACAACACTTGGATGAGGTTTTGGGAATACTAGAGGCACAACAATTCTATTCCAAAATATCCAAATGTGATTTTGGCATGAGAGAAATGTTATATTTTGGTCACATAATCAAAGACCAAGGTGCCAAAGTGCACCAAGAGAATATTAGAGCCATTCTCAATCGGCCCACTCGCAAAAATGTAACAAACTTAAGGAGCTTATTGGGTATTTGTACTTATTATAGAAGATTTGTTAAGGTATATTCACAAATGGAAACATCTATTACCATCCTGACACAAAGGGGATCGTTTGTATGGACAAAGACAACACAGGAGACATTTGAGCGAATGAAGGAAGTGATGATTTCATGCCTAGTTCTAGCCTTGCTGGACTTCTCCCAACCATTGATATTGTAGTGTGATGCTTTTGGGGAAGGAATGGGGTTTTTTTTTAACACGGAATCGCCATATGATTGCTTTTGAGAGTAGGAACATCTAGGATTATGATCACTCTTATTCCATTTATGACAAAGAAATTTTGGCAATTATGGATGCACTAGCCAAGTTTCAACCATATCTAGTGGGGAACAATTTCAAGGTCAAAATTGATCATAATAGTCGCAGGTACTTCCTGGATCAAAAGGGATTGAACGAAATGCAACAAAAATGGGTTAGCAAGATTCAATCACTTTGAGATTGAATACATCAAAGGGAAAAAATATGCAGTTGCAGATGCCTTATCCAGGAAACCAAATACCTTCTCCCTCCTAGACATTGTGGAAGACTGGAAATCACATCTTTTAGTGGCATATTTGAAGAACGGACCAACTTGTGAGGTTCTTGATGTGAAATCATCAGAAAAGTGATATAGATTTTTCAGTGACATTATCTATTATAAGGACCGAATTAATATAGTACTAGTCTAGTCCCAGCTGAAGATGAAGATCATACAAGCAGCCCACGACTCCCCTCTAGCGGGACATCCGGGATTTCTAAAGACTTACATGACCATTAGGGAGAGGTTCACATGGAAGGGACCCAAGAGGGACATTATCAAATATGTCCAGGAATGTGGTACCTACCAGAGAAATAAGGTTGAACATACACACCCAGCAAGTTTGTTACAACCACTACCCATTCCAGAACAAAAATGGGAGAGTGTCTCCATGGATTTCATTACAAGGCTACCATCATCCCAAGGAAAAGATTGATAGTCTGAAAAATATTCCCACTTCTTTGTAATTTCCTCCAAAAGCTTTGCATCTCAAATAACATAAACATTTTTCCAAGGAATATTTCTTCTACATGGTTTTCCAAAAATCATTGTCAGTGACCATGATCGAAGGTTCGTGGGAGCATTCTGGCAGGAGATATTCAGGTTAGCAGGCACAAAAAACACTCCTAGTACAAGTTACCATCCACAGACAGATGGATAGATAGAAGAAGTAAATAAATGGGTGGAAGGTTACTTATAAAAATATGTCACATGGAAACAAAGAGCATGGATCAAGTGCTTATATTTAGGAGAATATTTCTATAACATCATTTATCACATGTTCATAAGGATGTCACATTTCTGAGACTTATATGGATATGAGGCACTCGCTTTCACAGAAAAAACATTTGGAGATATCAAGGCACCATTAGCGAAGGATTGGATCCAGGGATGTTAGGATATTCTCCGGGAACTCAAGGATAACCACAAAAAACTCAGAGTCAGCAGAATTTATATGCATATCGACAAAGGATAGAAATGAGTTTTGAAGTGGGATATGTAGTTTACCTCTAGCTATAACCGTACATACAATATACCTTGAAGCAGGAAGGAGAAGAAAATTTAAAGCCATGGTTCTACGAGCCATATCGAGTTATCCGAAAAATATGAGAAGTTACATATGAATTGGAGCTTCCAGTAAATAGCATAATTCATAACATATTTCATGTTATGATATGAAGTCTTTGTGATAGTCATGATATGAAGTCTTTGTGAAATATGTGGTCATGATTAGCCTTGTGGCCTTGTGGGTGGGGGTACATATGGGTTCACGTAGAGGTTAAATATGTTTAGTATTCAATAAAAATATAATATTGAGAACTCACTCCCCCACTAGTCCAACCAGATATTGCAAGGTGGACATCTATTGGCACATGAAGTTGATTGGGTTTCTTACGCAAGGGATATGTTCGGTTGATACAACGAATATATGTACACGATGGGGATCTATTGGCACATGAAGTTTCTACTTGGAAAAGTACTCTTAAATAGGCATGAAAGCTGCGAGGATATTCTCCTCTCCTTGGACCACTTGCAGCGTTGAAAAGCATATAGCAATTACTTCATACTCTGGTTTCTCTCCAGATATCAACAAGGAGTCTATACCAATAAAGGTCACTGATTCAAGCCATTCCTCTTAGTTTATATTTTCATGTTATGGTTTTAGTTTTTAAGTTTTAGTTATTTACTTTGTTTCTCAATGGCCTTGAATGTCTGGTTTATTACATATGTATTGTGAATGTTTCTTTTCTTGGAAATATTTTGTTTTATCCCTCTCTAAAATATTGTATTTTTGGATATGGTCAAGTTTTCTTAGCTACCAACCTCCTTAAACTTCTTTGTCTTATCACGTAATATCTTATTTTGAAGAATATATATATATATATATATATCTTGGTGTGTGCGTGTGTGGTTTAATATTTCCATATACAAAGATGTGAATTTATATATTTATATGTATAGTGTTATTAAGAGTTAGCATAAATCAATGTTAACTTCACATCTATCAATCCCTCAATCTCTCTGTGTGAAAACCTTTATTAAAGTTTTTTCACTCAAAAAGAGGCTTGCATCTTGAAATATTTGATCTCTTTAAGCAATATATATATGGACATTGAAATATTTTATAATATTTTTTGTTATCAATATTTTTCCTAAATACCATGTGCCAACTCCATGTAAAGTAGGAAATAAAGTATAGATATTCTTCATGTTGAAATGTAATATTGCCTCAATACATTAGAATAATTTTTACATTCAAATACTAGAGAAAGATGAGCTTGAATTATTTTATTTATAATCTATATTGGAATTTTTTTATTTTTATTTATTTCCACGTTTCAACTCCGTGTGAAGTATTGATGGAGTTATACATGCCCCTCACCCTCAATATATAAAGCTACTAACATGTACTTCTAGAATACTTTTTTTTTAATTTGAATTATATATATATATAGAGAGAGAGAGAGAGAGAGAATTGAAATATTTATTTATGGTAGACATTAATTTTTTTTTTTAAATGCCGCATGGAAACCCTGAATTACACATATCACTCATATTAAGTTGTAGAATCAAAACAATCAAGAAAAAAGTGAGCACCTTTATACTACTTTTAATTAATACTAACCAAATATGTATATTTATTTTTATTTTTTAATTATAGGCGACATTATTTTTTAATTTAGTGAATACTCTATTTTTATTTTAAAAAGGAAACTTGTAAACTCAAGTTTAGTAGAAAATTAGAGGACCAGACATGGTGGACATATTACACACAAAATAATTGTATATTACACAATGCAAATCACTCGGATACATCACATATTTATGGTGCTTGTGAATCCAACCAATTCCAAATATGAATAGGGAGGTTGAGATATTCTCTCAACATCCACCTACAAATCTGCAACCAATTCTATACTGAGCATGGAAGAATTATCTTCCAAGTCTCTCCCTTAATTATTACATGCACAATTACAATACATACAATAAAACAGATCTCTGTCTCACTGGTCTTCATCAACAACTCTATCCACTCTGCAGTCTTTTGGACTCCGCTCTTTCTTTCTCAAAATCTTTGAGATTACCTTTCAACTCATTTAAAGTGCACTTTCTTTTGACCATCAATGATGAACTTTGCAAGATCAAAAATATTGACAACTCAACTCGTCGTGGCTTCCACTATAAGAGTTTTCAAATGATGAACCATCCTATGGACCAATCAGCATATGTTAGATATTTCACTTTCGAATATCCATCATTTGTGAGGCAAATGGTCTGAATACATAATGTGTTCAAAATCTGATCTAACAACTAGACCTGTTTCATACACATGGATCTCATATTGTAACCTATAGCCATTTTTCAGGGGTTTCTGAGCGCCAAGAACAACAAACCATAACAGTATAAACACAATCAAACTAGTGATGTGTTCAAGGGTTTCCGAGCACCAAGAACCACTAATTTGAATTAAGAAACACTATTCAATAGTTGATTCCGCACCAAATATAACTTAGTGATCAGGAGTTCATAAATTTTGCTCAAAAAATTTTGTTACAGGATTGGGTTGAAACCAGAATGGTTGCGTAGATCTCGTCTTCATGATTCTGGCACCATGAACGGTTCGAAAAATTGATGTCATATGAGGGAGATATCACGTTCTAATCGAATTCCCAAACAGCTAAATTTTGCGACAGGGTTGACTAGGATGCCCAGTCAGCATGGAGGATGCATAGTCAGCAAAAGGAATATTCCTCAAGAATATTTTGAGGATTATTCATTTCCTCAAATCCAGTAAGTTGATGACAAGTGGCACCATCCTATTCATTGATGGGTTGTACATTGTTTCTGGAGGACCAATCATAGGGTCACACGTGGCTAGCCCTAAGGCCGCCATGTATCCCCAAATTGGAGTGTTAAAATTTTGGGAGATGTCCCGCAGGGTTCGATCCTGTGACCTCTGGCCTGCACACATAGGTCTCCACCAACCGGGCTACATATGTTACTTAACATTGTATGTAGTCAGGTTCTATTTAAACGTTGATATAAAGTAGAGTGGGGGCTGGGGACCATCAGTGGTCCCAACCCGCCAGCGGTCCCGTGAGCTATCACATGTTAATACAAACCACAACATTAAATGTAACCTCCAGCTTTTAACCCGCCAGCATATCCGCTATACTTATCACATGTTATAATCTCAGTGTGGTTTAAACTCCAACAGTTTTGTTAATGTGATTTAAACTCTGGTTCAAACATCTTTACCACGGTTCAAGCCTGGAGTTCTACTCCGACATTAACTATCACTGCATGGTTTGGGTTGGCATGTGGAAACCCAACCATAACATTAAATTTGCGGTTAGCCACTGGAAGAGTTTTAGAGCGCGCCCTAAAATTTAGCGGATTGCACTAAAATAACTCCAGTTAAATTGATTTTTCCACAATTAGTGGAGCTTTTCTAGGTGTTACTGGGAAAATGAGTTGGAGGCTCAATTTTCCGCCCATTCAGAGTGAATGAAGAATCATTCTAGACTAATTGGAGCATTATGGAGCCATTGGTGTAGAGAAAACAGCCATTAAAGGCATGTAACTACATGTATTTACAAAATTGTGAGCATAATGAAATATGGACATGACATTGGGAGTTGGACCAGCAGATGTAGCCCAGGAGGGGTGAACTGCTTCATCATGCATTTTGTGTAAATGTTATGTGGTGTTTTATTTCTCTGTTTTACACTACTATTCGGTGTATTTTGTGCTTATTTCATGCTTCTAATCCACTAAAATCATCTACAATTTATGGTTAAAATCCTCAATCCTTAAGCAAAATCAAGAGACAAGTATGCACATGTTTTATAACTAGAAAGACACTTAGCACAAAAAAACTAATACCGTCCTTTCAAAATAGAATGTTATTAATGCTAGATTTTATGCTCTGGTGTTGCTTTGTGTAAATATTTGTTTAACTTTTTGCAAGTTTTAGATGCTTACTAGGCTCAAGCTCAAGAGAGGAGAAGGCACATTGGTGGAAGAAAGAGGGTCTCAAAGTGAGCCATAGAAAAGGAGAGAAATATTGCCACAATCTCCACCACCTAGTTCACCTCCTAAGGAAGTAGAAGTGCCATTAAGAATGCCTCAAGAGGAAGGAGAAATCCATGAAGAGATAGATCCTAAAGAGGAATAAAGAGTGTTTAGGAAATAATTCCTTGACATGATTGAGATGGTTAGAATCCCTTATCAAGAAAGGAATGATAAATTGGAAGGAGAAGGATCCTAAATTCATAAGGAAGGACATGGATCTTCAGGAGGTCACAATGATGAAGATATGTCAAAGAAGGGAAATGGAGGAAATGGAGGAAATGGAGGGCCATCATCCTCACCCTCATCATCATCATCCTCTACTTCGTCTTCAATACATCAGCCACACAAGTCAAAGAACACTGGTAAAAGTCATTTTTTAAAACTTGATGTTAAGTTTGAATTGCCAATGTTTAATGGTGAAGTCAATGTAGAAAATCTTGATAATTGGATTAGGAAATTGGAGGTCTATTTGAGAATCCATAACCTTCAAGATGGTGATACCAAAATCCAATTAGCTTCATTGAGAATGGAAGGTGCAACACTTGTTTGGTGGGAAGCCAAGACAAAGGAGGAGATCAAGAAGCATGGTAAGATTATTCTATCATGGACTGATTTCATTACTGCAATAAAACAATAGTTTTATCCATTAGCTCACATGCAGAAAGCCATAATGAACTGGCAAAACTTTAGGCAATTGAAGGGACAGAATGTGCAAGAAAACACCCAGGAATTTAGGAGAAGAGCTCTCTTATTAGGGGTAGATTTGCAGAGCCAATATACTTTTCTCAAGTACATAGGAGGCTTACATATCTACCTAAAACATACTATCCTCATGTTTAACCACACAAGTCTAGATGAAGTATGTGTTCAGGCCACACATCTAGAAGCTAGAGGGAAAAAAATTTCTGAAGAGGGTAGGAAGAAACCTTTTAAGGGAAAAAAAAAGAGAGAAGACCTCAAAAGGTAATAACAAAAAGAATGCATTTTTTAAGAAAGAGGGAGAAAAATTGGTTTGTAAAAATTGTTCAAAAGAAGGCCATGATGAAAATCATTGTTGGAAATTACATCCTGAAATGAGGCCAAAGAAATACAACAACAAAGGGAAACATAAAACTGCAGCTACAAGTCAACATGATTTAGGAGAGGATTTAGGTGATGAATCTAAAATTACAACCATGGGATTGAAGAACATGAAGGGAAAATAAATTGAAACTAAAACCAGTACTAGTATATCAAATTGTCACATACATGCTCCAAATGAAGAAGAAAGAATTGAACTGCTTCATGTGAGGGTCATATCCAAACATACTAAAATTGACACATTGTTTGAAAATGGGTCACAAGCAAACTTAATCTCTGAATACTTGGTCAAGAAACTTAACCTTGAGACCATACCACATCCAAAACCATATCCACTTGGTTGGATTTGTAAGGATGCAAATTTACATGTTTTAAAGAAGTGTATATTGTGGTTTGCAATCACTACACATTTTGTTGACACAGTTGAATTAGATGTGGTTCGGCTTGACATAACAGGTATTGTGTTGGGGAGTCCTTACTTGTATGACATGAAAGTGATATTCCATTTCCATGGTAAAAAATACCATTTATTCAAATATGGTAAGAAGTAAATTGTTAGAGCACATCGCAAGAATACAAACATTGCTATGGTAAATGTTGGATAGGTAAAGAGGCTCGTGAATTCAAGTAAGAATTTTTTTCTTCTAATGATTAAGCCTAAAGCTGATGTTAATCATGAATCATTTTAGGGATGTGATCCTAAGTTGAAATCAGATTTATATGATGTAGTTGATGTACGTCATGAGATGTTTCAGGAGCCAACAGGATTGCCTCCAAAAAGGGAGATTCAACATGAGATTCAGTTGCAGCAAGATTGTCCCCTTCCAAACATCGGCATGTATCACGTGTCGATAATGGAGAAAGATGAAATAAAGAGGCAAATCAAGGAGATTTTGATAAAGGAATCATAAGGCCAAACACTTTTCCATGCGGTTCACCCATAGTCTTGATTCCAAAGAAATATGGGACTTGGCGCATGTGTGTAGACTTCAGAGCTTTGAAGAAGATAACGGTAAAGAATTGATACCCACTCCCAAGGATAGATGATTTTCTTGAATCGCTGAAAGAAGAAAATTTTTTCACTAAGTTATATTTACAAAGTGGATATCATCAAGTAAGAATTGCAGAAAGTGACATATGGAAAACTACATTCAAAACCAAACAAGGACTGTTTGAGTGATTAGTAATGCCATTTGGTTTGTGTAATGCACTGGAAAATTTCATGTTGTTATGAATATTGTTTTGTGTCCATTCCTTGATGACTTTGTGATTGTGTACTTAGATGACATATTGACTTTCAGCAAAACAAGAGAAGAACATGTCTTGCGTGTGAATAGAGTGCTTGATGTTTTGAAGAAAGAGAAAAATTTTCTTAAGATGTCAAAGTGTGAGTTTGGAAAGACTTATTTTGTTTATTTGGGACACATTGTAGGAGGAGGAGAGTTGAGAATTGATCCTTCTAAAGTGGAATCCATTGTGAATTGGCCCACACCCAGAACAGTAACCGAGGTAAGAAGTTTCTTGCAGCTCAGTATTGGAGAAATTTTATTGCTAATGTTTTTGCCATCGCAGCTCCTATGCATGCAGTGACAAGTGTGAAGAAAGGCTTCCAATGGGGAGGCAAACAACAACAAGATTTCAAAGCTTTAAAAGACAAGATCAGTTCAGCTTCAATCCTTGCATTACCAAATTTGAGACAGCCATTTGAGATACAAACTGATGCTAGTGATTATGACATGGGTGCAATACTTTTGCAACATGGTAATCCTATCACTTTTCATTCTGAAACATTCAATGGTGTTGTAACTAATTATCCTACATATGACAAAGAACTGTATGCGTATGTACAAAGAATCAAGAAGTGGAAACACTACTTGATGGGTAAAGATACGATTGTGCATATCGATCACCAACTATTAAATTACTTGTAGTCGAAAACAAAATTGCAGCAATCAAGATATTTCAGGTGGATGGGATTTCTTCAACAATTTCACTTGGTTATAAGGTACAAGAAAGGTATCTTCAATAAATTTGTTGATATTCTCACAATACCAATCATTAGTGCATCTACTTTACTAAAAAATGATTCTATTGTACATGAGAGTTACATAGAACAATATGCACATGATGTTGATTTTCAAGATATGTATGCTAGTTTGAGTGAAGGGAATCAAATTGAAGAAAAAGATTATCACATGCATAACAATTTTTTGTTTCATTTGGGCAAGTTGTGTATACCACAAGGAGAGAGGCTAAGTGTCATGATAGAAGATCATTGATCTCTTATTTCTGGGCACTTTGGGGTAAGAAAAATAGTGGCGCATCTACAGAGGTATTGCTATTGGCCTCGCATGATAGATAGTGTGTCGTGTTTTATAAGAGGTTGTTCTATGTGTGCAACAAAAAAGCCTAGTAATAGGAATCTTCGGTTGTACACGCCACTACCGGTACCATCAAGGCCATGGGAGAGTGTCTCCATGGACTTTGTTGGAGGACTACCTATGTCAAGAAAACAGCATGTTTATCTTTATGTATTTGTGGATAGATTCAGTAAAATGTGTATACTTATGCCATGTAAGAAAACCATTACTACTGAACAAATGGCTGAACTTTATTTTCAACATGTATGGGTTCATTATGGATTGCCAACTTCTATTGTTAGTGACAGGTATTCCAGGTTCATTGGGAATTTTTGGTCCAATCTTTGGAGTATGATGGACACAAAGTTGAAAAAGAGTATTTATTTTCATCCGCAAACTAATGGAAAGACCGAGGTGGTGAACAGAACCGTTGTGCATCTATTGCAAGGATATTGCAGCAAACATCCTAAGTTGTGGGATGAGCAATTGCATTACATTCAACACGCTTACAACCGAGCAAAGCACTCTTCTACAAATACATCACCTTTTGAAGTATGCTTTGGGTATTTTCAGAAATCTCCATTAGACTTCATCTTTGGTAAGGATGTTGCAATTGATGGCCATAGTGACATTGACAAGGCTCGAAAGTTCAATGAGAAAATTTATATTATACATCAACAAGAACAACTTGAGAAACTAAAAGAAAATACAAAGAGAGGCATGAAAAACATAGGGTTGATCACAAGTTTCAAGAAGGAGATGAGGTATGGTTGCACATTAGCAAAGAAAGGATGCAAGGGGAAAGTAAAAATCTCAAACCCATTCGCTATGGTCCATTCAAGATCATAAAGCAAGTTGGTAACAATGCATTTCAGCTTGACTTGCCTTCATATATGCAAATGTATTCAATTGTTAATGTTGAAAAGTTACGTTTGTATGAGCCACCTTTGATAGATGATCAAGAAAGTGATGTTTAGCTGCTTTCTAATGAAGATTTCTCGATAGAATTTATGGATGAGCTCAAGGAATATACAATTCTTGTCAGGAGGACAAGAGCATCTAAGAGGGGAAGTGTTGACTACCTTCGAGTTGGGCTCAAAGGCACTAAACCAAGCAAGGAAAAGTGGATGTAGGTTGTAAAGGTGAGGGATTTGTACCATCATATAGTGAACAGGTAATCAAGTCATTTGGGGTCCAAAAGTTTCCCAATGGGGAGGATTGATCAGGGGTTTATAAATTTTGCTCAAAATTGAAAGTTACAAGATTGGGTTGAAACCAGAATGGTTGTGTAGGTCACGTCTTCCTGATTCTGGTGTCGTGAATGGTTCGAAAAACCGATGTCGTATGAGGGAGATATCGCATTCTGATCAAATTCCCAAACAACTAAATTTTGCGACAGGGTTAACTAGGATACCCAGTCAGCATGGAGGATGCACAGTCAGCAAAAGGAATATTCTTCAATAATATTATGAGGAATATTCCTTTCCTCAGAGCCATTCAGTGGATGACAAGAGGCACTGTCCTATTTTTTAATGGGTTGTACGTTGTTTCTGGAGGACCAATCATAGGGTCACACGTGGCCAACCCTGAGGCCGCCACGTGTCCCCAAAGTGGAGTTTTAAAATTTTGGGAGAGGTCCCACAGGGTTCGACCCCACCACCTCTGGCCTACATGCATAAGTCTCCACCAACCGGGCTACATGTGTTACTTAACATTATATGTAGTCAGGTTCTATTTAAACGTTGATGTAAAGTGGAGTGGGGGTTGGGGACCATCGGTGGTCCCAACCCACCAGCGGTCCCATGGGCTATCACATGGTAATACAAACCACAACATTAAATGTAACCTCCAGCTTTTAACCCGCCAGCATATCCGTTATACTTATCACATGTTATAACTCTTCGTGTAGTTTAAACTCCGACGATTTCGTTAACTCGATTTAAACTCCAGTTCAAACAACTTTACCATGGTTCAAGCCTGGAGTTCCACTCTAACATTAACTATCACCACATGGTTTGGGTTGGCATGTGGCCACCCAACCATAACATTAAATTTTCGGTTACCCACTGGCGGATTTTTAGAGCACGCCCTAAAATTTAGCGGATTGCACTAAAATAACTCCAGTTAAGTGGAGTTCTCCACAATTAGTGGAGTTTTTCTAGGTGTTACTGGGAAAATGAGTTGGAGACTCAAATTTTCACCCATTCAGAGTGAATGAAGAGTCATTCTAAACTAATTGGAGCATTATGGAGCCATTGGTGCAGATAAAACAACCATTAGAAGCATGTAACCACATGTATTTGCAAAATTTTGAGCAGAATGAAAGATGGACATACCATTGGGAGTTGGACCAACAAATGTAGCCCAAGAGGGGTAAATTGCTTCATCATGCCTGCTATGTAAATGTTATGTGGTATTTTATTTCTCTGTTTTGCACTGATGTTCAATGTATTTTGTGCTTATTTCATGCTTCTAATTCACTAAAATCATCTACAATTCATGGTTAAAATCCTCAATCCTTAAGCGAACTCAAGAGACAAGTATGGACATGTTTTATAACTGGAAATACACTTAACACAGTTTTACAGTCCTTTCAGATCACTTAGATACAACATACATCACTGATAGATTAAAAATTTTGAGAGGTTTTGCATCTTCTGTTTACAAACCAAAAAATATAATTTTAATAGCACACAAACTACATCAACACTCCCATCCTCTAGAAAACCTAGTGATAAACGACCCTTCTACTGTAATGAATCTAGATAAACCATAAACAAAATGAAAGAAACATGCTTCCAATCATTGCAGAAGAAATGATTCAAACTTTTGAAGAGAATTGCAGATTTGGTTCGCTTCCACACCTTCCAAATTCACTGGGTTTTGATTTGCATCTCGTCATCGATCCACTAAGCGAAAGAAATTTTTTCATCCAATGGAGTATCCAATAACTATGAACCTCCTTCCAGTATTCAAACTACAGTTCCCATTGAAGGCCTCAACACCCAGTTGCTATAAATACACCACAACGCTATTTTTATCAATTGATACACTTCATCCATGTCCTTTGGCATGTTAAATTTAAGTTCACTCTCAATCAATTCTTGTGTCTCATGTGACTTTCCAACAAATATGAGGCCGACCATGTTTAGAAATGTGTGTGGACTGTGGAGTATTATAGAATTTCATTCAATGTGTGCTGAAGTATAGCTGCAAGTGGTTCCTTCAAGAATTTGTCACCAAGCCTATTAACAAGAGCGCCCCTTCCTTTGGCACTACGAAGAGTCTGCCGGAATGTGCATTCACTGGTTATGAAGAAAATTGGTCAACAAGATATTTTGCAGGGTCCAGATCAAGTTACATATCCAAATACATATCCAGTTGCATTCATTGGAGATTTGAATCGAACAGCATGAGATCAAGTCTCACCAGTGACATCCAAGCCATAAATTTCTTAAGGAATAGAATTGGAAAGGATGTAAGGCGAGGTGATGGTTCCGCTGGCAAACGTGGATGGAAGTCGTGCTATTATTTTGTTTGAACAATAAGAACAGATCACCAGGTGCTCCTCCAAGAACAAAAGGAAGCTTCGAGATCCTCTCGCATGCACTTAATCAAACAAAAAACTTCTTGCACACAACACACAACAATTCATATGTTGTTACAGTATTATTACAAACATAATAACACACAAAAAAACATACGGAAATCTCACATGTACTAATCTACTTATTTACAGGGAAGGATTAGCCATCATGGAACTACATCTTCCTGGCTATCCCTACAAGGAGTTAAGCCAGAGCTAGCTCTGATACCAAGTAGAAAATTAGAGGAGCAGACATGGTGAACATATTACAAAAAAAGTAATTGTATATTACATAATATAAATCTCTCAGATACATCACATATTTATGGTGCTTGTGAGATCCAACCAATTCCAAATATGAATAGGGAGATTGAAATGTTATCTCAACATCCACCTACAAATATGTAACCAATTCTAAACTGAGCATGGAAGAATTATCTTCCAAGTAGTTTGAGCACTAAAAGAATTACACATCTCCCTATGCTAGGTTAGAGAATGCACCAGTCGATGCAATTATCTGCAAATAAATATAGGCTATCAAATATTTTTGCGCATATTAACATGAAATGGGTGGATATTATGTACTTAAAATTCTACCATATGAGGATTTTCTATTATTATCCTTCTTAACATATTTCCAATGAAATAGCCTATTTTCTCTTTTGAATTGTAAATTCACTTAGGATTTCTTATCTTCCCTACTATCATAACTATATTTAATTAACACTAAATCTCTTCCATTATTATAAGTAATGGATATCCTTGTGTAATCAATACATGATTAATATGATATGCTCTTATATGGGATCATAACGAGCTTTTCTATATTCATGCATTCTTCTTAGTAATTTATCTTCTTCTAGTTTAATTTGGGAGTCTCAGTTTTCATCAAGGATATATATATAGCTTCATTTTCTTATCTAAATCACATTTTAATTAAATGTAAGGTTTAAGGTCATGAATTATATCACCATTAAATGGGTTCTTAGCCCAATAACAAGAAATATTAAATATTTTTTTCCACTTCAGTGTAGGAACGTTGAACTAATATGTTACCTACGGTAGTTGGAAAGGGGGGGGGGATAATATTAAATATTTTAGTCAAGTGGACATTGGAATATTTTATAGTATTTTTTGTTATCAATATTTTTCCTAAATACCATGTTTAAACTCCATGTAATTTACAGAATAAATTACACATCTTCTTTATGCTAAAATGTAATAGTGTCTCTCTACATCGTAATATATTTTACTTTTAAGTACCAGAGAGAGACATTTGATATTGAATTATTTTATATCTAATCTATATTGTATATTTATTTTTTCAAATGTCACATGTCAACTCCATGTGAAGTATTGATGGAATTATACATGACTCTCATTCTCAATCTATAAATCATCTAACATGTATTGAACCAGTAATTTCTTTTTCTCTAACTTTTTTTTGTTTGCTAAGTAATGTGAGTCTTGAGATGACTTTGCCTTGGGACATTGTGACTCAGGGGCATCTAAGATATCAAAATCACCCAGGGATCACACCCATCTTGGGCCACATTGGCCCTTAACATGGTTGTATTGCCACATCAGACCTTAAATGGTTGGATTTTTCCCATGGAGTTTTGTATCAGTGACCTTCACATCATGGAGTGTCTTAATAGTACACCCCATCACCGTCTATTCTACGTAACGTGGGGTTTTTTCTTTAACTTTGAATTATATGTGTGTGTGTGTGTGTGTGATAGAAAAATTAGAGAGCAGAGAGAGATTATGCACACAACAAATCACACACTATGTTATAATTAAGCACATAACAAATTACATATATAGTTGTAGGTCACCAACTTTTAGATGATAATATTTGATGAAGGTTAATCTATGACTCATAGGAAACTCACACACATCGGTAAATAACTACTTCTAGAATCACAATTAGGGACTCACAATGACAACTCACAATTAGTATGTGTAATGCTTACATGATAAATATATAAAATAAACATTAAAACAATAAATGAAACTCTGTCAATTTTCTCTTATATGGTCATCGCTAGCACTCATATCCACTATGAAATGTCATGATTTTCGCTCTTTTCTTAACCACACTTTCGGGCTTCCCACTTGATCCATGTAATATATAACTACTTCAAACCATCGTTGATGTACTTTGAAAAATTGATGCTTCTCAACCTCCTGGAGAGCAACGGGTCAGTCTCGATACTGAACCATCCTATGGAACTTCAACCATCTATTGAATCCACGTCCCCCCATAGCCTCCATCACTTATCTAACATAAAATTCTGGGTAGAAAATGTCTTCAATGGAAAATTATACAACTTGACCTTGTATAAAATAAATTGTATTGATGCTCCTGGAACACAACAGGTCACACCAACTTGAAGTTATTAAGAACTACGTGTGACTAATTCTCTTAGAGCACGACATGTCACATTAGTATGTTTAATAGTTAGCATGTTCTTTGTGGTTCTGCATCATTTGACTTTTGCACAATATAATAACATAATACAACTTTAATTCACACCATTGGATACACACATTACAACATAATAAAATAACAATAGCTTTGCATACAACTAAATATCAAACCCACACCTTGAAATAACATACACATTAGTCTAAATTTGTTGTAGATATGGACTCTTCTCTTTAACTAACAACGACTAGCGCTCTCTGCATCAATAACAATGCTCCTCTGCTGATAAAAATAGTGAACATGATCCAATCCTTTACTGACGCAATTCACTTCCCTTTCAATTCGGTTTCAAATTTTAACACTCCGACTTCTAATACCAAGTGTTATAGGACATTTTGTCACATATGGTCGATAGGCCTTTAAACATGATCATTCACATCCTTGAAAACTTTGTCATCATTCCTATACAAATACCTAAGCATAACTCTCTCAAAACCCTGAATTTTTTCCTTTAACCACTTCATTTCAGTGATTTTTAGACCTAACGCACTCTGGCCATTTACAAACCAATGTTCACCAGCATGTTGGACCTCTATGGACCTGCCTTGATAATTAACAAGATGCCTCTTGTTGGGGGTGCGCTAATTCTAGAAATTCGGGAAAAATAAAAAGAATCTTGAAGCTTACTCCCCCAGAAGCTTCCAGGAATTGTTATAACTATTTACCTTGGATGAAATTCTTGAATCCTATCCTATCATACCTTGGATATTTCACCCCTTATCCCTTGATATCATCCTCCCATCAAGATTGGATCTCAAGCCTAGATTGGTAAATGGATAATAACTCTTAACCTACCATCTTCTTCTATATATTTATTGTCATCCACAAGCTAGGTGTTGGATTTGGAGATAGATTCTACCCTCATATTGTTGTTTTGAGAGTCAATATTCCATGCATTAGGGTGACATAGAGGTACACTTTGTGGAAAGGAAGGACAAGTCAACTTGGAAGAGCTCTTCTACAAGATCAACTCCTATATTTGGTTGTAACTCTCTCCATTTCTATTAATACAAAGAGTTCATTGTTTTCCTATATGAGATGTTATGATTTCATGTATTTCAATGCTATGTTGATCCATTGAATAAAGTGACGGATGATGCTACATAGATGTCGTAGATCGTTGGTTTTTTTGTTTGATTGTGCAAGTTCTAATTGTAGCAATCAGAGCTAAGATTGGATCGTACAAGCCAAGAGAGAAATGGAGCTTATGAAAGAGTCCAAGTAGGATTCATCCCATTGTCCATTTAATTTAAGGAAAACATCAGCTTATTTTCTTTCTGTTGTTCTAAACTAAGCCATCAAATCTAGGGAATATACTTTTGTCCGTAGTCATAGATTCCATGTAACAAATTGGTGACTCTACTGGGGAATGATGTATTCCCTTGGTGCTTTCATTTTCCTTAGTGCTTTTTCTACCTCTTCTTCAGACCTTCGATGTCTTATTCAGTCAAGAAAATACTAAGAAGACCCTTTCATTGAGTTTCAATTACAATTTTTGTGTCAGAACCTTGCATCCGACGATCAACGCTCCCTTTTTTCTAGAGACAGAGCGTTGCAACACTCCTTAGCCTTCTTTGTACCTGTGTTGCATATGTTGGAATCACGATTTTCGTTAGACCAAAACCCGCAGGCATTAGTCTCTACTAAAATTCCGAGAGTTAGGATCCACGAGAGGCGGTTAGTCCATGTCACGAAACACACGGGGAGCGTTGAACCCAATGTCCAACAATCTCCCCCCCAACGCGAGCTGGGTGAGTTTCGAACGCCAGACCTGTCACTCTGATACCACTTGTTAGAATCATGATTTCTGTTAGACCAAAACCTGCAGGCATTAATCTACGCTATAATCCCCAGAGTTAGGATCCACGAAAGGCGGTTAGTCCATGTCACGAAACACACAGGGAGCGTTGAACCCAATGTCCAATGGCATAGCATTGGTGCCCTTCTAGCACTTGCATTAACCCCTGTTCGTGCAAAAAAATTATTATTTTTACTTCTTCTGTGTCCAACTTTATTCCAACTGCTCTTCCTTGAGTGTTTGAGTGCCTTGTGGTCTCTCAAAAGCCTCCATTTGGTTTTCTTTTGGTTTTGAGTACCTTATGAACTATGGTTCTTTTGGTTTTGAGTACCTTATGAACTAGGGTTATGTTTGGTTTTGAGTACCTTATGAATGATGGTCTCTCATAAGCCTCCATTATGAACTATGGTTCTGTTGGGCTAAGTTTTGCGTAACTATGTTTCCGTACATACAAGCCCATAGGTAAATGTGTAATATCCTTACACTTTCTCACTAAATAGTTACATTGATTAAGGTTAGAATCCTCACCGTGCCCCTAACACCATGCAAATTTTCTTTCATCCTTTTCTTACGTAAGGAATCTTATATTATCCCAAGTCCTAAATTTGAGTATGATTACTTTAATAGACTCCACTATCTCTCTCATGCAATGAAATTTCACTATAATATGTTTTTTTTGTGGATAAAACTCATGCAAATGCATTACAATTGTCACAACAAATAAACATAGGCCCATGGTCATGTCCAATGTTTTTGCATAACTAATCCAACCAAAAAACATCCTTAGAAACATTTAAATTTGTAATGTACTCTCATGCAGAGCTAGAATAAGAAACCACTTGTTTCTTACTTTACCACAGTGACAACTTCTTAAAAAATCATAAATGTATATGGATTGTCCACGTCCCTAGCCGAGTCAATGTCAATAAACCCATGAATTTGAAGCTTCTTGCTTCCACTTCCTTTATACCAAATGTTATAGTTATTATCCCCAATAGGTACAAAAATATTCACTTCATATCTACCCATTGATCACTTGCATTTTCCATATACCTACTTACAATTCAAATTGCGTGTTCAATATTGGGCCTTGTGCACACCATTACATACATAAGGCTACCAATCTAACAAGCATATGGCACTTTTGCTATCCTTACTTCATATTTTCCTCTTTTACGACAGATGTGGCTTATATTTATAAATCCCAAAGAGATCTAGTGTGTTTTCCATATACTCTCTTTGGTTGATAGATAATTTCTTATCACCTCATTTTACAATCAATAATGCAACTCACCTAAATCCTTGTCAATTAACCCATGTGACAATTTGGATTTATTCTCCTTGACTAGTTGCTTATACTCACTAATCAAAATAATATCATTAACATATAATACTAGAACAATGATTTTATTGTTTTCTTTCTTGAAGAAAACACAATTGTTGACTCACTCCTTTCAGACCCTTGTCCCACTTATTTACTAACCTCTTTGAAAGATTATCGTATGGGGAATGTTTTAATTAATACAATTATCTCTTCAATCGAGACACCGTGCCTTCCCTCCCTTTTACCTCAAACCATTTCAGATGTTTCATGTTTTGTTTTTCTTTGAGCTCACCATGAAAAAACATGTTTTTCACAACCATTTTCTCCATTTCCAAATTATATGTAGTTGTTAATGACGACAACAACAAAATTATGCTTTGTCATTGATTCTTTCATTTTCATTGGCATTTCTTTGTCATTCATGACTGGAGTAGTAATTCCAATTTGAACACCTTTGGTCAAAACCATAATGCCTTGAACTAGTCTACTACCTACTTCAAAGGAGATTGTATCAATGTTTGCATCAACCATTCGACTTATCAAAAGTAAGTGTCGTTCCCATCCTAAAACATACCACACATTGGGTATCTTCTTCATGAATATATCTTTGTATTATACTTTTACCTTGCCATTTTATGCACTTTGGTAGATAAAAATATCTCTAAGAAATATTTTTCCTCGTGATTTTCCATAACCCACAAACCACTCCTTGTGAAGAGTTATATGGAGGGAAGCTCTTGAGTCGATAAATCATATTTTTTCTTAGACATTAGTTAAAATACATAGATAATAATAGGATAATTTCCTCCAAATACCCAAATACATTCATACATCCAAATCATATGTCCTCATAATGAATACACGATCTCTATATATACCTTTCTACACATTGTACATGCAGTCCCTTCATTATTAGGATGGCCCTATTACATATACATTTACATATTAAATGTATAGTTAACTCCATATATGCCCCCACTTGGATCATATCACATACATTTAACCGAAAATAGGTCTCATGTTAGGTCATAAAAACACATTGCATTCAATCCTCTTCTACCCTTTTTAAGGCACTAATAACCAATCTACTCTTGCCACTTTCTACCTTTATTGGCATATCTTACTTTAGATCTATATTCCTCCCACTAGAACTCTCATCATTTCACTTATTAAAGTGTGACCCTTAGTCATCAATCTTATGAGTCAATGATGATTTCAAAGGCTCTTTAGTTCATCTTCTCCTTTAGTGATGGGACAATAATTTCATCTAATTTGTGATCCTCTACATTGCTAGTTATACTAATGGAAACCATTAGATTCTCCCAAAAACTTAAAAAACTATAAAGCAAGGTTATGCATAACTCATTGGCCCACTTCATAATTAATGTCCTTGAGATAATTAAGAAGGGCATTTCAAGCATTAAGATGATCTATAACCCTATCACTATCCTTCATCTTTAGAGAAAACTTTTTTTATAGGAATATTAAATTCATGAGGGATTTAGCCTAATAAAATGAGTCAAGTTCATGCTAAAGTTTCTTTATTGTAGAATCCCCTATCAAAATCATTAATACATAATCAATTAAATTAAGACCAATCAAATTAGTGGCCTTATTATTCATCATGTCCCAATAATTTTCCTTTATGGAGTTGGGATTTATGTCTATATTCAACTTACACAAAATGAAGTTATGTTCATGGTTTCTCAATTTCCAAAATGACGAGTTGCCATTTCTTCTACCGTAAATATATTTTTTCCTTTCACTTGAGATGGCTACCTCAAAATCACTATTGTAGCACCAACAGTTTCCTATTTAAACTCCTTAACATGGACAATCAAATCCATGTAGTTATTCAATCAAAAGCTCAAAACAAGGCCTTAACAACCCAAAAGACTCCATCACTCCAAAACCTCAAAACAAGGCCTTAATAACCCATAAAACTCCACTCCAATTTCCTCCTAATGACAAAGATGTCTTGATAAAACCAAAAATTACTTTAATACCAGTTTTTAAACCTTGATAACAACCTACATCAAATGGAGAAGAATCTATTAAAAAGATCAATAAAAAAATGAAAATGAAAATAATGAAATAAACATAGTAAAAAATATCACACAATAAAAAATAAGTTATGATAATAACATCTTACATTTAAAAATGAAATTCAAAATAAATAAATAAATAAGATAGTAGAAAATTTGGCACATTAAAAAAATAATTTTTCATTCTTAAAAAAAATTGTCCACCTCATTTGTTCTCTTTCTTTATGTATAAAATACATAAATTTAAAAACATATATTTTTATAAACTAAAAATATAATTAAAAATTAATTATTCCTTTAATATTTATATAATTAACAATATCATAAAACTTTTAAATTATATTTATAATATAATAAAATAAAATAAAAACTTAAAAATAAATATATTTAAACCTTACGTAATTTATCATTATACATGAAATGTAGACAAAATGTAAAATTTGTTTAATTGTATCATCAAACATTGAAACTCCATTCAATAATACACTTTAAGATTGCATTATTGGTTGTCAACCTCTCCATTTTCAAATCATACATATAGTGACAATTCATTCACATAAATGTGCAATCCACTCAAACATGGAGTTTAACCAAATGTTTTATAAGATAATTTTAATATTGGAGTATGAATTCGGATTTTTATTATTTTATGATAAAATTTTAATATTAAAATATAATTTTATATATATAATTGGTGTTTGTTTTTCTTTTCTTTTAATCTTTGCTAGACAGAATTAAGATTAGGCCAAGGCTATTTGTTTGATTTTAGAAAAGAAGATTTATCAATAAATGATATCACTAGGACTTTTTAAGGATTGCTAGTTTAATTATTAAAAAAGACCATTATTCTTTATGAAGTATGAACTAGAGACTTTAGTGGAACTAAACCTCACTCAAATTAATTAATCTACACCTTATGGATTATTTTTTAACTACTCTTACAGTGGCACAAAGGATCATATAATATGATATCGTTACTAGTATTGTTTTGTGTAAGATAGGATGCTATCATCAAATTATGGGAGATTAATTCTTTAGAGATATTCTTTCATTAAATTTAAACTTAATATTAAATAGAAACTATTGAAAATGCAGCAAAAAAGTTTCAGCTTCGCTTTTTGCTTTGATCAAATTGAATAATATTTGAAATTCCACATCATGAGATAATTTGGAGGAGTTAACTGAAGTGACATGGCTCTTGTCACGTTAAGAACACTCAATTTGAGTTAACTGAGGTGACATGGCTCTTGTCACTCAGTTAAGAACACTCAATTCAAGTTAATGAGTTGAAGATCAGTGTACTTGAGTTGATTCCTAAAAAAACAGTCTAGCTCACTTAATTCTAGACAGATGCATGAAGTTCAATTGTGTGTAGGGGTTCCTAAATTTTAAGAGCCTAGGTTAAGTTAATTTCAGTTGTAGCAATTTAACTATAGCTAAATTGAGTTATGGTCAGCTAAACTAGTTCAAGTTAGATAGATTAACTTTAGATGGATGAAGTTCAGTTGTGTGCAGTGGGTTCCTAAATTTTAGGACCCTAGGTTAATTTAATTTCAATTGTAGCAATTTAACTATATTTAAATTGAGTTATGGTCAATTAAACTAGTTCTAACTGTTGGAGGAAGATCAAGTTGTGGAAGTGTAACTTCAACCGCACTCAATGATCAACGATAACTAATCAATCAACCTAAATTAGCTCATGCATGCAAAGAATTGGAGTTACCCTGTTGAAATGGAGATTTCAAGGCAGTGTACTATCCGTTGTAGAATATTATGAAGTGAGAGGAAGGACACAAAGGAATTTCCCTAAAGGAATTAAGCAATACAAATGAGGGGATTTCCTAATTAATAGGCACCAAATTCATCAAGGAACAATTTAAGGAAATAGGAGCTTGGATGGCTTGAAAATTAGCTAAATGTTGGCCACAGTCAGTCACTCAAGGAAAGAGATAGACTATACACATGCAAGTTGTGCTCAAACTTGAGTATTTCATCTCTGTCCTTTGATTAATGGAATACATATAGTAAGAGATTTTGATCTATTATTTGATTAATGGATTACAAATAGTAAGAGGTTTTGAGTAGTTGTTTTCTCCTAGATAAAATATCTATGTATGTGTGATGTTTCTTTTTAACATACAGGATTAAAAACAAATTTACTTATTACCTTAACTATTAACATTTTCAAATTATTTCCCCAATTGCAAACTTGTTTACCATAGATATAAGGTTTTCGACATATATATTAATCCAGCACCCATTAAACTTAGTAAATTCGAAAACACCATATCCCATCTACCAGCCAAGATATGGATTGTACGCAACATATTTTTAATAAATACCTCGGATTCTGTTTTGTACCATTTGACACCGTCATGTACTGGCACATTAAAGTTGCGACAGTTGTATGATATGCTTGGGATTGGGTTCAAGATTTAATGGGCCACCTACCCCTGCAACCGTCGTCTGATCCATTAAGATCAACGGTGGATTGCTCGGCGGGTAAAATTGTCATAGTAAAACCCGCTTACCTATCTGCTACCCTCATTTTCACTGCTCCGACGTTTGTTTAGACTGCAACTGGTTAAGGGTTTTTAGGCTACCGACTTGATGCCTCTGGTGTTTACAAAGGAACGGAAGAATGCCTGAACCTGTTTCGCCCTTGGGTTCGATCTAGAAATGGAGGGATCTGTGGTCCAACTCAAATTGGAATCAACTTTGCCATTTTCATCTCACTGGGGTTTTCGCTAGTTCACGCCCACACAGGAACGAATTTCCGAGTTTGATTTCGCTTTAATTAAGTATTCGTTCCTCTGGTTTTTTCTTCGCAACTAGACTATGTAGTCTCTTTACCTCTCTCATTCCTGTTTCCAGACTTCCATCTTTACAGCACAGCGCTTGGCTTATCTTGGGAAAGCTTTTCGCTTTCAGGTAACCATGGTTGTAGAGTTTTCATCTTCTGTTTATACTAGATTTTAATCCTCGATTATACTCGTTGTGCCTCCTTTTGAGTAATTTTGTTTCCTTGGTGTTTGCAGGTACCCTCTCATCCGGAAGCAAGTTTTGTCCACACATCATAAGCTTGATATTTCTTTGTTAACATTATCATACCCTTATTCCAAGTATTTTATAACAATCCACTTGTTCACTTGGACTACTTCTCGGTGTGGTTAGATTGTTTTACCACTTGGCTTGGTTTTCAAGTTTACAGACCCTATTTAAAGCTCGGGTTCACTTCTAGTTTAGGAACGTTGTGGACAACTTCATTGCATTTTGCTGGGGAATTTACTGTATTTATTGTTTTCTTCATAACCAATGGTATTTATTTTGTGGGTTTTCTTCTGAGCCAATCTTGTTGGTCTTGGTCGATGCTCCCAGTCTCCGATTATGTATTTTGCAGATTTAGAAATATGAAGTTGTAAGCTCTTATTTTCATTCAGTTCGTGGACTGTCTCTACCGTTTTCTTATTTGAACTAATGCAATATAACTCCATCAGGATGCTTATACTTCCTATATATATCTGTGATCTCTTTATGGTTATTAATATGCTCACCGCTTATATTCAGTAAAAGATATTTCTTGTTAACTGTTTCGCTGGGAGACTACTAAGCCTTTGGCCAGTGTGTTTATTTTTGCTTCTCTGTTGCATATATTTTAATGACTCTTGTCTTGTTTTATCTATGCTTAAATTTTCGAGGTCTATTTGCGTACTTATTTAATTATGAACATGTTAAACCTTTATCTTTGCATTTTAATTTACCACCACAGGGCATTTTCTCTATTCTTTCTTGTTTGGTGACCAAAGCACCGCATTACTTGTCCGAGTATAGTTTTTTGATAGGATGAACGACATGTTCTGAGTTGAGGTTCCACCTTGTGTCCAGAACAGACAGTTCGCTCCTAAATAGTTTTCATAGACAAGGTTCAACAACTTTAATTTTTGCTTAAAGCTTAACTTTAGAAAACATGTATGCAATAGCATTTTTGTCCATTTTCCTGCGAATCATGTTTTCTCATTTTTAAATAGAAATATATCCTTACATTGTAGTTTTCTAAGCAGTATGCTACTTCTGCAACAACTTAATTCAGTTATCCATGTATTCCCTTAAAACATTTCTTTCTTGCAAACCTTATTACCAAACTCAGATTCGTATTGTTAATTTTTCATACGTAATTTACAGGACTATATTTAAATCACTAAAATCATACATAATTCACAGAACCCTTTTAACTCATAAATAATCACAGAACCTTTTAACTCATAAACAATATCAGAACCCTTTTATTTTCAACATTTGTTCATCGTGCAGTATAGCCTTCTAAGAGGCTGGAAAAACACATACCGATATACATATATCGTGATATTAATCCCTGTGTAATTTACCAAAAATTATGAACATATACTTATCTAATTATGCAAACTGTTGATGATGTCCACCCAACCGTCAAGAAAAGCGATTACGTCATTCTCTTTCCCCCATGCTCCACACTTGAGAGGTACATGTTGATAGTGTTTTTTATTGTGACCTCAGGACCCCAAGTTCAGTCAGTACCAGAAATTTTCAGGAATGTTGAGTGGTTTTCACTAATCTCTACCAGCTCAGGAAAATCCTCACTCCCTCCTTATTTTATGAACAAAACCCCTATTCCTCACTGGGATATGCTTTTTGTCCTCAGAAGAGCAAGTAACTGTTCAAACCGTCCAACCACCTCTCAGTTCTTGGAATACTTTTACCATCAGCAGTTTTACTTTTTATGGAACTATTTTTCCATAACCAATTTTTATTTTTCATAATAACAACAAAAATAAATAAACTTTTCCAGAAAACAATAAATGTTTCAGTGTTTTCTTTAAAATAATAACTAAAATGTCATATTACTAGTTAACAACTAGTTAATACCAAATTCAGCTATCACAACTTCCCCCTTGGAAGTAACACCATCCTCGGTGTTTCACTCCAGCACAAGATATAGCTCTGGGTAAGCCTCACGTACAAACCCCTTGTCTTTCCAAGTAGCCTCCTCCGGGCTAAAGTGCTTCCATTGCACTTTAACCTGGGTGATGACTCGTTTCCAGAGCATGATTTCTCTCTGGTCGAGTATACGTTGAGGCTCGACCAAAAACTCGTCGTCCAGTTCTACCTGCATACAGCAAAGTTTTCTGTCAAATTCTCATAAAATTTTATGTTTCAAGTTAGAATTTTTCTAAATCTATCCTACCTGAATGATCTGCCAATGAATTACATGTTTCGGATCATGTATATTTTGCTTTAGCAGGGACACATGAAACACATTGTGTACTCGAATGTGACTAGGTAAGGCCAACCGATATGCCACAGGCCCCACCCTTTCCAATATCTAGAAAGGTCCGCAAAATCTGTGAGCCAACTTGGCACAAGAGGCCCATCTCAAAGTACCCTTCTTTGGTTTGATCCGCACATACACATGATCACCCACCTCGAAATCTCGATAAGTCATTTTTCTTATCTGCGTATATCTTATGTCGATCTTGAGCAGCTCTCAAGTTTTGCCTGATCTTCCTTACCTCTGATTCCATTTCAGCCAGCGTTTATGGTCCAAGCATTAACTTAGTTTCGAGGCTACTCAAATTCATGGGAGTGCGACATTGCTTCCCATATAGAGCTTCGAAAGGACTCATCTTAAGTGATTCCCGGTAACCATTGTTGTATGCAAACTCCACTATGTGTAAATATTCTTCTCATTTTGTCGGCTGCTGCATCACATACATGCGCAACATGTCTTCCAAAACTTGATTTACCCTTTCTGTTTAACCATCCGTCTAGAGATGATAAGCAGTGTTATTATTTATTTGGGTCCCCAGACCTATAAACAAAGTTTTTCAGAATGCTGAACTAAACTTCACATCTCTGTCTAAAATAATTGTCTTTAGGATACCATGCAATCCGAAAATTTCTCTCATAAAAATATCTGTTATCTGTACAGTCTTGTAAGTAGACTGTATAGGTATAAAATATGCAGACTTACTCAAATCGATCAATCACCACCATAATAGAGTCATTGTACCTCTTTGATCGAGGCAATCCCGTAATGAAGTCCAGGGATATGACATCCCATTTCCATTCAGGAACTGGTATGGGCTGCGACAATCCAGCCGGATGTCGATGCTCCACCTTGACCTGCTGACACCCCAAACATTTGTTTAAGTATTCAGCAACGTTTCTTCGCATACAAGGCCAAAAATGTATTTTTCTAATTGCAGTTAACATTTTCTGATGCCCTGCATAATTACTTCGATGATATTCATTCATGATTAGCTCCTTTAGATCCACATGATTTGGTATATAAATTTTCCCTCTAAAGGTTAGCGTTTTCTCTTTACTAACTCCATATTCAGAGGTGTTTAAGTATTTCCTTGCTTTCTAGCGTCTTCAATTTGCTGCCATACGAATTGACATTCAAGATCCTTCTGTGCTTCCTCTTTCACTTGATCTAGAAATTTGCATTCAAGCTAGTTATAGAAAATCTCATAAACTTTCCTACTTAAGGCGTCCACCACACGTTTTTCCTTACCTTTCACGAGCTGAATATCCATATCAAACTCACTTAGAAAGGCATTCTATCTTTTCTGTCGGGAGTTTAAATCAGATTGCTTTAAGTAACTAGTTAAGCTACTATGATCAATCTTTAACACAAACTTCTTTCCCAGCAAGTAGTGTCTCCATACCCGAAGTGCACGTACCACTGTTGTTAACTCCAGACCATAAGCTGAATATCTTTGCTCATGCTCTTTTAACTTTCTTGACTCATAGGCCACTACCTTTCTCCCTGAGATAAAACTGCCCCAACTCCCTCCTTACAAGCGTCTATACAAACCTCAAATTCTTTGTTGGGGTCAGCTACCCTCAACACTGGTGCAGTGGTCAATAGCTGCTTCAACCTCTCAAAACTATTCTGGCACTCATTAGTCCACTTAAATACTTTTCCCTTTCTCTGCAAGGAGGTGATTGGAAAAGCAATTCTGGAGAATCCTTCAATAAATCTTCGATAGTACCCAGCCAATCCCATAAAGGATTGGATATCCGCCACATTTTGGGGAACTCGAAATTCCATGATTGTCATAATTTTCTCTGGATTAACAACAATCCCTTCTGCTGAAATAACATGACCTGAGTACTGGATTTTTGTTTTGAAGAAGTCACATTTGTTTAACTTAGCATACAACTGGTGTTTTCTTAACATTTCCAGCACTATTCTTAGATGTTCTGTATGTTCTTCCTGATTCTTAGAATAGATTAAAATATCATCAATAAATATGAGTACAAAATTATCCAAGAAAGGGTGAAATATACCATGCATTACCCTCATAAATGTCATTGGCGCATTTGTTAACCCAAAGGGTAACACCACAAACTCATAATGTCTGTACCTGGTACGGAAAGTAGTCTTATAAATATCTTCATCCTTGATCCAGATCTGGTGGTATCCAGACCTTAAATTTATATTTGAGAATATTGTGGCCCCCTTCACCTGATCGAACAGGTCGTCAATCCACAGTAAAGGATATTTATTTTTCACTGTTAATTTATTGAGTTGTCTATAGTTGATGCACATTCGCATGGTTCTGTCTTTCTTCTTTACGAACAGCATTGGTGCTCCCCAAGGGGACACACTCGGACGAATGTATTCTTTGTCCAGCAGCGCTTGCAACTGCATTTTTAATTCAGTTAGTTCTAGAACACTCATTCTGTAAGGAGCCCTTGACACTGATGATGCTCCTGGCATTAATTCAATGGTGAAATCAATATCTACTCTTGGTGGTAATCCAGCTACATCTTCTGGAAATACATCCATGAAGTCTTGTACCACTGGTATGTTCTCCATCATAGGAGACTTCTCCTTGGAATTGGCATATCCCACCTGGATAGCATAAATCTGACATCCGTTCCTTAGACACATATTCATTTGAGATGTTGTAATAGGACGCAACTATAATGGTTTCTTGATTCCCTGAATCTCTTTGCGTGTTCCATCTTGCATTCTATAGTATATAATATTTTATTTACATTCCACCAAAGTCCAATGTTTCTCTAGCCAATCCATACCCAGCGAAACATCATAGGACCCTAATGGTAGTATGTTCATGTCCACGTTTAACTGCTATTCTGGAATTTCCAATGTGCAGTTTGGAATTTTGGTACTTACTTTTCTTTTAACTCCTGTGGCTAGTTGTATCAGCCAAGGATTTTTGAATTTGACCTTTTAATTTACATATTTCTACTATTTTGGGGTTTACATAATTTAAACTTGCACTTGGGTTAACCAAAATAGAAATAAACTGAGACAGTAACTTAGCTTCCAACTCTATCATCGTTGGCTGATAATTTGCCTGACAATCTTTCAATGTTGCATTGATTCGAGGTATGTTTCGAGCCACATCACCCACTGTAGAAGCTTCCTGCAAGTTAGAAATTGTTTCACTTCTCCCTCGCTATGGGCAATTTTTATAATAATGCACCTCACCACACCCCCAACACTGCAGGAGCAGTTTGGATATTTGTCCTTGCTCAAGTTTGCTAGAAGCCTCTGTAGCCCTCTCTTCAGCAGGCCATCTGGTTCTTTGATGATTTCTGCCAAACTGCTTGCTTACTGAACTTCGCGCAGAATTTTTAAAATTGTTACTTCTAGCACTCTTGAAGTTTGAACTGTTTTTCTGTCCTTTTCTTGGCTGCCAACTTTTGCCCGCCTCCCCTTTTCCCTTGCACTGCTGGTAGCACATTCAAGCCTACGAATTGCTTCGTCCATGGTCCTAGGATTTACAAATTCAATTCGTTCCTTCATGTGGGTTGGCAAACTACTCGGGAACCTTTGAACCTTAGCCTTTTCATCACTAAGATAAGGAACGTATCAATAATGAGGTGAACTTGGTAATATACTCGTCCATATTCATCTGACCCAGCTTCCAGCCTTGAAATTCTCTGGATTTTTCGTCATAAAAACGTTCTGTCAAATACTTATCTTTAAAGTATTGCGGGAATGAATCTCAAGTAACATCTTGATCTTCAATGCTGCGAATATTCTTTACCTCCTCTCACCATAGGGTGGCTTTTTCTCTCAACTGGTAAATGGCCAATCTGGTCTTAAGGTTGTTGTTGTACTCATACACTTGGAAGTACTTATTTATATTTATCAACCAAGCCTCTGTCACCTCTTCAGCTTCTCCATCGAATGTAGGTGGTTTTATCTTCCGAAACTCACCTTGAAGCTCCACTTTTTGCTTCTTAATTTCATGTTGATCGGTCTAATTACCAAACTCTGCTTCATTAGAGTTCATGTTCTTGTTGCTTCGCTGTAAAGGGCTCCTGCCCATTCTGTCTGTGGTTTGGTCCTTGGTTTGTCATTCGTTTTCTTCTTGCATACCCCTATCAGGACTGGGTTGTAACACCCCTTGATTCTGCTTGTCGAAAAGGCTCTTGCTCCTGCATCAGACATTCATTGTCACTTCTCACACAGACCATCTCCTCCTGCAACTTCTACACAATACTTAACATTATGCTAGTCTGGTGTTGTTGTTCCTCCAGCAGTGTACTAGTCTGTTGGTGTTGATCTACGCTCAACTGAATCCACATCTCAGGATTCATTTCTAGTTGTGCTTGGGGTGTAGGTTCTCCCGTAATTCGAGGTGTTTGTTGTGTCGATTCCCTTCTCATTTCGTCCTCTACAGTACTACTTATTTCCTGTGCATCAACGTACACACATTTTAAACTCGTTAGGTGGCCCCTAAGGCCCAGCGTGCAAACATTGCTCTGATACCACCTGTAACATACATGATTAAAAAAAATTTACTTACTACCTTAACTATTAACATTTCCAAATTATTTCTCCAATTGAAAACTTGTTTACCATAGATATAAGGTTTTCGACATATATATTAATCCAGCACCCATTAAACTTGGTAAGTTCGAAAACACCATATCCCATCTACCAACCAAGCTATGGATTGTAAGAAACACGTTTTTAATAAATACCTCGGATTTTGTTTTGTACCATTTGACACCACATGTATTGGCACATTAAAGTTGCGACAGTTGTATGATATGCTTGGGATTGGGTTCAAGATTTAATGGGCCACCTGCCCCTGCAACTGTCATTAGATCCATTAAGATCAACGATGGATTCCTCAGCGAGAAAAATTGTCATAGTAAAACCCGCTTATCTATCTTCTACCTTCATTTGCACTGCTCCGGCATTTGTTTATACTGCAACTGGTTAAGGGTTTTTAGGCCACTGACCTAATGCCTCCGTTGTTTACAAAGGAACAGAAGAATGCCTGAACCAGTTTCACCCTTGGGTTCGATCCGAAAATGGAGGGATCTCTGCGGTCCAACTCAAATTGGAATCGACTCCGCCATTTTCATCTCACTGGGGTTTTAGCTAGTTCACGCCCACACAGGAACGAATTTCTGAGTTTGATTTCTCTTTAGTTAAGTATTCGTTCCTTTGGTTTTTTCTTCGCAACTAGACTATGTAGTCTCTTTACCTCTCTCATTCCTATTGCCGGAATTCAATCTTTACAGCTCGATGCTTGGCTTATCTTGGGGAAGCTTTTCGTTTTCACGTAACCATGGTTGCAGAGTTTTCATCTTCTGTTTATACTAAATTTGAATCCTCAGTTATATTCGTTGTGCCTCCTCTTGAGTAATTTTGTTTCCTTGGTGTTTGCAGGTACCCTCTCATCCGAAAGCAAGTTCCATCCACACATCGTGAGCTTGAGCTTTCTTTGCTAACATTATCATACCCTTATTCCAGGGATTCTATGACAATCCACTTGTCCACCCGGACTACTTCTCGGTGTGCTTAGATTGTTTTACCACTTGGCTTGGTTTTCAAGTTTACAGAGCCTGTTTAAAGCTCAGGTTCACTTCTAGTTTAAGAAGGCCGTGGACGGCTTCTTGCATTTCACTAGGGCATGGATTTATACATGAAGGTGAGGCTATTGGGATTCATCTCCCAATGACTCTTGGCCTTCCTTATTTCCTAATATTAATTAATATACAATATTAAATATGCACACCCATCCATAGGATGAGGTGTCAACATTCCCCCCTTTAATCCGAAGGGATGTTGGTGAGTCCAAGCATCGATCTGAACTTTTCAAACTTTTCTCTTCCAAGTGCCTTGGTGAAGATGTCAGCAGTTTGCTCATTTGTGGAACAATGATGTAGATGGATGGTTTTGGCCTGAACATGATGTCGAATTAGATGGTACTTTGTATTGATGGGCTTTGTTCGATCATGGAACTTTGGGTTCTTGGCCAACTTTATTGCAGAAGTGTTGTCGATCATGAGTGGTGTGGAGTACATTTGTTTCATCTGCAAATCTTCCAGGATTTTCCGGAGCCACACAATTTCCTTTGTTGCTTAAGCTGCTGCCACATATTCTGCCTCGGTCGTGGAATCTGCTGGAACTGACTGTTTGCGTGATCTCCATGAGACAGCTCCTGATCCAAGACTCATGGTGTAACCTGTAGTAGACACCCTTGTTTCTTTGTCGCCATCAAAGTCTGAATCAGAGTATCCGATCAAGTTGAAGTCGCCTACCTGTGTATATTTGAGTCCAAAGTCTTGAGTCCCCTTCAAGTACCTTAACACTCTTTTCGCAGCAGACCAATGTCCTTCACAAGGTTTTTGCATGAACCTTGAGAGGATTCCAACAGTAAATGAAATGTCAGGTTTGGTGGTGGTCGGGTAGATAAGACTTCCTACAAGCTGTCTATACTTAGTTGCATCCTCAAATTCCTTCCCTTCAATAGATGTGAGCTTCAAGTTTTGTTCCATTGGAGTGGTTAAGGGTTTACAGTCATCCATGCCAAATTTGTTCAAGAGATCTCCAATGTACTTCTTTTGAGAAAGAAATATGAATTTAGGATGTTGAATTACTTCAATACCCAAATAGTAATGAACATGACCCAAATCAGTGATTTCAAAACCTTTCTTCAACTCTTTCTTCATGGATGCAATATAGCTCTCATTGTTTCCTGTTATCAAAATATCATCTACATATACCACAAGATATACAATTGTTTTTCCAACTTTCTTAACAAACAAAGTTGCATCATCAAGATCAAAATGTTTGAAATCAAGTTTCAGAAGATGCTCGGTTAACTTCTCATACCAGGCTCGTGGTGCTTGCTTGAGGCCATACAAGGATTTTACAAGTTTGCAAACTTTGTGTTCTTGACCCTTTATCACAAATCCTTCTGGCTGGGACATATAAACTTTCTCCTTTAGATCTCCATTCGAGAAGGTTGTTTTTACATCCATCTGATGGACTTTCCATCCACTCTGAGCTGCTAAGGCAAAGAGAGTCCGGATGGTGGTCCATTTTGCTGTGGGAGCAAACGTTTCTTCATAATCAATTCCTTCCTTCTATGCGAATCCTTTTGCCACAAGCCTGGCCTTGTGCTTGTCAAGTGAGCCGTCTGCTTTGTACTTGTTCTTGTAGACCCACTTACAGCCAATTGGTTTCGTTCCCAAAGGCGGATCAACCAGCTTCCAAGTGCCATTATTTATCAAGGCATCATACTCCTTCTGCATTGCTTCTTTCCATTCATCATGAGAAGCGACTTCTTTGAAGGAAGTTGGTTCATGATCTGTAGACAAACTCAATTCACAGTTATAAGCAATATCCATATCAATAGGGGAATCAGAATTATCTACATCACCTTCGATTTGTTGAGTGGAACTTCTTGTTCCTGTTTTTCCAACCTCATAAGGATGAACATTCTCCAGTGTCTTTGTCAGCCATTTGGGAGGACCTTTCTGAGATGGCCCAGGCTGGTCATTTGACTGAGTTGGGATTGATTCAAGATTCAATCTCCCAATTCTGTCAATCACATCATCCAATGTGTCATCCGTGGTTGTTTCTTCATGTGGGGGAGAGAGTGCTTCAGGATATGATTCCGCAGTTTGATTCAATATCGGAATCCCCCCTTCAAGGTGTGGAATCACATTATCAAATTCTTGGAAAGACTTTGCATGTGTGAATCTGTCCAGGCGATCAAGTTGCCGCTCAACAACCTTGTCACTCTTGGAAGATTTAAGAAATATGACATCTCTTGCTATCACAAACTTCTTATTTGCTTCATCATAGAGACGATATCCTTTGGAGGTATTGGAGTACCCCAAGAAGATACATTTTCTGCTTCTAGCACCAAGTTTGTCCCTTTGACCCTTGGGTATCAAGGCATAACAGGTGGACCCAAAGACCCTGAAATGCTTTACCGAAGGAATGTGGCCATGCCACATTTCAAAAGGAGTTTTGTTTCTAATTGAACTTGAAGGACATCTATTCTTTATGTAAACAGCACATAGAACTGCATCAGCCCAAAACATCAATTTTACATTCTTGAAAAATAGCATGGAGCGGACCATATTTAAGATGGTTCTGTTCATTCTTTCAGCTACACCGTTCTGTTGTGGATTATATGGCACAGTGGTTTGATGTTTGATTCCATGTTGACGAAGATAATTTTCAAATTCGTTTGAAGTGTATTATTTTCCATTATCAGTACGTAGAGAGCCAATATGTGTTTGTGCATCATTTTCAATCCATGCATGAAAATTCTTGAAAGTTTGAAAAGCATCGGACTTATTCTTCAGTAAGTAAATCCAACACATTCTGGTGTAGTCATCAATAAATGTCATCATGTATTTGTTTCCATTTGCAGAAGCAATAGGCATAGGGCCACATAAATCTGAATGAACAAGTTCAAGTTTTCTATGTGCTCTGGAGTGTGAATCGTGAAATGGCTATTTTCTATGCTTTCCTAGAATACAAGCATCACATTCCTTAGGTTTTCTAGGAATTGTAGGCAGTCCATCAACACCATTTTTCTTCAACAAACGAAGGCTTTCATAGTTTAAGTGTCCAAATCTAGCATGCCATAAAAGACTTGATGGAAATGTATCTTCATCATGATGTGAACTGAATGCAAAGTTTTGAGCATGAGCAGATGAACCTTTCAGCTTCAAGAGTCTCCCTTCTTCTATTCCCTCCATGACAAGTGAGTGATCTGATGCTGTTCTGACCTCTTCCTTGCCATCAAACAAGTGTTCTATTCCCTCCATGAAAAGTGAGTGATCTGATGCTGTTCTGACCTCTTGCCATCAAACAAGTGAATTAGTGTCCTTCTTCCGCCGGATTTCGACCGGGGACCTTGGTTTCTCTTCAACTCCGGGAGGTATAGAACCTCATGTAGGATATGATCGGGAAGACCGAGCGGTTAAACGCCGAGCTTGCCCTTAGCTCCACATTGACTTGAGTTTGGATTTATTTGCGAAATATCTTGCTCCATCAACTTTGTCGGTGAATTCTTCAAAAAAAAATCTTTTCTAAATGTCATGTGACATGTTGCTTCTCGATCTAGCAACCAATCATCTCTCCATGGTAAAATGGAAACATCAAATAGGTTTCGATTTACTCCATTGTTGTGTGCTAGAAGAATGAGCTGATTCGGTTGGTTTACCTTTGTCTTTTGTCATTAGTTTTACCTGCGACAAGTTTGTTTCTTTGCTTGAGCTTTAGATTATACACTTCCTTTTCTCTGAAGTTTCTTCTTCGTCTTCTGCCTTCTCTTCCTCTGGCTGGACCTGAAGCATGTCTCTTTTCTCTCTGTGCCAAGTAGGTAGCCTCTTTAGAAGATGAAGGGACTGTCATCTTCTTTTGAAGGAGGAGAGAAAAAAAAACTTTGCTGGAAAAAAAATCTTCCGAAGAGGAAAAATTTCTGCTATAAAAACTTTCAACTCTTGAAATCTGCTCAATTAAAGGGGACAAAGACTCTTGCTGGAAAAATACTCTGAGTTTAAAAAACTCTTTCTAAAGACTGAATTTAAAAAACACAGGCTCTTTTGCTAAAAACTGAATTCTGCACCAAAAAATATGTGTATTTTTTGTTTTGTTTGGAGAAAAAATTGTATGAGTAGCAATTTTATGAAATGGGAGGGTGGTATTGTGAAATGGGAGGTACGGTATTATGAATATGAATGGGGCGGTATTATGAAAGGGAGTAGCGGGATTTAAAAGGAGTGGAATGGCAGTATGAAGTGGCGGTATTATGAAAGGGAGAAGCAGGATTTAAAAGGAGTGGAGTGGTAGTATGAAGTGGCGGTATTATGAAAAAAGAAATTGTAATATGGACAGCGCATTAACAAGGGCGGTACCAAGCAGCGTTCCACCAAAGCAGCATTTTATATATTGACCACACGACATTCGACCAAACAGCGTTTAACATATATAAGAGCGGTGGTATTATAAACCAGACAGCGTATAACATATATGAGCAGTGGTATTATAAACCTAAACAACGTTTAACATATATGAGCGGTGGTATTATAAATGAATGGAGGGCGTTAGTTGTTATAACGCAGAGATATATCTCAGAGGCGTTTTATAACGCAGAGATATAATAAACTGCGTGGATAGTCGACCAAACAATGTGTGGATAGCGCAGAGATATAATAAACTGCGTGGATAGTCGACCAAACAATGTTGACAGAGCGTATATATAAGCGGTATTTAACATATGATAGAGCGCTGGAAAATAAATGGAGATAACGCGTTATATGACAGTGATATAAGAAAACCGCTGTCAGACTTTATTCCGCAGAGATGAGTCGACACCTGCGTTAAGGAGGCGGATGGTGAACGCTGTATCGAACTATGATAAACCAGGAAGGCATCGTGATGTATCACAATGGAGATGATGTGCTTATTGGAATGGAGGGCGTTATGGTATATGGTATGGAATGGAGGGCGTTAAATGTGAATGGAGCGCGTAGGGATTTTGAAATATGACAGCGCTGGGAGTGAGGGAAGTGTGAGTGCGGAGAGGGAGAGCGTTGTTATGCAGGTGGCGCTGGTGTATGGGGGAATGGGGAATGGGGAATGGGAATGCAGGTAGAGATAGAAGTGAGGGGGCGAAGGAGAAGGGAAGGCGTTGGGTAGGTGAGTCGATGGAGAATGGAGGAGGCCAAAAAGGCCGTTACAATTTTTTTTTTTGAAATGGAATCTTGCAGAATGACAGAGGAGCCTGCAATTTGCAGAATGACAGAGGAGCCTGCAGTCTTCAGGAGCTGCAGTTGCTGGAGCTGCAAATGTCAGGGCTATATAGAGAAAAAAAATGCAGAATAACAGTCTAGCAATTAAGAGCAGCAAAAAACTATTAATAAAAAATTGACTGAGCAAAGGAGAGGGAGTTACACCACAGGCAGAAATGCCAATAGTGGAGCTGGCTCTGATACCATGTCAAACCAGGAGGTAACTCCTCAAAATCAGAATGTGTATTAGCTGAAGAATGCACATGGATTATACATGGAGGTGAGGCTATTGGGATTCATCTCCCAATGACTCTTGGCCTTCCTTATTTCCTAATATTAATTAATATACAATATTAAATATGCACACCCATCCATAGGATTAGGTGTCAACAACATTGAGAGAGAGAAGCCCCTATTCTTGAGCAAATACAGACAGGTGCTTTAGAGATTGAAGCTAATA